>WBNH01010604.1:190663-219546 GCA_013401255.1 Urocolius indicus
GCCCCGGCGCCGGCCCGCCGCCTGTGCGCCCCGGCTCGCTGCCATTGGCTGGCGCGGCGCTCAATCGGCACGGCCGGCGGCGGCGGCGGCTTCGTCCCCATCCCCGTCCCCGGTCGCTCACGTCGGGCTACCTCCGACNGGGCGCGGATCTCTCCCACCGCGGCCGCCGCTCCGGACACGCTTCCTGGGGGCCGCTGCCGCCCCCTGCCGTCCCCGCTCCGCCCACGGCCGGACCCCGCTCTGACAGCCCCCGACCGACCGACCGGCCGGCCTCCCGCCCGCCCTGTAACCGCTCAGCGCCGGGAGAGAGCAAAAGGGACCGCTGTGCCCGGAGAGCAAGCGCCCAGCCCGGCCTCCCCCGCCGCGGACGGAGCTGAGCGGGGGGANCGGCCACTGCCCCTCAGAGCTGCGGAGGGAGCCTGCGGCGCGGCAGGTCGGCGGCTGTTAGCGGTGGAGAGCGGTTCTAGCGCGCTGCCGCAGCGCGGACGCTCGCGTCGGAGGGATGACTGCCCGGCAGCGCGGCTGGCGAGGCAGAGACCTGGGCGAGCGAGCGANGGGCAGAGCGGCCCCTCGGCGTGCGGCCAGACACAGCCGCAGCGCTGCGGCTGCCCGGTACCCTCCTCCCTGCCGGCCCCCCCCATCGCCGGCGGGAGCCACCTTCCCCCAGGATCCCGCTCCCCGCCGTACCTGCTTCCCAAACCGCCGCCGCCGCTCGCGCTCCCATACGCAACCCCAGTTNCGCCTTGCCTCGCCGGACCAATCCCGGCCGCCGCGGGTGCCGCGGGGCTGTCTCCGCGCACGCTGCCGGTCTCTGAAGACCGCGCGTTGATGCTGCGTCCGGCCGGTCTCCCCGCAAGGGGAAGGCAGACGTGGGCGCGGTGGAGGGAGTGCAGCGGGGTCCCCAAGGTGGCCGGCACGAAGCGCCCTTCCCACGCGAGGCGACCGAGGCACGGGGATAGTTGATCCCGGGAAAGAGACTACGATGGGGAGTGCCAACGCCAGCCCCCCGGCATCCATGGGGAGGTGGTTGAGAAGATGCACCCAGGCTGTTCGCTGTGCAGCACAGTGGGAGTCTGAGGGAGAAAGGGCGTAAGTTGAAGTGAGAGGTCCAGGTAAGTGAGAGTGTGAGGAAAAGCTTTTTTTCACGCTGAGGACAGATGAGCAGTGGCGAGGTTTTTCTCAGGGGTTTCCCACACCTGAATGGACACAGCCCTGAGCAACCCAATCTGACCACACAGATGTGAGCAGGAGGTTGGATTAGAGACCTCCTTACAACCTGATTTGGTAATGATCTGTGGCCTTGATGGGTGTTGCCCTCCAATTAGCAAAAGGTCTTTTAAATCCCTTTGTGAAGGCTGACTGCTGGCAGGCCTGGATATCAAAAAACTTGATGGAGTGTAAGAGCAGTGGCTACAGGCCCCAGGAGTGCTGGGGGCAGTCTATCCATGGCATCTTCCCTACCTAAGGGCAAGTCTTACCCTAGGCTTTTGGGCCCTCCTTTAAGCCATATACTAGCCTTTTTCTTCTCATCATATTTTTTTTTTCCAGCATATGAAAGGTGTGTCAAATCTTGAATCAAGAGGTGATGCTCTGGCCTGCAGTTTCCGCATGTATGCACAGGAAGAAAAGGCGCAGAGGTAAATGTAGTAGTACTTCACAGGTGTAAAAGCCCAAAAAACCAAGAAAAACCAACAAAACAATTCTCTGGTTAAGAAAGCAAGGCCTCTTTTAGCTTTGATCTTTTTATTTTCTCATTAAGAAAATTATTTTGATTACATGCAGTCACATTGACTTGCAAAACCCAGCACAGTGTATGTCGCCTGTACAACTTCGGCTCATGTATGCATTATAACCTAAAGATAACTACAGACTCCTCACCTCACCTCATATGCACACTCAACCATGCTTTTTTTTAGTGCATAGAATAGATTTTCGTACTCTGAAGCAGATCTGTGTGGTAAAATAAGCTATTTTCTATGTAATCCCTATGCAATTTCTAGGAAAATTAGAAGAAAATTGAAGGAGGAGTGGAGAGGGGAAGAATCATGACTGAAGCTGCTGAGTATTTTTTACAGAATTTAAAGAAATTGTAAGATATTCTCTTTATCAAAAATTTATATGTAATGCCATGTGTCACAGTACTTGAATCTGCTTTTGTGAAGGGGCTGAGAGACATGTTTTCACTATGCCAATCTTAGCATACTGAGTTCTCATTTAGATTAGCTTACTATTGAAATTTAAGTCAACGGGCAATACACCATAAATATTCTGTGTAGTTCATAAGATTGAGAAATCACGTCCTGTTAGACACTAATTGATATCTTTAATCTTTGTGCTCTGTAAGTAAATGCAACCCTGCAGCTCATGGGAGTACTGTAAAAGGAAATTAATGTGAGCGCACAGAGAAGCAATGGGTCGGCAATGAATATAGAGCAAGCAGTATTAGATATCTGTGCTTAATTCAGTATTGTTCATTCTGCATCCAGTGAAAGAGGTTAGGAACCAATAATTACAGGAAGGACTAATAATGCATGTGCACAAACAGTTTTAATTCTTATTAGCTGTACTACTTGATGTTGTAATCTTCATGTTTTATTTATTATAATTGTTATGATTTAAATAAAGCTAATGAAGTATTTTCAGTAACTCTTGCTCCACACTTAAAAAAAAAGTGTAAAACAGTCTTCAACCATTTCAAAGAGGAGATAGAGTATCGTTTTTCATTTTCAGGAAGACTAGACACTGTGGTTCCTTCTTTGATATAGTGGAGGCTACAATTAGCAGATCACCAACTATGTGAGGATTTTACCTCTTGATACTTTTTGTATGCAGAATAGACCCTAAAACTCGATGTGATCTTCCCCATTTCATTCCACAAAAGCTTTAACAGCTCTTAAGCATGAAGGAATAACAGCAGAATATGCTCCAGTTCTTCAGGACAATAATACAGTAGCTTCAGATGCCTGCCTAATACCAGTAAGTAGTACTTTTAAGGGCTTATTTTACAGACACCATGGGAGATACTCGGTCCCTGTAGCTTTCAGAGGGTACATGAGTTTGCACCATCCAAACTGTTTTTCCTTACTGCTAGCACTTGTGTGGCTGCCAGTATTTAATACCATTGGCCTGAGCAAATGTAATTGGCACAGTACTAAAAACAGCTGCACCTGCAACAATCTTGTCTTCAATAAGGTTCCAAATGAGCTAAAACCAATACAGTGAAATTTTCCAAGATTAGAAAATTCAGGAAGATTCAAGAAATTACTTCAGACTTTTGTCTTTTTGGTCCTTTCCTCAGAGAGGCTCAGACACCTCGGCTGAGAATCCCAGTTAGCCGTGCCCTCAAGATGTTTGTGCTGATGGTTCTTCTCATGCTGGTTTTAAGCCATTTGTTTCTGGAAAAACCTGATGCCTTGTAACAAACTTTTCTTCTCTGAAATACAGTTCTGGAAAAGTAGTATCATTGGTTTTAAAACCTTAAGTTTAGAAAATATAAAATGTAATACAATTTCTGATGTACACCTTTCTTAACTCATTTATTGCAGGACATACGTTAGTGATGGGGTAGAAGGATGTAGACAATTTGATAAACAGAGTAACGAACGACCTTGTAGCCAAATGATGCTTACATCATTCCATCTACAGCATGTCAGGTGGTGATTTTCATAATCTGCTAAATTTTAGGACATCTACAGCTGCACTAGCACTAGGAAAAAATAAAAAAGGACATTAATCCAGTTTTTTTATTCTCCACCTTCTCCCCACTTTTCTGAATATCTAAATTTTGTGTAAGTGCCACAGTGGTAAGAGATGTTACCAATCTGTTGTTGCATTCAATATGCAAGATGTCTTAAAAGTACTGATCCAACCAAAGCACTGTTTAACAGAAATAAAGATTGCAGCAAAACAACTGAATATAAGACCAACAAATTTGGAACCTCATATTGGAGCTGCTGGCTGTACATATTATAGGTCTGTAAACAAAATGGCTCTTTGCTGCTCAACTCGTGTGCCAGTTGGCGTCCTGGCTTTACCTCAATGACAATCGTGTTACTCCTTTATAATGTTTGTGCTGCAGTCTCTGCATTAACCTGGCAGCACAACCATCAGCAGTGTCTGCTCTGAAAGAAAAGGAGAAAACAATATCCAATTATAAGCTACTTGATGTTTAAAAAAAAGGCATAAAGAAAAATGCTGCCTTCTTGTATGTAAGGATTTCATCATTTTAAATATTTTGAAGGTGAAATAAATATAAAAAGTTCCAAGAAATGGCTGAAGTAAATACAATAAAACTGTGTAATCTGTTCCTAGTACCATAATATAACTGCTAATCATTTTTAGTTACTTTTTTTTTAATTACTATTCATTTAGCACCATCATCGTGGCTTTTAATGACTAAAATCCTGAGTGGTCTAGAAAC
This sequence comes from Urocolius indicus, assembly GCA_013401255.1. NCBI lineage: Eukaryota > Metazoa > Chordata > Aves > Coliiformes > Coliidae > Urocolius > Urocolius indicus. Next base: position 195,084 of record WBNH01010604.1, read on the forward strand.
TGGTCCTGAAAGAGCATGTATCTCCTTCTATTAAATTTTCTTTTGGGTGGGAATAAACTTCCAGAAGGCTGCCTTCTGGAAAGGAAATGTATTTCCTTTTTTGTTCAGAGGTCCATCTTCTGGCATGTCTGCTGGCATTCAGCAAGGTTCCAAGGCATTGGAAAAGTGGGTGAAAATACTGTCCATAAGTAATAGAAAATGTGCGACAGTGCAAGAACGTGCATGAGGAAAACAAGTTAATTGTACCTGAAATTCTACCATGATAAAACTGCATTATCAATCAAGACGCTAATCATGGTGACAGGATTTGCATTCTATTGGCACATGAGTCTTTGTGTGCCCAGTGATATGATCTATATGCAGTGTCTCGGGGTTAAACAATTGACACATAAGCATGCGTGACATCATGTGAAAGTTACCCTTTGGCACCTCAGGAGTGGATGTTGCTACTAGATTTGATTGCTGCTCAAGGAATATCCCTTCTAATTGGGTACTTTTTAAAGTGCAATTCTGCTTTGCAGTTCTGGCAATATAACAGCACCGTGGATTGCCCTCTGGCCTCGGGTTTTGATATGTCATGTACAGCCCAGAGCAAGAGACAAGCTGTATTGCTGCAGTGTGAAGGCATGAGTTTTCTCCCATTGTGGTGCTGACAGGGGGAACAAATGCTGCAATCCCATTCTGACAGCCCTTATATAGTGATTACAAGCTGATAAATGTATTTGAGGGGTTTTGGAATTACTAAGATTCCAATGTTGCAGATACTACCAGTGAAAGGACTTTTTCCTGTGAGTGCACCTTCTGAATTGCTCAAATTCTTCTTGGTTTACTGGCTTGAGGACTGTCCTCACGTGACGGAACATGTCAGCTCTGTAGAAGACATTGATTGTCAGACCATACCATTAAAGAAACTTGCTTTTATCCCTGGAAGAAAAGGCACACCTTAAGGGCCTTTGTGCCTTTTATAGTAATAAAACTTCTAGAGTTAGAGGAGTGTTAAAGGCAAAACACAAAAATAACAAAATTGCAGATGAACAGTATGTGGTGTAAGGTAAACACAAAAAATTTAAACTTTATCCAACTGGAGATTAAAGGAGGGGAGAGTTGCATGGGAAGTATACCATGTTGGTTGTGAAATTGATATCCATAGGTGATACTTGTCTTTTATCTTTAGATTCCCCATTTGTTTGATTCTGTAATGTTGTTTAGTGTCAAAATCAATGCCACAGCATAAATTCCCCTGAACAGTAAAAAAAACCCAACTAGTTCAAAGGGACTGCTGATGTGAAAAGCCTGTATTCTCTTGATGTTGCTGCTTGGCATTGCTACCGACTGAGTAGTGAAGCGGATAACAAATATTGGCATGGGTAAGTGGCAAGTGTTGCTGAAGACCTAGATTTTGTTTGTAGAGCAAACATCCACAACAGATGGAAAGATCCAGCCTGGCAGGCCAACCAAGGCTTGAAATCAGTTATGCCAGAAGAAACGTAGCTGAAACATTATTGTGTGGTAATAAAAGTAGAAGTTGAGAGCCGTTATGAAATAAAACATTTTACCTCTTTCATAGCTGCACTGTACCAACCAATGGAGACTCCAGGGGAAAAATAATTTAAGAGAAGCAGAGGATGCACGTCTTCTGTAATTTAGTAACAACATGACGGCTGCATCTGTGGGATTTTGATTGCAAAGCTGATAATTCTCAATTCATATACCATCTCTGTTAACATCTCTCTGAAATGTTTCTAATGTAAGTACTGATGAAAGGTTCTGGACTCTGGTTGGAGAGAGCTTGTCTTCATCAAGTCAGAAGCTCTGATGGATAAATTTAGCACATATATACTAGGTACAGCTTATTAAGTGTAAGACCATAAAGCGAAAAGCATTTGGGATAAGAAAATTAACACTTTTTAAAGTGGCTAAAACTATTGTCTCTTGTACAATGTAGAAGAAAGAAGCTGAATATAAAAGAGAGGACTGGAAGAAAATGCTGTCTGCCTGAGACATTGGTGTTAGTGTGCAAAGGAGTGGATAAAGTGGATACACATGCATCAATGATAACAATCTAACTTGCAGAGGCACATCCTATAGTTATCTCATTACAATAATTCAAGGAAGTAGCCTACATGGTCTTTGTGCATGGATATGCATAGGTGCTATTGTCTTATCGGGAGATACCTATGAACCTGTATAAGCTCTGATCTCTATTCTTGCTTGAAGAGTTGTTTCTATAAAAGGCTTGTGTCCCCTGCTGATCATGCTAATCTGTTTTGCTCTTGTTTGACTTCTAGTTTGCAATTTCAGAGTGAGTGAATACGGTTGCGTGAGAGAGGGCTCTTGCTTAGCCAACAAAAGCTGTGGAGAATTATCACATCTGAAAGGCATTTTCATGGGCTGATAATTAGAATCTTAGAAAAAATACAGGCCGGGAGGGATATTTTTATTTACATTGGAGTCCCATGAGAGATGCGCCAAAAAGGCTAAGGTCCCACACTGGTCCCATTATACTCAATGGCAAAAATGGATACTTATGTCACCAGCATATTGTCTACCATACTTATTCCTAGAATCATCCAGCTAAAGGACCTGAGACCAAGTTGTGGGCAGCCTTACTACTTTGCAAAGTTCAAAGAAACTGAGGCTGATTATAACCCTGGATAAAATCACTTAACAGCTCATAGTAACAGACCCAACAACATTTTTTTAAGTCCTTGTATGATAGTGTCCTATGGTGGTAAGACAAACCATTTACCAAGAATGCTTTGGAAAGTGTGTATCACAGTGTGACAGATCACGCAATTGAGAGAAGATGGCGTTGGTTAATTAGATGAGTTACACAACTCTGTGGGGGAGTCAGCCTCATTACTCCAACAAAGAAAAATCAGAATAGGTATCAGAATATTTGTATAGCAATAAAGCCAAATTCCTGATAGAGCTTTAAACAGAATATTCCTTTATATTCCCTATTGCTTTTTAAAATGTTTTAAATTTCTGTCACTCCCTGACTTTATTTTCCTGCTAAGTTTTCAAACTTTCCAATGGCAAAAAGTTAAAAACAGGAAACAATAGCCACAAAAGCCAACACAGGCACAAAATCACATCAACCCACTCACTAAAAACAGCCACCAGAAAACCTGACTAGAGATGGTACTTACCTGTTTATTTTCCTCACAATTTTAGTAAAGAGAGAAACTCACAAATTTGACACCATTTCCAAACATTTATTTCCTGAAAGACAAAAGCAATGCTATAGCGAGCGTCTATTTTGCTTCTGTCTGGGCTATGTGCTGAGGATCTTCTAAAGCGAGCTTTCCCAGGCCATATGTGTACCACAGATTATTGGTGGTGTGGGTCACCTCCTCTTTCGTTTTTGTAACAAACAGGGACAACCACAGCAACTGCTCCAATGGAAAAGTAATGTTAAGAAAATATTTAGTCATTCCTGTTCCAGCTGTGGTTCTGGCCTTTGCTTTCTCTAAGTGGACACTGCATACAAGAGGTAGTTAAGATACTTATTTGTGTCCCATTCCAATCGCTTAAATAAGATTCCTGACTTTTCCTTTCTTGGCTACTCCGAGTATCTGGAAGCAAAAAAGCAGTACTCTGCAGCCTATCAGTTACTTAGAGACCATTGGAGAATTGCCTGCCAATCCCATCTTGGAGATTGCTACTATGGAAAACACAAAGAAGTTGTGTGGATGTACCAATACATGCAATTCACTTGATTGTGGCATAAAACTTATTGATAGCTCACTCCACTGCTATGAAGATCCAGATATTTACAGAAACGTGTTTTTCTCATACTAGTGTGACAATCCAAATCTTCCTGATGATGTGACTGTGTTCCCACCTTTGTGTAAACCTTTCACAGAGCAACTAAAATATAATTAATAGGGAAAGCCTTTGTAGCAGCTGAAAATGAAAGGAGTATTTAGGTTGGTATCAGTATGTAAAAATAACTGAAAGTTTCCTGACTAGCAAGGGATATATTTTGATTCATAAAAGTGTGTCACCGGAAGTGTAGCGTATTGTGTGTGTTTTGTGACACTTCATCATAACTAGGAGATAATTTTTTTTTCTTCCAAATAACTGTGGGGTTTTATCTCAGTGGAGTCTTGGTGTTTCTCTCTTAGTTTATCCAGATATTTTTCTACAATTCTGTGTGTTTTTGTAAGCACACATTTGCAGTATCTCTGAACTTGCTTCCCAGGGTATGACCCAATCATTAAGGCTGAATAAGTCAAGTGATTTAACATACAAGGATTTCAGGTAGGGTGTAACCGGAGGAGGGAATGCAGCCCACCCAAGTCCAAGCCTGTGAATGCCAAGTTTAAGTAAATCTACTAGCAAGGCTTTTCCCTTTAACCTCCCCCCACCCCCAAACATATAATCAAAAGGTGAAGAGTTCAGTTACGGAACAAACAGGACCTCTTTAAAAATATGTAGCTGGCTGTAGCCAAAGACAAACTATGATGTCATTGGGTGGGAACTTCCTCTCGCTGTATGTGAGCAGCGCTGGATGTGATGCAAGATCTGAATAAAATTGCAGAGGGGATTTTAATATATTCTGGGGTTTAGTTGTTACAACTAATTTGCATTATCAGTGATTTTCTGGTTTAGAACTTTGACTGTTGTTCATCTGCCATGAATTTGGGACCATGCAATTTTCCATTCCTAGCCATGCTACTCTCATACACAGACTGAAAGCTAATCTGATTTGCAAAGTTGTCAATCACAGCATCGATTAGGTGGTAGATAATGGTGTTAATGCAATCATTAAATGGCAGGCAACTTTTGCAATGTTTTCTTTGAATAGCTTTTGGGGCCCCAACTATATTGCAAAGAGAGCTGATTCAGGGAACTTGGCTATTGACAAGTTACCCTATAACTGGATTTTAATGTTTGTATTGATTAGCCCAAGGTTGCTAAGACCTCAGACTTCAGTCCTGAAGACCTTTAGGTACATAGTTAATATTTTTTGTCTGTTTGCAGGGCTAGAAACTTGTTTTACCCAAAAGAGATGTCCTGTGCAGTCAGTTAGGCATAGATACAATGCTGCAGGCCTGGAGAAGAGCATCTGGAAAGCTTGGGGCAAAAGCACCTGGAGGTGTTGGTCAACAGCCAGCTCTATATGAGCCAGCAGTGTGCCCAAGAAGGCCAATGGCATCCTGGCTTGCATCAGAAGTAGTGTGTCCAGCAGGACTTAAGAAGTGATTGTCCCCTTGTACTCGGTGCTGGTGAGGCTGCACCTCAAGTGCTGTGTCCAGTTTTGAGCCCCTCGCTACAAGAGGGATACTGAGGTGCTGGAACATGTTGACAACAAAGCTGGTGTAGGGTATAAGGCACAAGTCTTAGGAGTAGCTGAAGGAACTGGAGTTACTCAGCCTGGAATAAAGGAGACAGAGGGGAGACCTTATAGCTCACTACAATTACCTAAAAAGAGGTTGTAGTGAGGTGGCATTTGGTCTCCCAAGTAACAAGTGACAGGAGAAGAGTAAATGGCCTCAAGTTTTACCAGTGGAGATTAGGAAAAAATATCTTCAGCAAAAAAAAAAAGGGTTGTCAAGCAATGAAAACAAGCTGGCCAGGGAAGTGGTGGAACCATCATCCCTGGAAGTATTTAAAAGACATACAGATGTGGCACTTACGGAAATGGTTTAGTAGTAGACTTGGCAGTGCTATGTCAATGGTTAGTGTCTATGATCTTAAAGGTAATTTCCACCATAAACAACTCTGTGATTCTATGATACTTCTATAGGAAATTCCTTGAGAGAATGGCATGTGTGGTAGTGTCAGAAAATGTGCCAGAAAAATTAATTTGAAGAAAAACTGTTACTTATGTGGATGTCTCTAATTCCAACGATTCCATGTAAGACTACAATAGTGATAATAGAAACAAAGGTCAAATCTTGTCTTCACCACATCTCTAAAAAACAACCTATCTTGACAGCAATGGGACCTGAAGTTTATCCTGTATATTTTATGCTGAAGTATGGCCAGCAGTGTGAATCAGCTCTTTACTTTTGAGAGCTTATATAAAAATAAGTTGAAGAGCAAAGTAGCTTGCTGTAAAAACTACTATATGGGCATTTGTCCGTAACATTAAACTTTTACATAGTGTCTTCTTTCTCATGGAAAGATCAGGATTGACTATTGGAAGCTTTCTTGGTCTGTGACGAGTAACATTACTACCTATATCTGAGAGAGATCCAGATAAAACATCCATCCTTTTTATATTTTGCTTTTCCCAAGAAGACTCTAATGAATATTTTGTTTTTAATCAATTTGAGTTTACAGTTTCACTTTAAAATTAATTAGGCTCAAGAAAAAACAGTAGGTAACAAACAGCTTCACGACTGGCATTGATTTCAAAGAAATCTGTTACCAGTATTCAAGTACTATATTCACAAAGGTCAGTATACTCAAAATCCACAGACTCAAACGTTTGAACCTACAGTGCTGAGAGGAAAATGTGCATCATGAACAGCTAACCTCTTTAAAATCATCTATCTCAAGTATGTCCTGAAGGTTATTTGTTAGCATTAAAAAAACACCATATACAGCTATGTATTTGGCAAGGTATCTATGATATCTTATATAAAAAAATGTCCTGATTTTCAGATAATTTAAAATTTGCCATAAAGCTTCACACTCTTCTTCTTTTCAATATCACAGAATCACAGAATCTTAAAAGCTGGAAGGGACCTTGAAGTATCATCTAGTCCAATCCCTCTGACAGAGCTGGACCACCTAGAGTAGGTCACACAGGAACTTGTCCAGGTGGATTTTGAGTGTTTCCAGAGAAGGAGACTCAATAGCCCATCTGGACAGCCTGTTCCCCTGCTCCCTCACAGTGAATAAGTTTTTCCTTCTGTTTCTTTAGAATGTCACATTGAAGCTTGTATCTGTTGACCCTTGTCCTATTGTTTTGTATCTTGAAGAAATTACAATGAATTTCATTATTGGGTATTACTATACTGGTATTTTTCTTTTGAATTTTAATTATTATCCATATGACTTTTAGCAGCATTTCAGTAAAAGCATCTTTTGCTATTAAAAGTTTACGTAGCTAATTATGTCATTAGTGGGAAACACAGTTATCTGGTAGTCAGTTTTAAATTCAAGTGAATTAGGTAGCGTTGTTATCTTTTGGGTGTGTGGAAATAGCCATTACATATATACATATATATATATATATATAAATCAAAGACTAATAGTTGCAAAACTGTCTTGTTTATGTCACTACTGTTTTGCTGAGAGCATCAAGAACTAACTTTTGCATTCAAGGTCTGACTTGCACACACACACACACACACACACACACACACACACACAGAGCCCAATGTATGGCTACGCAAGCTGGGCTCAGAGCAGCTTAGAACTGCACAAAGGAACCTCACTTTAAATTGATTTAATGTGTCTGCACAGTAGGTGTGTGCTAAGTGTTTAAACTGATTCAAGGGAGACCAGGAGTGCAATTGTCTGTTCAGGGTAGGCCTACTACAGCCTTTGAAATAGAAGCAATAGTAGCATCAATGTTGCTTGTAAAGTCCTTTGGAGCTGAGCNTATTGTTTTGTATCTTGAAGAAATTACAATGAATTTCATTATTGGGTATTACTATACAGGTATTTTTCTTTTGAATTTTAATTATTATCCATATGACTTTTAGCAGCATTTCAGTAAAAGCATCTTTTGCTATTAAAAGTTTACGTAGCTAATTATGTCATTAGTGGGAAACACAGTTATCTGGTAGTCAGTTTTAAATTCAAGTGAATTAGGTAGCGTTGTTATCTTTTGGGTGTGTGGAAATAGCCATTACATATATACATATATATATATATATATAAATCAAAGACTAATAGTTGCAAAACTGTCTTGTTTATGTCACTACTGTTTTGCTGAGAGCATCAAGAACTAACTTTTGCATTCAAGGTCTGACTTGCACACACACACACACACACACACACACACACACAGCCCAATGTATGGCTACGCAAGCTGGGCTCAGAGCAGCTTAGAACTGCACAAAGGAACCTCACTTTAAATTGATTTAATGTGTCTGCACAGTAGGTGTGTGCTAAGTGTTTAAACTGATTCAAGGGAGACCAGGAGTGCAATTGCCTGTTCAGGGTAGGCCTACTACAGCCTTTGAAATAGAAGCAATAGTAGCATCAATGTTGCTTGTAAAGTCCTTTGGAGCTGAGCCCCTCACAGCTCCTTCCGCTGACTCACTGCGCTACTGAGAGGGAACGGGAGTCTGTAGTGAGACATGAGTGGCTTCCCCTTGAATGCCCTCTCAGTCCATAATCCACAAACCCTACTAATCTGCACTGGGGCTTCCCTGCATTATTGTGGATTAGTGACGTTTTGTTGTATCATATAGTATATTTATGTACTGTTTGCAGACTCTATGCAATTTAACTCATGGCAAGCATCAGTCTGTAATCTCACGTACTATCACCTTGTTTAGTATGGGTATAAACCAAGATTTTATACAAGTTTTACACAGCATACTGCATGCTTACCTTACAGCCACACAATTTTTCACAACCTTGCAAAGGAAGCTTAAGTCTTTCTCAGAGCATTCAACTCCTCCTTTGCACAATGGCAGCCTCTCACCAATCAGTCAGGTGGTGATGATGTTTAGGGACTTCATCTGGATTCCCCTCCACAACTCTCTTCTAGTGGTTTGGCTTCTAGCCTACTAGCAGCATTACTTATTCTCCCTCTCTTAAAAAAATTTAAAAATCAGCCTCTATTCTACAGGAAGCTTAATGGTCTTAGCCTCCCCACTCCTGCAGGCTTCAGTCACTTTGTTTTCATAAGGTCTAGTAGTAGTTTTCTAACAAACATGGCTCTGTTGAAAGGTGGCCCTGACTAATTCAAAGGAGTAATTTACAGGACTCACTGAGCTCCTGTAATCTCACTCTCAGTTCACTCTCTTCACTACCCATCACCATCATATTGTATCTTTTCCTCCACTTTTCTGTGGTGACCTATAGGGCAAGTTGATGTAGGGAAGACTGGGAGTCCTTTGCCAGGCTTGTCGAGCTGCTTCTGGTCTTACTGTACAAAGTGCCCAGCACCGGGTTAATGGTGGCCCTTCTTCTCCCTCTTCCACTCCCTCAGGCACAGTCTTGCTGTGCACAGCTGCCATGGGAAGCTGCCATTCAAAACGCAAAAATATACCCACAGGCCCTACAGAAGGAAGGCAGCACTGAATTCTTTTCTCTTGTTCATTAAGAAGGGCTGGAGACAAGCAGTGGGGCGTGAAATGCAAGAACTAGAGAAGAGAAATGGTGTGCTGCAGAAGGACAGGAGATGACCATGCAGGGAGACAGGGTAACCAAATGCCTTCCTAATAGTCTGGTAGCAGCAAATGGAGATGTACACAAGCAATTCTGTGTACCTTGCAAGCACTTATGTTACAAATCCTCTTAAGTTCTCCTTTAAGAAGAGAAAACAGCTGGAGTTACTGGGGAAAGTCATGTCCGTCCACTCCTTCAGGGCCCAGCCAGGGCATGCCACACTTTTTCTTTTAAACTTGCACCTCACTCAGTACCACCTGTCCCATCTGCAGACTTCCTTTCTCTGTCTGACTTGCTGCAGGACCCTGAATTCAATCCCTGCTTTCTGTGAAAGCTTTAGCAGTGTGGATAAATGTGGCAGGCACAAGGGGTGGGAAAGATTCTGATGCTGGTGAGAAGGTGCAAGCCTGAGATTGTATGGAAGAGTAATATCTGTGACAATGAACTACTGACTATTGCTGTACAGTCTTCAGACCTAACATCAATTTCACTAGAGACAAATTGATGTTATTCCTATATAACAGATTCTCCTTCAGGTACTCTGGTGGCTTGCTACTTTCCTGATGTGGTTGAAATTGTAATTTTGGTCCACTTTATTTTTTTACTAGGATCATAAAAACTGTGAAGGCAGGAAGGTTAAATCAGATTGAGTTTTGTGGTCTGTGAATCTCTGGACTACTTCCATCAGAGTGTCTGGACATATTACCTGTTTCTCCTTTCTGTCCCTTCCCAGTCCATGAGTTATTTATGGTGCACAACTGTCATTGGAAGCTGGCTTCACAAATAAAAAGTATATCTAGGATCATCTCCATACAGTAATGATAGCACTGATCTGTCAAAAATAAGTAAAGGTTTAGTATGGGGATGCTGTATCTGTAGAATCAAAATCAGTAACACCAACTGAAGTTATTATCCTTATTGAAGCTTTCTTTTTTGTTAACCTGAAGCAATCTTGAAGAGGCTTTTGTAGCTTGCATCTGTGTTGACTTTTTGTACTTGATGCAGCATTTCTGAGGAAATTTCCAGGCAAACTGAACTGTACATTGGCTATATGTATGACTTTGGCATACTCTAAGAAAATGCGTACTTCTTTATAGAGAAGTAGCGGGAACACTCTTCACACAACATCCACAAAACCACATGATTTAAATGTGAACAGACTATGTATCTTTGCCATGTTAGCTCAATAATCCAGACTTCCCTCGGGCAAGTTGCCTGTGTGTCTAAACAGCACACATCTGTTCCACCATTTGTTTACATGTTCTTCCTCTCCGTGTGCCTGCACTATCCTCATTTTAAAGACATTCCTTAATGCTATGTTTATTTCTCATGTATATTTCACAACTGCATGAAGTAACAGTAGTATGTGTTGAGTGCTGGTTTTATATAATTTGTGACACGGTGTTTGTTTCTTAATATATTAGCATGTATTGAGAATAACTCCATGAAGTCATTCAAGGTTAAAATCAGGCTTTCTGGCTTCAGGCTGACTAGGCAGCATCACGAAATACCACAGTGCACAGTAATGTAATTAATGAATCTACAATGATACATACTATAATACAGAGTAAGGGATTTAGGATAGGAGAAAAAAAATCATTAAAATTAGCAATTTAGTGGTGGCATTTGAAACATTAATTTTTTATTAAGCGTAATAAAAGTAAAAATGCACATAAAATTAAGAAAATATTTTTTTCAGTAGTGCTGAAAAATAATGCTGAATAGGTAGATTCTGTGAAGTGTACTGTCTTTGCAACATTAATACAATGCTGAACAAATATTAGGACAATGAAGATAATAATTTTTCCCTAAAGATGGAATAAAACACTGCTGCTGTTTGAAAATTGTTTGCTAGAGCAGCCCAGTTCTGAGAAATGGCTTACAAACCTTTTTACTTAACATTATTTTGTGTTTTCTCTTTACTATTTAAAGTGTTCTACAATTAATAAGCCAGGTAGGCTGAAGTGGGTTGTTTGTTCCTCTACTGAAATGACAATCAGTGCTACCAAAACAAAGCACTCAGCATGGGACTTGTTTACATGTTTAGTCTCCTTGCTTATCAGATTTGAGTGCTGATTAGTGCTGCCTCAGTCTCTTTTTTCCAGAGTCTCTGGTTGCCAGTCTGGAGTGGAGCCTGGAGTGTGGGTTTTATAAAATGCTTATGAATAAAAGTAAAATACACAGATAAATACTTTCCCCCTTTTGTGTGTGTGTGTGTGTGTGTTAGTAATTGCAGCAAGACAGCACTAAAAAAAAATCTTTGATATTAGTAGTGAACACATCTGACATTTCATTCCTATGAAATGCACCCACAGATTAGCTGTGCATTGCTCAGAAAGGAAAGCAGGTATTTTCAAGGTATAAACCCAGACCAAAAAGGTATTCCTGTACATAAATGGATCTTGCTGTAGGAAAAATGTTTTCTGCTGATTAATCTGTTAGAATTAAAAAATCTTAGAGTAACAGAAGATCGCTGTGGAATTAAAAATCAAACCCTAAGGAACTCATTGAGAGAATTATTCTATTTCTTAGGCTTTTTTGTCTTTCTTTGCAAAGTAACCCAGCCATGTACATCTCTCTCCCATTTGTGAGGATATAAAGAAGCAAAAACATATGTATTTTTAGATACATATAAATACTATTGCATAATGCCATGTTGATCTCTGATCATTGTAAAAGCTATTCTTTCCTTTGGACAAAACCCTCTGTTCATTAGCACTGAATAGTATTTAGCAGTCTTTTTCCTGTTTAGATAATTTGTTCAGTGTTGATATATTTAAGAACATTCAGTTGGTTAGAATGGTATCTGTGGCTTCCCATCAGAAGAGTTATGGCAGTAACTAAATCTCAAAGCACCACTCTGTAGACTTCCTGATTAGTACAGGGTATTATCACCCTCCACCATCTGGCTATCTAATATGGAAACAATATTAAAGGAATCGGAAGACCTATACAGGCTTCAACACTTTGGATATGCAGTGTTTCACAGCAAAAATGCGGAAGCTGCATTTAAAACAGCAAGAGATACACTAAACATAAAAGAAATATTTCTGTTTGCAGAGAAGATACACATCCATCCTCCCACATTTTAAGTACTTAGAAAAATATAAAGTCATACGTATGTATACCGATGTAATACAGCTCAGCACTTATACGCAGGCTGCATGTTTAGCATGCTAAAGGTGAAATCTGTTTAAAATAAGAGTGTAACTATGGTTTTGATGTCACTACAATTAGTTGATGTGTTGGATAGATTCTGAGGCTTTGATTTATCTGTGCTTTAAAGGTTTTGAGGTTAAATGCTTTGGATAAAGCTGAATTAAAGAATCATCAGAAATTTCTGTGCTAAAGCCTCACAATCCAATACATAAAAACTCTTGTAATTCAGTGTACTGTATATCTTTGTGTATAAAAATATCCCTTTATAAGGAAGAACAAAAGATACGCTTCTCCACTCCAGGAACATTACATGGAATAAAGAGCCTCTGAAAACCTCCAAAGCACAGAATGCAAGCTTGTGCTGCCAGACAAAAGTGAAAGCCTATCCTGTTTTCTCTCTCCCTGATGTAGTTGCTGTGTCAGATGAGGGCATCAGGGCAGATTCAAAAGTCAAAACGAAGAAAAGAGAAACAGTGCAGAAAGAAGTATGGTGAATTCAATTCTATGAACACCTAGGCTTTCTCTGTGCAAGCCAAAATTTAGGCTTTTTAATTTGTTTGCTTGTTTTGCAGAAGTGCAAATAAAGGCGGTAATTAATAACAGGCTATTGGATTCCACTCATTCATAGGTGTTATGCTCTGGGGTATTGAGAGCCCTGTATCCGGTAAAGAGGAAAGCAGAAAAAAGAGAGGTCTTTTCTCCCATTTCCTTCAAGCTGTTTAGGAAGTTTTTTCTTTACTTGTTTTTTTTTTTTTTTTTAATGGGTTTATTTTTACCCCATGATGAAGATCACACAGCTCCTTTGCATTTCCAGAGAATCCTGAGCTAGCTGGCTTTCAACTGTGCTCACATCTGACAAGTTCAGTAGCTGTTAGTGAGGAAACAACAAATGTTTTGCTGAGCAGCACAACTGGTAAGAGTCTGGTTTGGTAAAGATCTGTGTCTTTTGGTCCTAAAATCCTTTTCTTCACTGCAGTGATTTCAGGTCCTCCTTGGTCCTTCTGTGGCACCTGCGCTAGACAAAAGAAACCGTGAACTTCAGCTAACCAGAAGGAAGGAGAGTAGCAGAGCTGAGCCTACCTTTCCCTCCACTAAATAATTATTTTCCCTTCTCTTCTGTCCAGCTGTGAGATCTTTTTTACACAGCTTGTAATAAGTGAATTGTGTTTAAAATTACTAACCTCGTTCACATAGGGCAGAAACTCATAAGCTAACCAGCAGTGACTTAGAGCACAGTCACATGCACCTCAGGAAACCAGGCTATCAAACTGCTTCCAATATATTTTCTGATATTTCATATTCTCAATGCTTTTGATCACGGTTCTCTGGTTGTTGGTTACATTATCGATGATAGCCAATGAGTATAATAAATAAAAACTCAACAAGCACCATCTCCCTACCCAAAATTTAACTTCTTCTTCTCCATAGATCATGAAAAGCATGCGGCATCTTTTCCCATTGTGTACAAGCTGGTTTTTTTTTACACATGAAGGCTGCAGATTCATGTCGCAATGCTTTTGGCAGCAACGCCAGCTCAAGACAAGCCCAGTTGATCGGCTCTGTCAGCCTGCTCCTTATCTGATCAAATCTGCAAGTGTGCTTTACATCCACATCAGTTGCTAGAACAGAGCTGTCTGTGGACCCTTGAGTAAAGTGGCTCACTAAAAGGACCAGGACTAAAAAAGCCCTCAAGTTACATTTTTTAAGATATTGTTAATCCATTTTTTTCCAGTGTTCTCACTCTCATCTCTTCCACTTCAGTGGTGCATGGGCAAATGTGCACAGCTGCAGCGGGTAAAGAACTAGGAGATGAGTCTTAAACTGGCTCTGCTACCAAAGGGGAATTAATTTTGAGTTACCCCTGAAGTGTGAAATTCTGCCCTGACTGAAGATACTACAAAGTTTGTCTTTAACTGCAGAGTGGATAGAATTTCATTTTGCACAGCCACAGCGCAAGGGCAAGAATCCAGGCCCTGCCGACATCAGGAGTAAAATATCCCACAATTTCAACATCTTGGCACTGAATAAATTCCAATACTTGTGATTCTGTGCTAAGGCAGCAGTAAAACCTACGAAACATTATCTGTGGGTAGAATCTTCTCTGCCATTACAAATTCCAATCATGACTATGGAAAAAGAATTATTCAGGGACCAAAAGATAAATTTATATTACTCCAGACTTAACTGTCCTGATCTTTTCAGAAATTAGTTAGGATGCAAAAAAAACTTTTAAGTTTACTGTGCCTACATTTACATTCGTAGTTTAGACAAATATTTTATGCAAGTATTTAAATTTTTCTGGTGAGATTTTTTTTAAAAAACCCATTGTCAAATAATACAGATTGTGACCTGTTTTCCATAAAATTGGCATTAACAGTGCAGATAGTGATATGAATGCCAGAAATGTAAAGAGTTTGGCAGTATTAAAAATACGATTTTCAGACACATAAGAAAAAAATCAAGTGCTGGCAGGATATACAAGGAGAGAGAAAAGGAACTGTCAGCCTCTGTGCACAGTGTTCAGCCAGTTCCTAATGACCTTCCATGTGCTGGTTCATAATGTACAGGACCTGCTCATGAAGTCCTAATTCTGGCAAAAATTCATTTTCTTTGAGTAAGGAGAGTAGAGCAACCCTCACAGTAAATATTCTGTAACAAAGTGTGTAAAAACTAGCACAAGATAGGTTTTGGTAAGGAAAAATACATTAAATACATTTTCCAAACAACTTACATACTTTACCTTCCGATTTGTACCTGGATTATTTCAATATAGTCAAGAAACTGTTAAGAAGCCAGCTCCATTAAATGTGTTTGTGCTCAACTTTTACTCATTGTTAGGCACGTACAGGTTATGACTGAAAGCAGGAACACAGCAGCAGCAGCGGCTTTTTTTCTGATCCTAAGGAGACGGTATTTTTGGCAGAAATTGCCCAGGTATGCTGAAAGCTACTGTCTCCTTTCAGTGTAATAATAGTTTCACAGTAACTAATCCACAAGAAGCAAGAATATTTAACCACCCTTCACCAGCAAGAGGAGAATCATGCACACAAATAAATCTGTGTCCAGCATGACAGTAAACATAGACCCTTTTTGGCTGCAAAGGAGTAATGAAATATTCTATTGCCCTCATTGTAGAAAGGTGATACACACATTTCATTTTTTATGATGTAAATCAGAAAAAAAAAGAGCGCTACCCTCCCAAACCCCCAGATTTATATAAAATATAAAGGTCTTTATCTTTCTTTAGTTAATTCCTTCTGGCACAGGTTTTATTACAGCTTTATATCCTGGATTTCCACCAAGGTAGATGTCATCTCATGTAATTAAACTGGGTTATTTTGAAGAGTATTGGATGCAATGAGTCACTCAGAAATTAACATTAGGAAATATATTTGTAAAGTAAACTTTACAAGTAATAATACTTAAAAAGATTCATAAATATTTGCAGGAAGATGTGCCTTTTATGACATATGATTTACTGGAATTCTTATGGATTCTTTTTTAAGTGACCAGTGAGCAATTTAAAATGAGATTTGAAAGGGAAGGTTTACAAAGGGTTATCAGCTCTCGTCAAAGCCTGAACTGATGGAACTTATCACACAAGCAGTATGTTTTTCTGTCTAGTTTTCATTAGATTTTTTTTTTTAAGTTTTAAAACAGACGAGCTCCCTCTAAGATAGATACACTGGGATATATACAAGGGAGCCATAAGACAAGTGTTAAACAGCTTAGAGGATTGTCTTATTGCGTTACTAGCTCAGTAGTTGTAAAGATTATTGTTGTTGTTGCTTGGGATTTTTTTTCTGGCAATATCATAGCAAATAACAGTTTAAAGGAGAACAACAAAGTAGTTTTGCTGGTGCTAACAGCCCAGTTTTCCCAAACAGAAGAGGGAGCATGGGAAGATCATGGATTCTCTTGTCTGCACAGTACTAATGTAATGATGTGCACAGATATTTGAGCTGCTTCTGAATGACTGAACATGGCACTGGAAGCAGAACAAATTCATTAGTGCAGTATTTTCTTTGGGCTGTTTACCCATCTGAGAGGCACAATATATTCATTCAGATGTACAGCTATGATAATGCAGCCATGTAGCTACCAGTACCCACGACTGGTTGTAAAGCTCTGGACTGTTCCTCTTGAGCTGTACAGGCACAACTGATAGCTCTTGTCTAGAAATCAAGTTATATTGCTTTCAGAAAAAGAAATCAACCCTGTCAGTATTAAACAGAAGATAATTAAGGCAAGCATGAACAGTATAAAAGTCATGGTAACTAAGTTGTTTTGCTAAAATACAGAAGCTGTGGAGGAATTTAAAGATAGGTGATACTGTCAAAGTTGAAATTCTAAAACAACTACCTTTCCAAAGGCTTTGTAAATTACTACAGAGGAATGAAATTGTATTTGTGGAGGCTACAAAAAGGGATGTTTCAGTACTTGAGATGTAAGGTGAAGACCTGGATAAGAATTTCAATAGTAACATTACATGGTCCATTGACAAGACTATTTTAGACAAAAAGCTTACTTCTGCGCAACACACCTTATGATAAATGGAGAGAAAAGCTTTGAGAAGTCTGAGACAAACATAATGCCTATGTGACAGGTACTAACCGACAGGCAGGAAGCTGTGGCTCCTGTTGACAGAAGGAGTAGGGAGAGGGAGAATGGTGTTTAATGATGTTGCATGTGAGCTGAAAGCCAGACATCCACAGGCAGATTGATAGTCAAAGACAGGCTGAGATCTGATATTGTAAAGAAGGAAACATATTTGAAGGACAGGCAGATCTGAGAGTGATTTTGATGAAGGTGGTAATGTGTGCTTTGAATGAAAGAGGGCCAAAGGACAAAGATGAATCCTTCAAAGAAAATGCTGAAAATGGGAGAATCGTGACACAATGTTGTCACAAAAAAAACATGAAGTGAGACAAGATTTCAGTGAGATAAATTCAACCACATGATTTGAAAGATGTCAACTAGCCACTAAGAATAATGATGGAGTCTGTTTCTGGGACTTGGGTCATTTTAAACTTGGGTGAAAACAGTTTCAGCTGTAAGGAACTGGACTGTAGAATATGACAGCAAAATGTAAACAGCATATTGACAGAGCCTGGAGCTGAATGAGTAAGACATATAATATCTAAAAAAGCAACTATATACAGACTTGTTATTAAAGGGACAAAGGCCCCTTAGGTTGACAATTCTCAAGAGAAGTCAGTGAGCTCTATCTGATCACTCTTGCTGGCTCTGAAACTTCCCTAATTATCATTCTAATGACATGGATATGACAAGTCAACTGTCATTAGCGGTACTTCCCATGAGTCTCTGGAGTCCTCCAAATACAGTATATAATTGGTAACATCTGCTGTACGTCCACACGTGGATTTGACAAAAGTGCAACTCACTAGTTCCTTTGGCAACTCAGTTTGCTTTTCCTACCCCTTGCTCTTCTGCTTCTCTTCAACTAAGGGAACAGGTCCTGACCATGTTACACCACTGCAGGAAAACATAACTTCCTTCACTGACTGCTACTTAAGTGAGGGATCCTATACTTGCCTTCTTAGCATAAAGCATAAAGCAACTTTTTCTGGGTATGATTTAACCCTTCTTGAAAGTCTCCATGCAGCTAACCTGATTCAGCCAGCTATGCTGTGAGGAAGGCTGTTATTAGGATTGTAGATACCATTGTGCCAAGACATGGCAGAAAGATTACTACGTCCCATAATATTTGTCTGATATTTTCTATTTGCCTATTATTTGCAATTTTGATGTTTATCTATTTCTCTCAAATTAATTATGATGGAGTTTTCAAGACCCAGTGCAAATTAGAAAGAAAGAGAGCAGTCACGTCACGATGCTACGTTACATGGGAAGTTATCAAACCATTTGATCAAAACTATGATATTGTAGTATTTTGAACTTAGTATGAATTATTTGTCAAAAAATTAAGTGATTTTTCTGGATGCACACCAAAAGTAGCGTTCTTGTCAGAGTGCATTTTAGTGTATGCCCGAGTTCCTTCCTTTCAGTATTTCAAAACATGTGTAAGCCACCTTTTACAACTTTTAAGCTGTGGATTGATGTTCTTACATAGAAGCATGTCTGGGAATTTTAGCCAGAATGTGTTTAGGTGTTCTTATTTAATTGTATTTGTTTCTTTTTTCATGCTTTGTCATAATACAAGAATGTGGACACAAGTCTTTCACTTAATGTAAGTTAAACTAATTATTGTAAATGAAGGAGCTTTAAATTGGTTCATTCACAAGAATGAACTTGACACATTAAAAACCTTGAACGTAGAGGATCAGGAAACTATCGTAAGCAAAGAAGTGGTAAATACTCTCAGAGCGATGAATACGGACTGATCCAACAGTTGTAAGAGATTTCAGCGACAGAAACCGGATGCCAGATCCCATTGCTGTGTGAGTGGCAGCTAAAACAATGCTAGAACTGAGATTTTTCCTTTCTGTTTAGGTCAGGGACCTTTTTCTTCAAACAATAAGTTACTGTTTCCCTGAATAGCTAGTAGGAAAGGTATTTTGAACCTTACTGGGTTTTTGTTTTAAAGTTCTGGTCAAATATAAACAGACATCTTAAGACACTGCTGATATGAAAGCATTGGTTGGGGGTTTTTTGTGCAGTTAAGCCCAGCAACACCAGGGGTAAATCAATTTCAAAATTTATGTGAAAAGTAAAACAACACTGCTTAATTATTTCTTCCTAAGTAGGCTGTCGCTTGGCAGAGTCTCAAACCCCACACTGTGAAAAGTTTTCTGAGCACTTGAGTTTTGTAGCATTACCCATGATCAGATTCTTCCAACTGGATGAGGGTTATTATAACATTTGAGAAAGGCTGTTTTGACAAAAGTGTTTCCAGTTAGAGTAGATGTTGAATTTAATTGTCTGGGCTCCAAGAGATTTTGCCAGCACCTGAAATTACTGGGTGAGAGCACAAATCTTTTTTCCCCAATTCTGAACCAGGTGATCACAAAATTTAGGCTTTGATCTTTTTCACCTAGTTAGAGTCTTCTAACCAATGTGCCTAAGCAATACACAAGCCTAGCTGTCCTGGCTGTCTCTGTTGTCCATGGAGAGAGAAGAGCATCTCTAGAATTACTCTAATTGAATTATGTGAATTACAATTTTCCCCTGGAGGAGCATTTGTCTTTATTGAGTGGTGAAGAGTCCCAGGCCAGGTATACTCCTTAGGCTAAATGAGCAACTGGCTGAAGCTCTGATCGTGCTCGTGAACTAATGTCTCAGCTGCTCTTGGGAAGATGGGCACACACATACCAGAAATGCATGACGAGGTATGAGTGATGATGTGAACTTCAGGCAGGACTCTATTATGTTCTGGCAATAAAAAGCTTAGGTTTGTTTCTTTTTAATTGGATTTTGTGCTCTGCAAACATGCATGAAAGGTACTGCCCCTATTCTACAGACATCCTAGCTTCACAAAAAGTCTATAGATAAAAGAGGAAAAAAGATACGAGGCCACACATGAAGCCTGCATGGCAGTGACAAACACATACCACATTTGTTCAGTACCTGAAGCTCAGAAAAGTAAGGAAACTGGAGACAAAAAACAAGTTTCTGGCTGAAGGGAGAGACAGGCAGAAGGGCAAGCAGAGAGAGGAGAGCAAGAAACACAACAGACAGGCAGCTGAGAGTCAAATTTTTTCAGTTTAGTCAGTAAATACGTATTTCCCCCACCCACATCTGGAATAATATGAATTTTGGATTCAGAACTGCATTCTTTACTTGTCTAAGACTCCCAGTACAGTGTCTTTCGCATGAGGAATGCAGGATCTAGTGTCTCAGCTGTATGACTCCTGCATGTAGTTGGCGATAGTCACTGCATTCAGAATTAAACTGGTTTTTAATCACATGCAGCGTCTTCTCTTTAAATAAATCACTTTCCCTCCATATTCCTACTACACATACTTATTAAAAATCTCTATTTCAATCAGAAAATAAGAACAGCTGCAGGAAGCTGGAGATTCTATATCAAACTTAACTTGACCCCTGGAGTTAAAATATCCAGCAGGTTTAGTAAATTCCTAAAAGAGAAATATGCTTTATTTTATTGTACCGTCTCTCATACTGAAGATCTGTGAGGGTTTCCTATCAAATCAAACGGTGTCTTCACATTGAAGACTGCCATTCTTAATGGTGTCCAGAACATGCATCTTTTTGCTTAAATGCCAATTATATGTATCAAGAATAAGAGAAACAAGATCATAACCATAAAAATATCTTAATAATATTTTCTATGTAGTTTGCATGCATATATAATATTTAGTGAAAACAAAGCTATCTACTCACATCACTAAACATGTAGTAGAAGTATTGCATAGTATTATTTGTACTCTAGTTACCCTGTATTTTGAAATCTGAATGTTAGGTATAGCACATTGTTTGATGGCACTTGTGCTTCAGAGACAAAGGTAAAAAAAAATAATAGCTTCTTTTTACCTGATAGTGGAGCAACATAGAGAAGATTGGTTTTGTTTTCTATAGAAGGATGATGTAACTCTACTGCAGAATGGAGATTTATCTAGATAACGTATGGTGAATTTTCTGTGCTGACAAGTGAAAGAAAAATTAGATTAGGAAAGCATATTCTACTCCTGCTGCTTCAAGTATTTGAAGAGGAAATATTACACTAGTCAATGAGATACAATTTTCAGGGTAAAGGAGTAAGGAACTATCTCTAATAATTGCTTTTTCAGGAAGCAGGGGCTGTAGGAGTTCAAGCTAGAGATTACACTAATAATAATGCCTAGTGCAGAGTCAAAGTTAATAAAAAATGTCATGGACAGTAAGTTAGTGCAGATGTGCATCCAGCACTTTTGCCAAAGCCCATCTGTCCTAGATGCAAGATTTTACGTTTGTGGAATTTCATGTAGCAAGCATCTGTTGCTCCATTTCTCCAGGTTGCTGAGGTCTCCCTAAATGCTAGTCTATGTGCAGGAACATGGGGTGGGTCCCCATTGTTTGCTAATGCAGAAAGGGACAGCCTCTGCAATCACGTTATCCTGTATCTGCTGTCTACCACTACCTCTTTGTCAGGATGTCTCTTCTAGCTCTTCTAGTTCTCTTTCATCTTAGGACTGATGGGACCGCTTCTCCATCCTTCAATTATCTAGCTTAAAGCCCTCTTTATGGAGCTGGCAAGCCTGTTGGCAAAGATGTTCATGTTACACTTTGTAAGGTGACCCTCTCTACCCAACAGTTATCGTTAGTCAAAAAGCCTGGATGAACCTGAAAGTGTCTGAAAAGATACCTTGTCATTAATAGCATTAGAATGTCTGATCTTAAGCCAGTGCCCCTCATAACAGGTCACTGTCTAGAGAGGAGCAAGTAAAGAACTGCTGCTCTGGCTAATCAGTTGATTTTTCAGCTGACTCCCACTGTTCCACTACCACCTCCTGCAATGTAAATAAACTGCCAGTGATCAAAAAATCATGTTATTCCTTTTCACATTAATCTTCATATTAATGTTAGATGTACATCAAATATAGTTTCTATTTATAAAAATCAACTGGTAGCATCTTCATGTGTTTCTTCCTTTTATACCAGCTTTTGTAGAAACTCTAGCCTATTTGCTCTTTGATCTTTGCAATAAATTACTTTATCCCAGGCACTCCCCTGCCTCTCATTTTCGTTTATCTGTAGTTGTGTAGCTCACACTTTTCTTCATTTCTCTTTATTACTAATAGAGAACAGTCTATTCTTCTTGTCAGAAAACAAGTTCCTGTACCAGTAGTGTCAGTAATGAAGCCTTGATTTGTATCAGTTATGTCCTCCCTTCTTATCACAATAACCCAAGCTTCTCCTATAGTCTCCGTGCCCTCCCATTACAATACCTTCAACTCCCTCCCACATCCTATACAATATCCAAATGTCCTCTTCTGATATTTAGCCTTCCCTGTAACTCATCCCATTCCTGACCTAAGGTACCCTTAGGTTATTTCCTAACCTCCCACAGTAAGTCATGTCCCAAATACTCATAGCTCCCCCATATTTCTTGCTTGACTATGATAAGACATACCGTGTACTTATCATTTTTACCATGACCTATCATGCAACGATCTGACCAGTACTCATGGCCATCTGCTGTTTAATGGAAAAACAGATGCATAGCATTGTTTCACCTTTCCCTCATTTAGGAGAGAAATGAATCTCTTTTCTCTCAAACCACTCATTTTCAGGAAAGGCATGGGAATATCCTACCTCTGAATCCTCTTACTCTCTATGAATTTGATTGAAGTTAGAGAGACAGTAAGGTGGGTGAGGTGCCAACAGACACAGGCTGTGTGGTTGTGTAAGCAAATATGTTTGTAGAGCTGATTCTGCTTCCTCTGTGTGTTAGTGTCATGCAGCTGTCATGCGATTTTTTTTTTTCCCTCAAAGGTAAAATCGTACCACTGAAAGGTTAATCAGAAACTTTCTTTAATGAAGACAAGGCCACAGAAAATTGATTAAATGCTGGCTTTAGCCCAAACCTAATGAGTAGTGAAAACTAGTTTCTGCCAGGTACCAGGTCAGGGACCTCTATGAAATTTGTGCAGTATTCAGGCTGGCAGAAAAATCAAAACTTGTTACTTCAGCTCTCTAGCTCTCAATTAAACATTTCCCTCCAACATCACTACTATGACTTGTAGAGGCAATTCATGGCAACTGTTACCAGTTCAAGCTAAGGTGCTAAGGTCTTCTTCCTCATCCCTGACACAGTCAGGCATGTCATGAGCCTTAAGAACACACCTACATATTAGTGGTAGGCTGGTGGATATTGATTAGCTCAACTAAAAATGTATTGTGTTTTCAATTGGTAAGAAGACTGTTAAATGCTAACTTCTCTAAACATTGCATTGAACTCTCTTGTCACCTGTACAAACAGAAATGTTCTTTCTAGAGGTTTTTGTTTTGCTGAGGATTTCTGTGAAACACATAATTGTGAATTGATTTGGAGCACTTTCAAATTCAAAACTGTTTTAAATTTGTGTTTTTAAAAATACACTTGGTACCAAAAGATTTTGTCTCAGTATATGATTTATAACTCTATGAAATCAAATTCTTACAGAAGTATCTTACTTAATGCTAACAAGGTAGGAAGAGGTGACTGCTTACCTAGACTCCTGACAACAGCTGATATTCAGATGAAATGCAAATAGTAAGAAAAACTTTCAGCAGCTCTATTCTAAAGCTTCTCTTAGATCTCACAGAACTCAGGATTTCTGTGTCACATCCAGCCCTTGCTGTTCACAGGACTATGGAGACCAAATGAAAATATCGTGTGACAGGCAGTGAAGGCAATCACAACAAAAAATAGATCATACCGTCATAGAATGGTAGGGGTTGGAAGGGACTTCTAGAGATCATCCAGTCCAAACCCCCTGCAGAAGCAGGTTCACCTAGATCTGGTCGTATAGGAACTTGTCCAGGCAGGTCTTCAAGACCTCCAGGGAAGGAGACTCCACAATCCCTCTGGGCAGCCTGTTCCAGGGCTCCATCACCCTCACAGCAAAATAGTTTTTTCTTATGTTTAAATGGAATATTTTGTGTTCCAGCTTCATTCCATTACCCCTTCTCCTGTTGCTAGCTACTGTAGAAAAAAAAAAGATGTCCCAACCTCCTGACACTCACCATTTAGATATTTGTAAATGTTAATAAGATCCTCCCTCAGTCTCCTCTTTCTTAGACTAAACAGCCCCAGTTCCTGCAGCCTTTCCTCATGTTGTGGTTTAGGCCCATCGGGGAACAAAAGACCATGATTAGCCTCAAGTACCAAAGACCTGAGGATTGCTAAAGGGCAGGGAGGGCTTAATTGCTGCTTAAGGTCCAGGACAAAGCTGACCAGGCTACTCGGCTTGGGGAAGAAAACAGAAAAAAAATTAATGCAATACCAACTAAAGCAAAACCCCAAAACATAACCAACACAAAACAACACAGAGTGGTACAACGATGAAGAGTCCAACCAGCCCTTTAAGACCAC
>WBNH01010604.1:219715-234907 GCA_013401255.1 Urocolius indicus
GGCCGGGGGGTGGGTCTGAACCCAGGAGCTGGGGGAGGGTCCAAAAACTCTACCGGGTCTTCGCTGCAATCTGCTCCTCCTGTTACCAAGAAAAAGCAGCTGCTTGCTAAACCATGACACCTCGTGTGAAAGATATTCCAGTCCCCTGATCATCTTGGTGGCCCTGCGCTGGACTCTCTCCAGAAGTTCTCTGTCCCTCTTGAGCTGGGGAGCCCAGAACTGGACACAGGACTCCAGATGAGGCCTCATCAGGGCAGAGGAGAGGGGGAGAAGAACCTCTACAACCTGCTGGCCACACTCTTCTTGATGCATCCCAG
This sequence comes from Urocolius indicus, assembly GCA_013401255.1. NCBI lineage: Eukaryota > Metazoa > Chordata > Aves > Coliiformes > Coliidae > Urocolius > Urocolius indicus. Next base: position 220,033 of record WBNH01010604.1, read on the forward strand.
GATGCCATTGGCCTTTTTGGCCACTAGGGCACATTGTTGGCTCACGATCAGTTTATTATCAATCAGGACTCCCAGGTCTCTCTCTTCAGAGCTGCTCTTCAGCAGTTCGACCCCCAGCCTGTGCTGGTGTATGAGGTTGTTCCTTTCCAGATGCAGGACTCTGCACTTGTCCTTGTTGAACCTCATGAGCTTCCTCTCTGCCCAACTCTCAAGATCAAAACGATGAAAAAATATTTCCGAACAGATTAACCTCCCAGAAAGGAAAAAGCACGTAGGAGACAAATACAGAACCTGGACTAATTTTTCACTTGTTTCTCAGCTTCTAACATCTAGCAGCTATTCAGCTTCCTCTCTATCAGACACATTCAGATATTTGCTTTTGCTATCCCTACCATCTTTAAAAATGAAAATAGGAATCTTTATATACATATAAACAATAGTCTCAGACCTGGTCTAAATGCACAAACCTATGTGCATTTAGATCAAGCAACATTTGGCTTGGCTTCTCTCACAGAATGCAGTATTTGGCTTCGAAGAGGCACTAAGTCTTTATTTAAAGCAGAAAAAGTGCATCTCCTGTTTCTTGCCTTGGAGAAATGGCCTCTCCAGAGCCACAGCAAAGGCATTAGTGCCAGTGGACAGAGGGGCCCAGGGCTGCATACAGGAAGTTTAGAGCAGATTTAGAGCCAAATTATTTCTTTTCCCTTGGACTGCAGCTAAAGATGTTAAGTTTTGCCCTGAGAAACAACTGGTTATTTTGGGATGACACCAGCCCAAACCACTCCTGCTAGCTGCAGCCCTTCTGTGGGACAAGTGCTTGGACAGCTACATTTCAGTAAATTACTGAGTTGAAAGCAACTCATACAAATGGGAATCTCATGTTCCAGGGCAAACCGCCTTAACGGAACTGGTTTGCTCAGCCAAACACTGGCATTACTGAGAACAAAGTACTGCACTGACGGATGGGCACTTGCAAGACGAAGCTTCACAAAGCTGGTGAAGAGTCTGGAGAACTGGTCTTATGAGGAGTGACTAAAGGGGGCAGGGAATGTTTAGCCTGGAGGAGGCTAAGAAGTGACATGATCACTGTCTTCAACTACCAGCCAGGAAGTTGTAGACAGGTGGGGATCAGTCACTTCTCCCCCATGACGAATGATGGGACAAGAGGAAACAGCCTCAAGTTGCGCCGGGAGAGGCTGTGATTGGAGATTTGAAAGAACTTTTTCTCAGAGAGGGTTGTTAGACACTGGCACAGGCTGCCCAGGGAGGTTGTGGAGTCACCATGCCTGGAGATATTTAAAAGCCGTGTAGATGAGGTGCTGAGGGACATGGCTCAGTGCTGGGCTTGGCAGTCTGGGCCTGATGATCTTAAAGGTGTTTTCCTGCCGAAACGATGCTGTGAGTCTATTGTAAGGCTCAGGGCCGCCGCCCGCCGCCGCCCGGCGCAGAGCACGCTGGGAGCTGTAGTCCCGGGGCCGCACAGTCCCGTTCCGCCACACGCTGCCCCCGTCCGTTTCCCCGAGGGGCGCGGCGGCTGCGCTGGATCTGCCTCCGGCCCACGGCTCCGCTCGCCCTAACCGGGCATGCAGCGGCTGCTGCGGCGCCTTCTCCCCGCCTTTTACTCGGCGCGGCCCGTAGCGACCCGCGTTCTCCTCGGCCGGCGCGTTGCGCCCGCGTTCCCGCGCCTCATGGCGCAGCGGCCGGCGGCGGCGGCGGCGGCGGCGGCGGGGGGGGATGGTGGCGGCGAAGACGCCTCCCGCGCAACCGGTGCGGCCCCGGAGCACGGTGAGGAGGCGGCGGGGACGTGTTGCGCTGGGGTAAGCGGGCGTAGGCGCCTGCGAGGCCCCGCGCCCGCCTTCCTAACCCGCTGCGGGGCCCCGCAGCCGCCGCGGCGCGGGCCGGGCGCCCCCCGCTGCCGCCGGGAAGCGCTGTGGGTCGTGGTGCGAAGGGGCGTTCCGGCGGTGATGTCCCTGGCGGCGCGTGGGTACAGCGGCTGCAAAAACTGTGTTTTGTGCGCACTGGTTCGGATGCCCGATAGTGTTGCCCGTTCCCGTAGGAAAACACAAAACAACCGTGGCTGTTTTATGCGGTGCTTTATTGAGGGCCCTAGGGACCTGAGGACTAGCGTCCAAAGTCAGAGCCCCCATCAACGGAAAATTTCACCGAGTTTATATACTTTTCAAAAACGATTACTTCATTAGGTCTTTGTGCTGTTTACCAGCTTTCCTGAAGTTTATGATTACATTGTGCTTCTTCATACAGTTACTTAAGACTATAATTTTACATGTTTGTCTAGATACACAGCCATAAATTCTATAGATATCAAACAAATAATTATTTAAGATAACGATTTCTTTGAGAAAAACAAGATTCAGCGTTCCGCACACATCACTAATCTGTTTGTTTGCTTGAGCCAGAATACGCAAGCTCAGCATGCCCCACTAGTTCCAAAGTTGCTAAACATTAAACATTCCAACTACTCATCAGGCCTAAATTCAAGCCTTAGCCGAACTACTTCTAACTTTATATACTATTATGCTAACAATAGGAATTTCACAGCAAGGGTGGTGAAGGTGGTAGGGGATTCAACCTGCCTGTGGGCTGCTGCTAAAAAGCCTTCTGCTTGTATTTTCCCTGCCTGCTTTGTCCCTGGGCTTGCAGTCAGCGCGAGCATCTGACCCGGACGAACACTAAACATACTTTTTTGGTTTTGTTTCTTTTTCCCCTTCAAAAGTTTGGGATTTTTTAAAACGTTTCTCAGTTCCCTGGCTATGTAAACACTGCTACTGTTCAAAATGCGGTACCCAGCCCGTCTATGTCTACAGAAGCTTTTAGGTAAATTGTTTCCAAAGGATTCAGTTGTTATTAAGCACGTGGATATAAACATAATACACAGGGAACAGTGCCTGGAGACCTAATCTCACTGTGGTCTTTAGTGTGTAGGTGTCAAGTAATACAAGCTTATTCTACCTGAAACTAAGTTTGGAGAGAAGAGTGGTGGGAAGAGAATGCAAGAAGAAGTTTTGTTGCTTCATATTTTTGTATTGTATATGAACCAAGTGTGTCTCTTTTTTTTTTTTTTCTGGTGGAATAGATGACTTGTGAAGAGGAACAACCACTTAAACAAATATAAATATGGGAATAATGTATACATGTGCTCATATATGAAATTCAGGCTAATATAATTAACTTGAGATTAAGGAAAAAGCATTTATCCTGTAACAACTTGATGGCCACGGAGTTCCTGTGGAAGCTGATTTTGTTAGTCAGGGTCTCAGATGATGAACCTTATGTCAAGAATTTTGAAAAAAATCTTGTTTTCAGATTGCTTTAGTGACTAGACGTGGTTCTTGAGTTTTGTCGCTGGTTTCTTCAATAAATATTTCAGAAAATTTGAGGAATGGGTTTTTTTTTTTGCTTGGGGCACAATCTGTAGAATTTAGAAGCCATATCTGTTTGGTTCAGCTGATTGATTTTAGAAGGGATATTGTTGGTTTTGCTGTGCTCATCTGTACTGTAAGCAGACAAAATTTTTCAACTTTTTGAGCAGACAGAGCAATAAAAACACATAATGTGCAATATACACCCCTCAGACATATAAGTCCTTGTTCTGGAGCTGACCGTACCTTAACATATCTTTTTTGCCACCAGCTGGTTGTTTTTCTATATTTCTGAATCTTCATAACCTTTCTGCCACAGACTGGCCTGCTTGTTCATCGATTTCGCAGATTTCTGTCGTGTCCTTCACTGAGATCTTTTTGAAAGAAGGATTGTTGTTTTCTGTGTGCTTGGGGCTCTCCAGCAACAATCTGTTTGGTGTGAGCTTTAATCTAAGTGTTGGGTAATAATTTTATCGTTGCTTTAACATCTGTTTGTCGTGCATAATTCTTTAGTGTCTACAGGGGGAAGAAGCAACAAATCTTGTTTCTTTTTAATAGCCTCCAGGGTAGTTAGGTGTCAGACTGTAGCCACGAAGTGATTGATGTGTGCCTACATTTAGGCTGCAGCGAATTAGCATTTTAACCAGGTTGTTTTCTTATCATCCTAGCATAAAGTGATATATGCAAGAAACACTCAGAGGGTGGTAATAACCCAGATTGGGCCTGTAATATTGATTTTATACATGTAGTGTAGTCTTGCATGCCACAAGAACACAATACACGCTTTTGCTGCCAAATTTTCCCCTTGGGCCAGCTTTGGGCTATCTGCACTGGTCACAAGAGGAGCTTTGAAAGTGTGTTGTCTGTAGTAATCAGCTATCCTGGGATAAACTGCAATTCTGACATAAGGCTTCTTCCACTACAGTAATCCTATTGTGGAGTTCTCCAAAAGAATCTTGCTGGATGCCTGGTTATGTGCACATTTTTTGCTGCTAGAGAAGATGTAACTTTGTAATATTTTAAGATACAAATTAATATGCCAATATTATAAATTTACTGCTGCAGAAACATGAGGCAGACGTAAGAAAATGTCTCATGTTTAGTTAGTACCCTTATGGAAAAAGACATTTAAAAAAAATTGTTAGTGGAGATCATTATGTCATTGTAGTATTACTCTGAGATGGAATTCCATGTATATCTTTAACATGGATAAGAGTTTTGATTTCAATTGATTTCTTCTTTAGCTTGTATACTAAAAGTCAGTTTTTAAAACAAGAAGTTCACATCATTGCCATCCATAACATGCTATGCTATGTGGGAGATGTAAGAATAGAATAATCATCTAATTCCTGAATGACATAGTCAGCTGAGAACGCTTTGTTATATGTGGAATGATAGGATTCCCTTTAATATGCCATTACTGTTATATGCCATTAATTTAATATGCCATTACTGTTAGCTAAAGTGAACTTTATATGATGTCTCAAGACTTCATATTTTAATGCTAGGTTAAATGTATGGCCTTTTTTTGGTCATGTAATTGCATTTACTTAGAACCAAACAAGACCATAAGTTATTAAACACAGAAGGCTGAACTCACTTTTTTGCTATTCCACATAAAGTGTTGAAGTATTTTTGCTGCTACGTTGACAAGGAAGAAGAGCAGCATTTTTTAGGGGATTGTATATCAACATTCATTTGCAGATAATTAGAGAAATTTATACTTGGTATATTGCTTGTGTGCTGTTGTGCGTAATGTCTCAAAATTGCTATTGTGTGTAATGTCTCCTAGCTGTTTATATAAGAAACTAAGACCTAGGGTGTTATTTTAAATACATTACAGATGTGCTGGAAAATGTACAGCAGAAGAAAATCTTTAAAGAGTGTAAGAAAAGGACACAGCAGAGAAAAGAACCATGTCCTGCTGATTCAGTGGAATCTCTGATGGCAGAAATGCCATTTGTCGACACAGATATTGAAGATGAATTTGTTAGTAAGTATATGAAACAGAAGTAGCATGGAAGCATAGACGCACTCAGTTCTTGGTCTGGCCTGTTGACATGTGCAGGTGGGCTATGCACATGGAATGGAGTTTCTCTGTGAACAGGATCCAGTCCAGAGACTCTGTTACTGGTAGTCAGTCCTTCAAATACTTGAGTATATTAAAAATACTCTATTTTGTGATCAACTGCAGCAATAAGTCATAGAATAAAGACATCATGTATGCCAATTCACATTACTGTATACGTGCTTCTCACTCGGTGGCTTTTATGAGCTGTCATCCAACGTGTGTATTTCCAGCATGGGGCTGAAAGTGCACCTCAAATTGGACAGTGGTTATCTGCAGCCTAGTCATTTTATGGCTATATATCAGGCCACATGGTGGGAGAGGGTCTGTAAAGTTGTGAGGAAATAAGCTGCAAGAAGAAGAACTGAGAATACACGCTTTTCTTTTGCTATGTTGGAATGTGTTTGGAGGAAAGGAGGAGGTAGAGAGTAGATCTGGCTTGGATTAAATTTTCTTCTGGGCTAGATTTGGTCCTTGAACTATAGGTTGTCTGGTCCTAGTCTAATACAACCTTTTCCTATAATAATCCTATGTATTACTGTGTTCTGTATTTCAAAATGCAGCATGTGTAGGATTTTTGAATCTTAATATCAGCTGTTTTTCTCTAAAGTCACATACATGTTCAAGTGTAGACAATTTGTGGGCTTCTTACACTGAGGTGTGAGTTTGATCAATGAAACAAAGTAGTTTGGAAGCTGCATGTCTATGTTAGTAGTTTATAAACCCCTTTATAAGAAGAGTAGGCTGTTAATTCTAGTATGGTAGTCCACTTCTATGACTACATTAATTCAGGCTGAAGGAGGATCCCAGTCAGACTGTTCATAGCATGGACAGATCATGTGACCGGGAAGACACCCTCCTGTCCACTGAAGGACAGCTCCTGTTGGCATGATATTAGGTGTACCTTTGTTTTGATTTTTCGTTATCCTGAAAGTATTTTTTTTCTTCTTCTTCAGTGCATGCAACCTCTGAAATAAAGATAAAAAAGAAAAGAAAGAGGACTACTGGAAAGGAAATTGAAGAAGGCAGTGAGAGAAAGAAGAAAAAGAAAAAACAGTATCAGCCGAATTATTTTGTTTCTCTTCCAATTACTAATCCAGAGGTGATATTCTTTATTATACTGATTTGGTATAACCACATTTACGTCAACATGCTTGTCTTTAGAAGAAGAACAGTGTTTGATCTTGAGAAATTTTTTTTAATGTGTTTTTAAAGGAACATGAGCAACCTGTTCAAAGGTAACTTCATGTAACTTCTTTTTAAAAAAAATTGCTTATCTGGAAAACTTTAGAGGAAAAATAGTTACCCTTTTATCCAGTTTGTCGGTCTTAGGGCTTTCACATTATTTAGACTAAAGCTGGCTTAAGTTTCCCCTCTGTACTGTTACAGTACTGCTTATTTTGACATTCATTTAGAGTAAGGGAGACATTCCTATTCAATTTAATAATGAAACCCCTAGCAATATTTTTAGCTCTCCTTATAGATAGTAATTTAACTTTGGATCTGTTGCTGTTTTAACTAGACAGTTTGTAGTTTAGCAGTAACTAAGGGGAGAGTGGCTGAATGGTTGCACTCAAAAGAGCTGCGGTCGACAGCTCAGTGTACAAGTGGAGAGCAGTGACAAGTGTCATTCCTCAGGGATCAGTACTGGGACCAATGCTGTTTAATATCTTTGTTGGAGACACACAGAGTGGGACCGTGGCACCCTCAGCAAATTTGCTAATGACACCAAACTGGAGGGAGGGATGCCATCCAGAGGTACATTGATAGTCTTGAGAGGTGGGCCTGTGCAAACCTCATGAAGCTCAACAAGGCCAAATGCAAGGTTCTGTACATAGGTTGGGGCAATCCCAAGCATAAATACAGGCTCGATGATGAGTAGACTGAGAACGGCCCTGCAGAGAAGGACTTGGGGGTTTCAGTTGACATTGATGTTGGCTCAGCATGACTCTCCAGTTTGCCTTTGCAACCCAGAAAGTCAACCGTATCCTATATCAAAAGCACTGTGTCCCAACAGGTGCAGAGACATGATTCTTCCCCTCTGCTCCACTCTTGTGAGATCCCTCCTAGAGTACTGTGTTCATCTCTGGAGTGCCCAGCACAAGAATGTCATGGATCTGTTGGAACAAGTTCAGAGGAGGGCCATGAAGATGATCAGATGTCTCCTATGAAGACATGCTGAGAGAGCTGGGCCTGTTTGGCCTGGAGAAGACTCCAGAGAGATCTTATTGCAGCCTTCTAGTACCTAAAAGGGGCCTACGAGAAAGTTAGAGACAGACTGTATACAAGGGCATGTAGTGATAGAAGGGGTAGTGGCTTTAAACTGAAAGCAGGTAGATTTAGGTTAGATGTTAGGAAAAAGTTCTTCACTGTGAGGATGGTGAATCACAAGGTCAGGTTGCTTGCAGAGATGGTGGATTTCCCATCCCTGGAAGTGTTCAAGGTCAAGCTGGATGGGGCTTTAGGCCACCTGTTCTTATGGAAGATATCCCTGCCTGTGGCAGGGGGATTGCAACTAGATGACCTTCTAGGTTCCTTCCAGCCCAAACTCTTCTATGATTCTGATTTTTCAGAAAAAAAACGATCACCTTATCTAAAATTTAAGCAACCTGTTGTTTTAGTAAGACGTTGCTTAAAGGGATTTGAGAAGTGCAGAGATCTCTTTAATAAAGTGTATTTTCTTGTAGTTAGTAGGTGTTGTCCCATTTATACAACAGAATATGTATGTATGTATATGTATATGTATACATGTCACTATGTACAGTTTATTTGTGAAACCTGCAACACTGCCCAATGGAAAAAAAAAATTCCTACTGAAGTTTTCTACATTCTTCTTTTAAACATTCTATACCAAAGCTGATTGGTCAGTAATGTCTTAGCTTACCATGCTTTAAGAAATAACTCATTTTGTCAGATGGACAAGGTTGTTGTATTCGATTTAATTTTCACTAACACATTCAAAGAATTGTTGCAGGTTTGGTTTTGGGTTTTTGAAATCACCACAATACAACTGCTGGAAAGCACTGTAAGCATTTTGGATACAATTTCTAAAACATATGTAACCATACAAGTAGTTTTCAATGAAGAAAATGTGATTAAAGTAATTTTAAAGAAAAAGGCTGATGAAGTTAGAACCACGTACATGTGGTACGGAAATTCATTGAAATATATTTGAAGAGAGTATGTAAATTCTGTCTGTATATTGGACAGTATAATCAGACTTGTAAATTGGATATATCTACAAACTATTTATTGAAAATTCCTGGTTTGTATTTGCAAAGATCTTTTTCCAGACATTTATCTGCACATAGTGACATACAAGCTTGGCAAAGCAAGTCCTTGAAGAAGCCTTTTATTTGGACTACTTGGCAGTGTAAAAGTGGATGATCTTAATCTGCTTCAGGAATTTATCATACTTAAGGAAGCAAAGTCCTATTAAGGTGTGATGGGGAATGTCCACTGATTTATTAATCACTCCACTCGTACCCACTTTGTGTTTACTTGGGTCAGTTAGCACAGCTTTGTCAGAGGATAAAACTTTCTTCTGCTGGGATGGGTTTTACATAAACGTTTGATTTCAGTTTGTATGCTTTCTTGTTCACTTGCATGATGGGATACAGTAACTGTACTGGCTAACTGTTATTTTTGTGTCTGTCTTCACTACAGATTACTGGTAGCATTCAGGCTGTCCAAGATGCAATAATACAAAAGGATCAAAGGCTTTCCGAAGCAATGATTCGCTCTGGATCTTTGCATGTCACCATGTTAGTGATGCATTTATCCAATGAAGAAGAAATTAGCATGTAGGTATTTGGTGTTAAATTAAGTATATACAAGTATTTTTGCTGGCAGAGTTCATAAAAAGAGTAGAAAGAGTAACTGAGCCTTATATTTTGCAACACAGAGTTCTGAATTATTAAGGTGACCTAACATTTAATTAATGTTGGTCATAAAATGCTACTCTTAATATTAGCCATTTTCAGAACTTACGATATGTCATTGAGCTCTGAGCAAAGTATGCTTTTTTTCCCTTGCATTTATATTACTGTGTGCTGAACTTGCATGCACAAATCTCATGTTTGCTAAATTATTTTTAAACAGTGTCTTGACATAGGGGACGTTGAACAGATTAACAGAGGCATTTTAAGAATATCATAGCTTAGCAAATGTTGTAAGCTAAATTAGCAATGGTCATTGAAAGCTTTTAATGAAATAAATATTAGTTCCAAGCTGATGCCTCATGCAGTTACATGGGGGGTTTATGTAAAAAGTGGCTATTAGGTCTTATAAAAAATATAAATTCTATGTTTTTTCAGTGATATATATGATTTTTTTAATCATATAAAAAGAAAAGTCGTGGAAAAGTGTATGTGTTACACAATGACATTCTGTGTCTAAGTGTTAGAAGTGACTGCTTCTTTTACAAAAATGTAGTTCTTTAGTGTTTTAATGGTTTGTCACATGCTGTACTACCATCTGACAAGCCTACTTCAACATACAAGTCTGATGGTTACTACAAAGCTATTCAAACTTTTAAGTCTATCTATACAGCTGTAATTTATGAACGTTTAGAATAGTAACTTATTTGTCTAGCTGTAATTTTGACATTAAATGAAAACATTCAAGACATACTTTGAATCCTGCTTCACACAGACTTTCTTGACAGTTTCTGTTTAGATGTGGTGCCCAATAACATGTATCTCTCTATATTTACACATTATAATTGCTGAATTGAGATAGCAAACACTTTGGAAAGTGTAAGAGTATTGTGTAAAAGGCTGATAAATAGCCTACTGGCATGGTATGAATATTTGGGAATCCTTCATTGCTTATGTGTCAGTTTTGTAGTGAATTGCTAATGAATCAGAATCCATTGGATCCTTTTTAATTCTGTGAAAGCAGCTCTACAGATTCATCTGCTCCAGATGAGTTCTTTCAGGGGCTGTCTGCCACATGTATGTTTCTTACTGGTTTTCTTTGCAGTATTAGTGACCATGAGGTCCATGCACTGAATTACCTAGTTCAAATATGAATAAGTGCAGTGAGACATTGCTTTGGTTATGGTAATACAGTTACACAATAATGTGTCTAATATTGAAGTGTGTGTTGAATAATTTTCCTGCCCAGAATGTTCAGCTGTTAAAATACAGATTGCTCATAAGAAAGTGAGAATCCAGGATGGAATGTGGGAACCATTCAGTAGACAAGGGTATGCTTCCAACAAGTAGAAATATTTTGGCTAAAAACATTTAACGCACTTGAAAATGCTGAGATATTGGCATGTCTAAATCAATTGCCCAGCCTGTTTTTCACACTTGTTTCCCTGAGTGTTATATCCTGCAGGCCTCTACACTCTCACCTCTGCTGTGAGGATGTGATTATGTCAGCATCCTCATTTCTGATATTCTGATCTAAAGGGAAAGAAACAGCCAGGAACAGAGAATAGAAAAGCAAAGGATACTGTATCTGCTGGACTCCCTCCCCGTGTGCCTTTTCTCTTCTGGAGTACTCAAACTAGATTCATCGTGCCCTGGTTGATGAGCAAACTGGTAGCACCTGAAAATCAGTGAGAACAACCACCAGCTGTGTGTGCAAGTTTTTTTTTAAAAAGCGTTTGAAGTTGGAACTTAAGAAAAAGGGAATATGAGAGGATATTGTTAGGGCAAGTAGGCCTCCTAGTGAATATTTTTTTTTAGAGTCTTAAACTGTATATCAAAACAAATATTCTCAAATTCATTATCTTCTGCTACTCTTTGACCTCCTTCTCAACTCTCACTATCTGACAGCCACCCAAGCACTTGCTTATGGAGTTCTTCTCTGCCTCTCTCAGCAGAACTCCACAATCCAGGCACCCAGGAGCTGTCCTCTAGTCAGCAGCAGCTTCCCCAGTGATTCACCCTTTCCCTGGCCAGATGCCTCCTACAGGTATCTAGCTCACCTATCCTCAGGTATTCTAGATTGCATTTTCTATTATATGGGATATTTTTTTTCCATAATTGAGGTTTTCTGTTTAATCTTTTGGGAGAACTTGGAAGAGTAAAAAATTGAATATTCCTTTCTTTGCTTCACCAATTTTTGATACCAGATTAATAGAAAGAAGATCCAGGCTGGCAAAAAAACCTGTGTGTAGTGTTGGGTGAGAACAGTCCCTCAAAGAAAGTGCAGCTAGTCAACTGCATCTAAGAATTCACACATCCTTACATTTGGATCCATTAAGTTACTTGGATATCTGCAATTTTCCTACTGTGTTTCCACAACAGTGCCTTTGTCTGTCTATACAGAAATTAAATGTGTTGAACACTATTTGAAGTCAAAATGCGTGATAAGAATGTGCTAAACATAACACTCAGTTCAGCATAAAGCCCTTAGTATGGTATTTTAGTACATACAGCTTTCACTCTGAAAAGGGAAGATCTGTATTCGAGGCCCCTCTTTGAAAGGGAATGGAGACCTGCAATTCCCATGTGAATTTCCTGACTGATTACCTGTGGTCTATGCTGCATGAGTGCACTTTCCATTTCATTTTGCAGGATTATATGAAACCAAGAATGTGAGATCTTAAAAACCATAAAGAAAGCAAGCAAGAGAGAGTCATTCCACCACTCCCTTCAAGTAAAGGAGTTCTAGTGCATGCTAACTGAACGCACAGACGTGGGATCAGGTGCTAGAAATCAGGATGACTGCCCTCACAGTAAATGCTTTCGTTACCAGACTATAGTGTCAAGTTCTTCTTGCTTGTTTTCTGTCAAAGACTCTGTGATTTTAACCTTTTCCTTATCAAAGCTGAAAGGATTCCATTTGTATTTTATTGCAAGGTTGCTTCCTGTAACAAGTAATCAAAATTAACAATTCAGAAATTTCTGAAAAGAAACTACATCAAATTTAAGTGCTGTCCACAACAATATAGAAAACCAGAAGGGACTAGTTTATATTCACTTAGAATATGCTGCTCAATTGTGTTTTTAATTTCCTTTCTCCACTTCAGAGCAAAATGCTTGTGGGTTAATTGCACTGAGTGTAACTACTGTTTGGCATCATAAATTCTATTTAGTATGGAATAAAGAAAATAACACTGTTGTGGTTTTTGCTCTTGACTTCAGTGGAAATGTTTGTCCTTGTGCATTATTCCTAGAAAGCAATCACTAGATGTTATTGAGTGATTGATAGAATACAAAACTACAAAATATGCTACAGTGAGGTGACAACTAAGTTGTATGAATAGTATTGTATACTATTTGTATATGTACTATTTAAGAGTATGTATAGAAGAACAAGTGACACAGTACTAAACTGAAAACATACTGAATTGTTTGAGTTGACTTTTCATAGATCTTGTCAGGTAGAGTAGAACTGGTCAGTGAGTTCTGCAGCATGCCCCACTGTATAGAAATGTAAATCTTTTTTCAGCTGGTGAACAGAGCTTTCCATGACTGTCTATGTACAGTTCTCATATGCAAAAAATCCAGAGATGGGTTTCAGATACATATGTAATTCACTACTTGAAAGCCCACCTCAGCCTTCGGCATAGTGTATTTCAAATATCTGTAACTTGTTCTAGAACACTTTTCAGGTTCATGTTGGTAGATAAATCCACACATGACTACCTGTGGAGTAATATGACAGGTATAATCAGTATTAGATGATGCTTTTGAAGGGTCTTGGAAGTATGGCACATATGGAAGACACAGGAACAGTCTTGTCTAATGGTGATTAAAGGATAGGTAAGTGTCAGGGAGTGTGCTCAAAGAAAAATATCTTTGCCAAGGAAGAAGTAGTGGCGTTGTTTAAAGTGGTTGTGTTGGAACTAAAGTACTTCTAGGCTGGAGATTGAAGCCCTATGAAAAAAAAAAAAAACCAACAACAAAAGGTTGCATCAAATTGGTTATTTTGTCATGTAATCAACCCTAACATCTTTCTTAACCTGACTTAGGTTTCATTTAAATGCATAGTTCTCATCAAGAGTCCATCTTTTCAACGTGTGTAGAGTTGTTTTTAATTGTACTGGCTTAAAGAATATAGTTTAGTCTACTTTAGAAGCGCCGGTGATGGTTTTCATCCAGCTATGTCACAAAGAGTAGCACAAACCTACTGGAGAGTTTTTGGCCTGATGCTGCCATCTGGTGTTTGGAACGACAGCATGGGTTTTGTGAAGAGTTTAAATTCCATTTCCTTGGAAGAATTAAAAACTGTGAGCACGTGAGAGATCTTACAGAAGACACTAAGGATGTTTGTATAGTTTTTGTTTAGCACGTGAATCACTTCAACTGCAAGTCAAAATAAATATTTTTTGTAATTGTACATGCACTTAATGTGCCTAAGTAAAATAATTATTGAAAGGTTACTGGGCTATGTGTGCGTGCTGCTTATCTCTTAAAGAAAGTAAGCATCAATTTACGTAGCACTTCTTTTAATAACAGTTCTCAAATGAGCTTGATAGTAATTTCCATATAGTTTTCCCTCTCTCTATATAACGTCACTAATCTCTATTAATATTCAGGAACGCTCTATAGTAAATGTGAATGAAGCAGAATCTGAAGGTGTTTAGTCGAGCTATCGGGAGATGAAATATTTGGGTTTCCATTCTTAAATTTTTCTGAATAAGCATCTTCTTTATGCAGAGTAGTAGAGACAGTATCATCTTCATATGTAGTCACCTTGAGGACCGAGATAAACTCCTGTGAGGAATTACACCTACTGCTAAGTCTGACTTATTGTTTCTGTGTTTTTACAGCAGGTTGTGTGAACGAGTTTACCTTCATATAATGGTAGTACTAATGCTGACTGCATTGGTAGGAAGTAGTGCAGAAGTACCTGAGTAGGTAATAAATTTATACAAAGAAAACTGTGAGATTTTTTAAAATATCATGATGAATAGCAATGTAACCAGTATTAATACCTTTGACTTTGATATAGATATTTTCTTTACTCTTGACAGAGCAGTTGGTGCTCTTTCAGACAGCAAGGATTTTGTAGAAGACCTCCTGAAAGGAAAAATCGTGGATTTGTCTTTTCAAGGAATCGATCACTTCAGAAATCAAGTTGGATTTGTGAAATTGGCAGAAAATGATCATACAACCATACTTACGGAAATAGCAGGTACAACAAGTGTTTTAAAGACTTTTTGACAACCTAGATGAGAACAGAGCACAACTGCAAAGGCTACATAATGAATTTCACAGCGTAGTTCAAAAGGATACCAATGAATTACAGATAGTGATATCTTTTTGTTCAGTACATGTAAAAAACCTAGTGCAGGTGTGTAGCTGGATGTGGAGACTCAATTCCTCCTTGTTTTGGTCCAAGTACTGTGTGCTATTTCTTAGCTGATATTTGTACCCCTTTTAATTTGTTCCCACCCTCAAGAACTGTATCTTTGTTACATTGTTCTTTCCTTTGTGTTCATGGTGAGCGGAGCACAGAGAGACAG
>WBNH01010604.1:234949-351466 GCA_013401255.1 Urocolius indicus
CTGAACAAGTCACAGAATGGTTTTACAACTGTTGAAAAAAACCTTTCAGTCTAAAGCAGCGTGGACTCCAACTGCATTACGTATATGTATAAGGTAAAATCTGGTCTTTCTTTTGGAGAAGGACATCACTCATCTGCCAGAGTAATGCAGTTGGAGTCCACGCTGCTTTAGTCTGAAAGGCTTTTTTGAACAGTTGTAAAACTATTCTGTGACTTGTTCAGTGTTATTGCCGTCCTTCAGCAGTTACGAAGTTAGTGAAAGGTGTGTAAGGTACATGGTACTATGCCTGTGCACCCATATATTCACTTCAAGACCAAAACTCCATTCTGTCTTAACAGAGGAGCTGTTTTCAGATAAAATGCATCCAAAGATACAGTTGAAGTCAGTAGGAATATATACATTTAAAGGAGTTTAAGTGTCAGCTGAGAAACAGCACTCAGTACCTAAATGAAACCAATGCAGAGTGGAGATTTTTATCTGTTTATGAGTCTATCCTTAAACTATGTTGTTTACAGATACTAAGTAGAAAATCTCAGAGAACAGTATTGTCTGTAATTCATTCGTGTCCTTTAAAACTATCCCGGCAATTCCAACTATTCCTTGGAAAGACTCTTTAAAAGAGTTTTTCAGTATTGATGAATTATCTTTTGTACTCTGAGGAATGTGAGGTCACATCATTTTTTAATAGTGCAATAACCCATATAGGACATTTTTCAGAGTAGCAAAGACTGCTGCTGTCACGCTACTTCTTTACAGTCCAGTACAGAGAAACAATGGAAAAATTGCTTTCTCTAGCCATTCATTAGTTTAACTTCTGAAGTACCTTTAGAAAATGCTTAACAATTTTTAGCTTATTTTTAAAGAAAGGTTGAATAGAAGCTTAACAAATTGCTTATGCTGATATTGGGCAATGCTTTATTATTTTAAGCAGTATTCAATAGAGAAATATTTGTAATATTCAGCGTGGTAGAAATTGAATCATTTTTACCATTTCAGAGAGGCTTCACTTGTCAAATAATCCCATATTTAGTTCAAAAATTCAGTCTACCAAGTATTTCCTCAGTCCTTTGGATAATATGCTTCCTCATCCTTGTCTTTGATTTTGTCTTTAGATTTCTTTTAAAGATGACAGAATATTTTATGTATGCTGTTTTATAAATAGGGAAGTAACTCATAAACTGTATTCCCTTTCAGTACCCCTTGTGAAAGGAGATGAATGGTTTCTGTTACTATCAGTAACTTGATTTTGAGAAGTTTATAATACAGAACTACAAAATAATTCAAGTCACTAGACATGGAGAGACAAGTGTCTTTTAACTACGGGAAATAAAGGGGTTTGTTATGAGTGACTTTCTACACATTTTAGACTAGTGAACCTGATTTTGATCAGAATTAGGCAAGTAAAGATGAGATCACATTTCGACCTTTCTTTTTCAGTTTTGCAGTCCTTCCTAGTAGACAAACTCAGAGCACAGTCAAATTTAGCAAACAAGCAAACCTATGTTTTCCCTGTAAAGCATAACTGCCTATACTCACTGGCGAGCATTCTTTGCTTATATTAGAACTACAGCTGGATATTACTGTTTTCACTTAACACTGCTGTTTAGTAGATGTTTCTTATTTCACTACTTACTTTTGCCAACCCAGTGGATCATTCTTGGCCTTAGGCTTGTAGTTCAGTCTCTAGACTTGTACAGTGATGTTTGTTTCTTCTGGATTTAGTTCTGAAACAGGATAGGGAGTTGAACATTACCAGAAGAAGATAGTGAAGTGACTGAAAAGTCATTTTAGTAAAATGATTGAGAGTTGGGCAGAGAGGAATCTCATGAAGTTCGACAAGAGCAACCTTAGAGTCCAGCACCTGGGGAGAAACAACCCCATGCACCAGTACAGGGTTGAACTGTTGGAGAGCAGCTCTGAAGAGAGAGACCTGGGAGTCCTGGTTGATAATAAACTAACCATGAGCCAGCAATGTGCCCTAGTGGCCAAGAAGACCAATGGCATCCTGGGATGCATCAAGAAGAAGAATGTGGCCAGCAGGTTGAAGAGGTTCTTCTCCCCCTCTCCTCTGTCCTGATGAGGCCTCATCTGGAGTCCTGTGTCCAGTTCTGGACTCCTCAGCTGAAGAGAGAGAACTTCTGGAGAGAGTCCATTGCAGGCCCACCAAGATGAACAGGGGACTGGAGCATCTTCCTTAGAGGAAAGGCTGCGGGAACTGGCGCTGTTAAGCCTGGAGGAGACTAAGGGGGGACCTCGTTAACACAAGTATTTGAAAGGAGGATGTCAAGAAGATGGGGCAACACTTTTTTCTGTAGTGTCCAGTGACAGAATGAGGGGAGCTCTGGCACAGGCTGCCCAGGGAGGTTGTGGAGTCTCCTTTTCTGGAGGTTTTCAAGACCTGCCTGCACACTGTCCTGTGAACCTGCTTCTGCGGGGGAGTTGGACTATAGATGATCTTTATAGCACTTTTTCAACCCTGACCATTCTGTGAAAATGCTTAATGGTTATAACTTCAGGATATGCTATTTTAACATTTTGCAGAGACAACAGTAACTTCTGAATTTCTGCTGATTTCAGAATGTCTTTTTGGAAGTGCTAATATTAATTCCTATTAGGTAACCTGTAATTCATGAAAGCAAATTCAGTTTTTGTATTGATACTTGTGCAAAAAAAAATAGGTCTTTTATTAAGTAACTCTGATTGTACAAATGTGTTTCAAAAGTTAGCTTAGTTACATATTAAATTAGTGGAACGGCCAGATATATGTAGGAAGAAAATGAATTCACTGAATAATTTCTATGAATGTCTTAATTAGGTGAAACTGCAAAGAATTTCATGTAAGTAGCCCAATAAAAATAGAAATTTTCTTACTACACAGATGTCCTTCAGGGCAGTGCACTTTGGAATATTAAATAATATTAAACAAAAGAATCCATGCTAACTCTTTAGAACTGATGAGGTAAACAAGATAGTTGTTTCAGAGGGAAGATTCTCCCCTTTCCCCCAAGTCACATATATAATTCCCCTAATGTCAGAGTACACTTAAAGAGTTAACTGCAGTATGGGTTACTCTGCAAGCAGTTTTTACAAAAAATTAGCAGATGATCCTCTTAAGGGCCAAACCTCTTGCTTGAAGGCCTGGCATTTTGGAGACCATATAGTACTTTCTGGGCTGTACTTGATGCAGTAAGTATACCTTCTAATGTAAAGAATCATAGTTGCATAAATATGCCGTTGGGTTTATTTTCTGTCATATATTTCATATATTAATCCAAAACAGGCTCTTATGTAGATAGTATTTTGAATATACAATTGTAGGGAGACAGATGTAAGATAAAATACTGGAAATTCTTTCCTACTGGGCTGCTATTGCCAGGATCTACGTGACGATTGTTGTCGGCTCTTCATATACACTGCTGTGAAGTTATATATGATTGACAGATATTAATTGTCACAAGTTTATTCTGGCTTCTAGTACAGCTTGCCAGCATTATAACTTGTGTCCCTAGAAAATGAGTGTTTGTAAGTGAAGCTGGCAGAAAGAAATAAATATATGATATTGCTTGCAGGTTGTTAATCAGTCTGGTTTTGTCCATGGAACAGTAAAGAATGATCACTTCTGTAGCTGTTTGATTGTTTGCAAGACCCAAGTTTAGTTTATTATGGAAATACTGTTTTGTCACTTCAAGATTATGTTTCTTTTCTGCTGTGCTCTAATGCAAATTGTGACTTGATGTATTCTGTGTTCTTACGTGAATGTTGGAAGTGTAGTACTGATAACACAAGCAATAGAAAATACATTAAGTTAAATTAGCTGCTTCTAAGAGCCCAGTTAGCTCTGTAAATTATATGGAAATTTGTTTGATTCCAGCACTATCTGAATGTGGTACAGTATTGACTGCTAATACCAATGTGAATTGAAATTTACCAGAGGCAAAAAGTTCAGGAACCGTAGAGCTAGTATGGATCTACTGTTTTGTTGTGATTTTCTAGTTATTTCCCAACAGTCTATTAAGAGACATTATCATCATATAATTATCTACCACAAATAGTGCTAAACTGTTATGATAGAAGGTTCGGTAGTTTTTTTTATCACTATTTTGCCCAAATCTTTTCAGAAATCCAGATTTGAAAGTGATGTATACACTTACTGTGATTTTTTTTTTTAAATAATTTCTTGTGTTTTGCTACTCTGTAGAATATTTGAAGTACTAAGTGAATTTGGAAAAGGTAATGAATTTTTAGACTTCAATTTTTGTTTTCATAAAAATATTCTAAATGCTATTTCAAGCTTATAAAAGTGAATAAATGAATCCTGATTTTTTTTTATCTTTTTATGGATGAATTATGCACATTGTGGTCTGACCACGAGGGGGAGCTTGTATTTCATGAAGGAAAAAATTACTCTTCATGCAAATAACTATTTCATTTGCTTTTTCTGCTTTGTTTCTAAACAAAGAGTTGTTTAAAAGTTGGTTTAAATATTTCAGTACAGTTAAGATTGCAGTAGACAAACATGTATCTAACTAGCCAATTCTGTTAACTTTGGTTTCATAAAAGTGACATTTAGACTAATCTCACTAAATTGTTTTTTCTAACAGTCCATACTAGAGAGGGAAGCAAGTGATAATACCCATCTTCTTGTCTAGGGACATGACAGCTTTAAACAAGCATAAACTGACATTGCTACCATACCAAAATAGTCCGGCCTCTTTTGGTGTGCTGGGGATTTGTGCAACCACATGACGAATTCAACTGTGGTAAAATTAAGTATTTTACCTCTTTCAGCTAATTGTTCATCTGGTTAGTTTATCAGTGTGTTTTACACTGTTTGCTTTGCCAGTGTATAGCTACACGATTTGTCAGCACAAAAGACAGGAGCAGTGGCAGACATGGGGCTGGAAGGAACAGTCTACTTTGGCAAGAAGGTTATGAAACCACCCATTAACATCTGTTTTAGGATGAATTATGTTGCCCTGACTTCAAAGAGCTAGGGAAGTAGTTTAATTCAGTTAGTTTAGTTCATTTTAGTTCCAGATGGCTGAAGCTAAGGTAAATTAATTTTTCCTCTTAAATCCTTTAACATGATGGAAAAATTGAGGTCTCCAAATGATGTAATTTTCTTTAAAAAACCTGGTCTGTACAAAGTAAATGAAAGGCTGCTACTTTAAATCCAAGGCAGTTGCATTGAAAATATACTACTGTGACATGTTAGCTTTTCTACTAGTCCATGTGCCACTAGCTACTGTAGCCTAATGTGTGTAGCAGAACTTTACTCATCTGTGTAGAAACTTGACTTGTCCACAGCAAGAAGAGGAACATACTCTAAAGTTCAAAGTGGCAATGTTTTCTGTCTCAGTAATTTCATTACCTATGTCAGCAAATATGTGTAGGCTGTATTGTGTGATGAATATAATCAGCAGAAAAAAAAACCCCAAAGATTATTTTGTTGATTTCATTGCAGGAGCCAAAACATGTACCTGCTGATAGTACCTTCATGAAGGACCGATTACAATAGACATGAGCATTGCTCGTGCTTTTTGGTATTATGAAGTTTTCTGCTTGCAACCTTTTCTAATTCAGCTTTGCACTATGTGACAGTTTTGGTTTAGACCCCTGGACTAGGCAATAGGTGACAACGGAGGCAAATATTTTAGTGAAAAGGAGCAGTGAGTATTATGGTCTAGTCTAACACCAGTTAGCTTTATCAGTTTGTGCTTCCAACAGGTAACAATTATTAAATACAATTTGCGCTGGAGCTCAATATTTTATTTGTTGTACAGTTATATTAAATGCTGTGCTTTTGCTAAATCTCTTAGCTCACTGTTTTTGTGTGTCGCATGAGAAGTAGAAGAGGCTAAAGTAGGTACACAAAAGCAGGAGGCTGGGAGAGGGGCATGTTGGAGCACTGTATTGCAGTTCCTCTCCCACCGTTTGACTCTACTACATTTCACAAAGGGTCTTCAATTTTGATCAGCTGTGTGGATGGAGTCAGAAAGTGTATTTTCAGATTGCTAAGAAAAGTGTGATTTGGCTATATAATAGCATTTTCAGCAAGTATGGAGAGGGCAAGTACAAGGGGAAGAAAAGCGGTTTAGTAAAAGGAAGGTCAGGGTGGCAGAAATAAGAGGATCTGTTTGTAAGGCAAAATGGGAAGATTTTGGTATTCATACACTAGATAGTCTCTAATTTGGTGTTGGGACTGCAAGCAAGTTATAAATTGTTGCAATGAATGTATTCAATTAGTAGGGAGACCAAAACATCTTCAGTGTGTCATAATATTTTATCTTTGCACCTTGGTGTTTATTATGGTTTATATTTCCCATACACAACTAAAGTGAGAATAAATAAAACAAACTTAACAATGTGCATGCCTGGCACTGAACCTGCTATTTAATTTCTCCTTGATTGTTTGTTATGTTTTTGTTAACTTCCCTTTGTACAGAATATGTATGATTATCTGGGCACTGAGCACTGCTGTAATAAAAACTGGATGAGCTTTTTCACTGTCTTTGTTCCTCTGGAACACCCATTCGTGATCTCCACATTAGTTCCTTAAAGCTAAAAATGTAAAGTATGGTTCTCTGAAGCCACAGACGTCAAATGTTTATAGATTTTTATTTACATTCTTATTCATATTGTGCTGCCAAACACTGAAGAATCACAGAGTCATAGAATGGTTGGGGTTTGAAGGGACCTCTAGAGAGACATCTAGTCCAGCCCCCCTGCTTAAAGCAGGTTCACTTCCTTCAGGTCACACAGGAACGTGTCCACATGGCTTTTGAAAGCCTCCAGAGAAGGACACTCCACAACCTCCCTGGGCAGCCTGTGCCAGGGCTCCCTCAGCCTCACAGTAAAGAAGTTTATCCTTGTGTTCAAGTGGAACTTCTTGTGCTCCAGCTTGTGCCTATTACTCCTTGTCCTGTCATTGGGTACTACAGAAGACTCACCCTATCCTCTTGACATCCACCCTTCAGGTATTTACAAGCATCAATGAAGTCCCCTCCCAGGTCTTGCAGCCTTTCCTAGTAAGAGAGATCTTCCAGTCTCCTAAGCATCTTGGTAGCTCTGGATAGGTACAAGAGGATCGTCCACTCTCTTCAGGTCAGCCTTCTGACTCTTGAAATGCAGTTAGGGTGCATTTGTTACTGTGATGGTTGGCCTGACATATTTCCCAATCGGAGGGGATGGCACAGCCATTGCCATTTTCCACCCCACTCTCTAGTTAAAAGCTCCTGTGGGTTTAAAGCCCACTTCACTAAGTTGGGCGGCCTATTCTCAAAGATTATGATGATCCTCCTTATAGAGAAGTGTATTCCATCCCACCCTAGCAGGTCACAGTCATCAAAGAAGGTCTCTTTGCCGTAAAAGCCAAAATCCTTGGGACAGCATGAGCCATGTAGCCAGGAGCTGACATGCATTATTCATCTATTTCTTGGTGATGCTTTTACTCTCACTGATAAAATAGATGAGAAGATAATTTGAGCCCAAATATTTTTTACTTGTACCCTCAGGGCTTTATAGTCTTCCTTGATTCTATCCAGGTTCTGGGTGGTTGCATCATGCATGGAAGAGCAGTAGCAGATAGTAGTTGGTGTTTTTGATGAGTTGCAGCAACATCTCAAATGTAGATTCCCAGGAGGCAGCACACCTCTTGTGACTCCTTGTCAGGTCAGAAGTTGACCCCTTGGTGCCTTTTAACAGAAAGTCACCAACTATGAGCACTCATCATTTCTTTTTGAGGTATCCAATGCCTGTTGATGAAGTTGTTGGTAAAACTTCCCCATGTACCTTGCTCGTGGTTATCTTTGAGTGTTGGTTTTGGTAGGGGTGCTGGAGAGAGGAGTATGAAGTGGAGCTCTGCTTTTCTGGGTTACCAGGGTCCAAGGTGTCTCCTTGTCAGTGACGTCTGCCACAGATGTGTGGTTTTGAAGCTGTCTGTCAGTCTCCATCAGCTTTGTAAACACCAAACTTCTGCTAACAGCCAACGGAGTACTGTTAAAAAACAACTGAGAAAATTTAGCATGGCTTAACATGGTAGTTATAATTGTAAGTCATCTTTGCTTAGCTTTTCTTCAGTTATATGTGTAAAGTAAAAAGAAATTCACTAGAAAGGCAGAATTCGGTTTCTAAATTCTAAACCCTTTAATTGAGGGAACATGGTTTAGAGAGAATCAGAAATTAATAGACTGGAAGAAAATGTACATACGTAGCAGTTTTTCATATCTAATACAACCGTGGAAAAGAATATGGCCCTTTCTGTTATGGAATATGGCTCTGTGCATTTTTCTAGGAATCATTCCATTTTGATCTAGCTGTTGAATTTTTGAGCCTTTCCAGTATATAGTGGTCCTGAATAAGTTTCATATATCACATTTCAGGTTTAATTCTGGGGAAGTAATTGTCTTAATGGATTCAGCCACATTCAAGAGGCAGATGAGGTTCAGTAATGGTGATATTTAAAAAAAGTACAAAATGGTATCGTGGGGTACTTCACGTTGCATGAAAGACAGTCTGAAAGTTGTCCAGGAATTTATTCCAGGAAGTCATTGAGCTTGTAAAAATATCCTTAACTTTGCTGGGGTATCATTGAAGCTGCAAACACTGGTCAGCCTGAAACTAGTAGGGAAAACAGATCGTTTGATTTTTCAGCATTGCTGGTGCTGTTGATGATGATGCTGATGATGAGAAAAGATGGCAGATCTTCATTTGTTAAGAGCCATGGGCATTGTCTGGCTATGATTCTTGTCACTGGCCTCCAATTTCTTTCAATTCAGGCAGTCCTCATAAACCTGAACTTTGGTGTTTTTCTTAGTCTTCAAATCCATTTTCATGCTGTCCCATAAGCCTGGAATTTTATCTTGCCCACAGCATCTGTGCTTCTTTGGCCATTTTGTAAAAAACCTCTCCTGTGGCCACTGCTTCAAAGAGCTGCATGTATCTTAATAGCATTACATTATCTTTTAACTTCCCTGTGCTCACAAGGAACCATTTCTCTTTGTTTCCTTTTTGTCCTCTCCATCTATTCAGATTTATTTCTGTTTTCATTATCTTTGAAGCGGGAAACATTGTGCTAATTATGTTCTTAAGTCACCTTAACCAGTCAAATGTCACATTTCCCCTGAGTGTCAAATACTGCAAAACAAGGGTTATTTGTAGTTCCAGCAAGCGTGGCCAGTCTCTTGAGCCTGTGATGGTTAAAAAGTCTGTGCCATGACAAAGGTGGGTGAGAAGTCTGATTGCCATGAGAACATGTCTGTCGCTGAATTTAGGCATTCTTTTCTCTGACTCAGGTTTTTGTTAGCTTTTTTAAATTAGAATTGCCAGGTATGAAAAAAAAGATGAATCTAGAAAGATAAATAGAAGCAGATACTGGATAAAGCTATCTAGCACAATCTGAAGACATACAGGCCATGTGGTTGCTGTTCAGCAGCATAATGTGTAGGTGCACCACTGTCTGTGTAACACAATTTATGGTGCCATACGATCAGTCTGCCCTGCTGAAAACACAGGGTGAAAATACTGTGATCGGATGCACGTTGGCAAACTGCTGCTCTGGCACTAAGCTCTTATTGGAGTTAAGGAGACACCCTTAGACGTGTGTATCTTCACCAGCACAGATCTTCCATTGCAGAGTGGGAGATAAGAAACTGCTTGGCATGAGACGTGATGGCAGAAAGGATTTGAGCTTTTAGGGGAGGAAAAAAGATTACAACCCACAAGAATGTCAGAATATCATAGGGTAGCATAAACATGATTTTGTAAGACATCCTTTGCTGGAAGTCAGTGAGTCCTCAAATGTGATGTAGTTCACCAACATGGGAACCAGAAAATGGCATTAATACAGGTAATTTCAGTTTTAAATAAATGTAACATTTTATTAGCTTACTAACACCACAAATAAGCAGGCTGTTGGAAGCATGGAAATACGTGCATACCATAACAAAATGACTTAATCTGAACTTCCATATCTCAGTTTGAACAAGCGGCCAACATTTATTTTTAGTCTTCTGATGTGTTAATCTGTTGTTCAGCAGTGTTTGTGTGCACAGCTGCACAATACCTTTAGTGAGGATTCAGGGTTAAGTGTAGAAATGTTTCCTGCAGATACAATTTAAATAGTACAAGTAGGTAAGCTGTATTTCAGTGCCCTTAGAAAAGACCTACAAGTTCTTCTGTAACTCTTCTATTGTCAAATAATGCATAAAGTTGTAAAATCTCTTAAGTATAATTTCAAAGCTGCTCACTTACTTACTATAGAAAACAAAAACATGGTAACAGTAAGGACTTTGGAATTACATGTTTCAGGAGTGTGAACTGGCAGACTTACTCTAGCCAGCTTTTTACATCTATATTCCTCTTCCCTATTTTTATTGTTCACTTCCAAGTGTAATGCATTTTTCGTCCAGGTAGGAGCGTAAAGCACTGGATCTTTCTGTTTTAGTTAAACTGTCAACCCAAAACATAATACACTTAAATACATTGTTATAGCAAGGGCTGATTAAATTAATGTGATAGGATTGATTTGCTATTGATTTTAGTTCCTCCCTATTGATTTTAGTTCAAGGACAGAATGAGTCAGCTAGACCTACAGCTAATGAAAAATAGGAAGTTGTATTTGCAAAGGAAAAAAAGAGTTTTTGCAGGTTTTTGTTCAGTAATGGGAATATATTCTAATTACTGGTATTATTTTTGCTACAGGTTTTATCCGTTTTATCTAAACCTTTTTTTCTGAATTACAACATAGATTTTTCATGTAAAGTGTTTAAAATAAAAGAAATATGGAACATAGTTCAAAAATTATACTGAAATTTATTTCCAATAAATGAAAGATTACATTGGGCAGATGAGTTGGGAAATAGTTAACTACGTCAGTGTAATAGAGCTGCTTTAGCCTGAACTGTAGACAGATAAAAGTGTACATTAAAGATAGGAAATAGCTTGGAAGACAACAATGAAGCTTAAAGAGACAAACAAAAGTCATCAGCGTACCTGGTGTATGTTCTCACATTCTGTCATGTAAATCCAGTGCCACAGCTTAGAACTTTCAATTTCAGATTTTCTTTGGTCTGAATGGGAGATTACAGAAATGCAGATAATGAAACTCACCACAGAACACTGTTTTTGAAGAGAGATGATTCTGTTACATACTCAAGAGTTTTACTGATATTTCCAATACTTCCAGTGAGAGTAACCCCTCAACAGTTCTAATATCAAGTTCCTGTTTTGATAGCACGAGCAGACAGCATGGACAGCTTTCTAATTGCTGTTATTTTAGTAAAGCCAAATTTGTGACCCATCTTAATGGCAAATATAAGACTATTTTCACAGGAAATAATATGTACCTTTGAAGTTGACTAGAAATCTCTCTACGTTTTAGTAGTCATTGTCTTGTTTCTTCCATGTAGAGCAGCTGTGACTCATATTACAATTGAAACCACATTTTAAGGTATTCTGTCATGTAGTACCCCTGTACCTGTATGTTTTTCTCCCCTGCCTTAGAGACTATGAAGAAGATATTTCAAGAGAAAGGCATCTTGACAGAAGAAGGAAGAGCTTTTAAACCACATCTGACCTTCATGAAGTTGTCAAAATCAACACAGCTCCGTAAGCAGGTGAGCTTACATTTCGCATAGCTCTAGAAAGTTTAATTTGGAGATTAACAAAGGAGTTTGCATATGCTGTAGCATCATACTTTTGTAACCAGCTGAAGAGGTAAGACTTTATCATAATGGTTTTCCAAGGGAAAAAAAAAATACTACATCCACAACATAAGTACTTTTAAGTTACCACTGTTGATATCATTGGCACAGTAATACTGTGCTCTATTTTGTGAAATTAGGCAAGACCAAAGGATAAAAGTACTTGTTCAGAAGTACAGAATTATTGTTGGGGTGTGGATTATATGCATGCAGTCTGTTTGGATAGTTTTGTTTCGTTACTGTATAGAAGAAAATAAGGAAATAAACAGCGGCATTTATCTTTGGATTAGTTGTAGTAGGCAGACTGTCAGCTCCCTCAGTCAAATGTGCTTTGGTGAATTTCAGAGTAGTGATGAAACAAATCTTCTGTATTCTCTCTTGCAGGCTGTTAATTCTTGTCTGTTTATCAGCTTTTTTGACAAAACACACAAGTACATAAAAGTGGGGTTTAACTGTGATGATAAATATGTAGAAGCAATAGTAGTGTATCTACTTTTTAAAATTTCTTACTATTTTAACAGTAATACCACATCATTAAACATAAGGTATATCTCCATGAAGTGTTTTTGCTGATATTATATAGAAAGTTTTAAGTGTTCCTTTGAACATTCTCCAGGAAAATAATTTTCAGAAAATAAATGATATTAAAATAAGAATTAAAATGCATAATACAACTATTTTGATTTTTTTTTCTTAATATTAAGCATTAAAGAAAAATATTTTAAAATTTCGTTAGAAATAACTAAAAAATGCTGAAGGTGCACATTTTAATTAAGTAGTATTGTAAAATCAGTTGGAAGAAGGCAGTGAGATTTGAGGTGCATAGAGAGACTTCAAGGGCACACATACGTATCATGAAACAGAAACAAGGACTTATTCACAGGTTGTAGGTGATGCATTATGGCTATTTTAATTTTTAAGATCACATAAGCTTTTGCTTGTGTTAACAGTCGTTTTTTAAAACACTCATTTTTAAAAATCCACAGCTTATGTGGAGTATCAGCTGTTCAGTAATTTAACTCTTTGGTTAAAACATCTGAGACGATCAGGGTGAGGTTTCACCATTCTGGTTTTTGGTTGGTTTTTGACTGGTTGTTTGATGCATTTACATTTATCTACTTTGCATGAACTGTTAGCCAGGACGCACACTTCCTGTGTGCTGATGTTCATTGCTTCCGACAGAACCAGGTCAGTGTCACTCCAGATCATCTTCATTAGTCCTCCGTAATGCTGGATAATGCGTCTGGTATTCTAAAGATGCACTGTATGGAAAGAAACTATGAATTAAAAATCTGTACATTTTTCTTTGTCAATCCCCTGTCAGGCATGAGCATCGGTCTTCAGTATCAATTTTTGTTTCATTGCATCCATGCATTCAGTGAGATAGTTTCACGCATTTGCTGAAAACAATAAATAAAACCATGAAATATAAAAGCATAACTATTTTGTAGTACATTTTAATGTCTAATGCATTTTCAGATCATACAACAGTATGAAAAACAAGAAAAGGGGAGTGCATGAAAATCATGTGAGAAGGCATACAAAAAAAATAAATAGAACTGAAGTAGTTGAGTAGAGCTCAGAGCTATAGGCTTGGGGTTTTTTTAATGTAAGTTTCCTTATTTGAAGCAATACTCTGTTAAGCCACTCTTCTCATAATGACTTCTAAATTCCACCAAAATTATCTTTTTGGGGGAAAAAAGCTTGTTTTTCAATATGAATACAGCTACAGGTATTTTTGAAATGCATATGTTCTGAAAAGAGTTTAACTTTCCCCAAGAAATCCACTTTCCACTTCGAAGGCACAGCATTAAGCTAAAAGCGGTAAATGCAGAAAACTTGGAAACAGACATTAATAAAGGATAAAAGTATGAGATAAAGTGGGTTAGAAAAGAGCTCTCTAGGTTACTATACCCCCTTCAGCTCTCTCAGCTTAAATAACTTATTTACATATTTATCAGAAGTGGGAGCAACTCATTCTTCATGCTTAGTTGAACAATTCTAAGATCAAATGTGCTACTGAAAACTTACTCAAAATAAGGAGGTGCAGTGTGCCTCTAAGTGCATATATCTAAGGGATAAAGGGTATCATTGCCTTGCACATGTTTAGCTATTTCCACGATTGATTGACTGATAAGAATCTTTGGTTAGTATCACTATATTCCATACAAAGAACCTCATGAAACACAATGCAAGAAGCAGCTGGAGTTTTGCACTTGAAGATAACATTTCTAGTCTTGCTTCCCTTGCTAGCTGCTCCATTGCCACATTGTCACAGCTCCTCTGCTTTTCTTTCATCCAGACTGATGTTTATTTAAGGGCATGTGGTGAGTCACACTTGTCAAATGAGGTATGGCATTTGGAGATCCTTTGATACTTAAGTGCTGCCAGAACTGCAAATACTGTGAAATGGATTTCATAAGTGGATGACTGACAGCGAAATTGCTCTGATGGCATCTACTTAATTATTAATGAGTATATCCTTAGACTAGACAGTGGTTGACAAGAAAAAATGACAAAAATATATTAATATTTAATTTACAATATTCTCCTGTACAGTATATATTTAGAATGCTGTATGAATAATTAGTAAAAGAGAACATATTAGTGAGAAAAATCCATTTATGTCTACCACACTCAAAAGTGTTGTACAAGGCCTGATACACTATTTCCAGTCAAATTGAATTTTAACATCATCAAGATGCTAAATATTATTTTGCAGACAGTATTATTATGATCGCACCTGAAATAGCAGTAACTGCATAATTCTGTAATTTATTCTTCTGGTTTTTACTGTGAATTATGTTAAACTTTTGCCACTATCCTAGTTTCACATTGAGACAACATAAGGTACTTATTTAATAACAATAGTAATAATTCCTTCATCGTAAAGGAGGAAATTCCACCCTGAATCAAACCCAAAGCAGTGTCTCTAAATTCAGATCTTTTTGATCTGTGCTTACATTCATCTATCTTCAGCTAGACATACCAGATGTTTAATACTGATACTTATGAAGGTAATTACTTTTTTCTCATGTAAATTTTCTCTTGATTTATTTGAAATTAATATTTCTGGCTTCTTAAAATACAGCTGAAGAGAGATGCAGTGTATCCGCTGATGTCTTTCGTTAGCCATGTTGTAAGCAGTTACAACAAGTTTTGGCAGTCAGACAATAAGCTACCTATTGTCTTTTCTGTCTTTAGAGAAGGAAGCTCAGGCTCTTATCTAGTTGCAGGAAAAGTTGTTACTTCTGTAGTACCTAATGTATCGTGTCTCCTGCTTCATTAATTCGTTAATGATTTTTTTGTTGCATATGCATACATCAGATACTGTGTTCAGTAAAGGTCCTCTGCATGACAAGAGAAGTGAAATGGAATCCACGCCTTCTGTTATTTTTCATGTAATGTTAAGTTTTACTTAATACTTCTGCCTTAGATCCTTAGTATAGTTTTCAGTTTCCTAGATGTGTAATTTTGCTTTATTTGTACCTATGTGACATAGATACAGAGTCATACCATGTAGAACAAGAGGAAATGGCCTCAAATTGTGCCAGGAGAGGTTCACTCTGGAGATTGGGAGGAATTTCTTTCCTGAAGGGGTTGTCAGGCATTGGAACAGGCTGCTCAGGGAGATGGTGGATTCACCGTCCCTGGAGGTGTTTAAGAGAAGGTTGGATGTTGCACTTAGGGAAATGGTCTAGTGGTTGATAGGGCTGGGACAAAGGCTGGACACAATGATTCTATGATTTTAAGACAGTGATTCTCAGTAAAACCAAAGCACTATTTATCAGCCCTATGCTGATTCTGACTTTCAGCATTCTTTTTATAGTATCTCCTGGGATCTCTCTCATTTTGGACAGAAATGCTGATATAAAAAGAGCCACAGAACTCATTAAATTCTTCTATATTTCCATTTATTAGCCTCTGTCAGTGGTTTTTATTGTGATGACTGTTACTTGCTGACGTGGGAGTCTGAGGCGCATACTTATTTGGAATCTTTGATGCTGATCCTAAAATTGCTGAAATGAACACTTTGGCACGATACAGAGCAATAAATACTTTGCTTTCACAGTCCTATGAGACTAGCAGAAATGTTTCGGGATTTTTCTACAGTATTTTTTTTAATCAGTAAATCTAACAACAGAGGCAGAAAATGCACAAAATGAGTGACCCAACAACTGCAAGAGGTTCTTAAATTCTCTTTTCAGTCTTCCTGCTTTTGTATGCTACACCATATTGCACAGAGATGTAACTAGAATACTTGTTTTAAACAAGAAGAAAGGACATAACTATAGACAATTTGCTACAAGATAAATGGAGTATGAGATGTTAGTCACAGTGATTGTTCTTTAAACTACCAAACTCCTACTGAACATGGTAGAAATGATGGTTAACGTACCCCTTTCACAGGACTGAAGCAGCAAAAGGCAGCACCTCTTTATGCATGAAGTCTTCCAAGTCCACATTGGGATCATCAAGGTCTAGGTGAAGGAACTTTTCCACAAGAGACCTGCATTTTTCCATCCGATCGCCTTTTGAAGGATGATCAATCCTTTTGATAGCTTTCCCGTTGCGAATCAGTTCCGCCACTTCCACTCCTCTTTCAATAATTTTGGCTGGCATTCCTGCTAATGCAGCAATGTTGGCAGCGTGACTAACAGTGGACTTGCCCTGTTTGATCTGATAGAAAAATATCAATTCGTCTCCCTCTTGGTGAGTCTCCATGGTCAGATACTCCAGAAGAGGTGTGTCAGGCAGGAGTTCTAGCTGCATTAAACTGTGAAAATTAGTGGAGACAAAGACCTGTGGGCAACGTGTTCCTTGACTGATCCAGTACCTCAGGACAGCAGCCAGAAGGGACAGGCCATCCATTGTGTTGGTCCCCTTACCAAATTCATCAATAAGTACCAAGGATCTTTCTGTGGCATTGTTTACTGCCTTGGCAACCTGGTTAAGGTCAATCATAAAAGTGGATAGTCCTACAGTAACTGATTCCCTGCTGTGGATTCTTGTGTAAATCCCATCAATCACTCCAATTTCTGCCTCTGCTGCAGGGACATAACTGCCAATTAGAGCCATGAATACTATAAGACCTACTTGCTTTAAGTAGATGCTCTTTCCAGATGAGTTGGGCCCTGTGATGATCTTTATTCGCCTGGTAGCCTCGCCGCTGTTTGCAGGGTTGGCCACAAAAGTCTTGGCACATAGTTCCATTAGTGGATGTCTCCCATCCTTGATGTGGAAGCCATAGCGGTGAGTAAAGTGTGGCCGGCAGTAGGCATTCTCCCGGGCCATCACTGCCAAAGCCAGTAGCACATCTAAGTGTGCAGTGTACTCAATCACACTGTTAAGCACTTCTGACTTCTCCAAGATCTTTGTCTGCAGCTGATGCATAATAAGTGTTTCCTGGTCTCTGATCTCACAGTGCAAGTCACCCAGCAGGGTGTCTAGTTCCTTAGTCCTAGCACTTCTGTAGTGCAGTTTGTCCTCTGACAAGAACATGAAGTCCAAGCCTTCTATTTCAAAGTCACTCTTATCCACCATACTTGGTAGCCGTGGAATGGAGAGAAGGAACCCAATCAAAGGAATGTAGATCACACAACAGGAAGGAATACGATTGTCCAAGGTCTCCAGTTCTTTTCGAGCCACTTCTGTAAGGAAGTCGGACAGTCCTGACAGCTTTCGTTTCTTCGCATCAATGGTGGGGTCCACATTGGGTCTAACAGTGAAGCGATTCTCTGAGATGCTGCCTTCAAAGTCCACCACTTTGCTGATTAGATTAGCAATGTAGTTTAGATCATCAGTGAAGACACGTGAAATAGTCTGAAAGAGTTCAATAGTGTTGGGCAGGGAACGGCACGTGTCTCTAAGGCACACTGCACTGTATGCTGTCTTGTAGAGTGCTTGCCAGTCACTAACTTTGGTATTGGAAAGAATCATTCTTTTTAGAATAAGAGGCACATTTTTAATATTCTTGAGGCAACCTTGAAGAGTGAGGACTGTTTCATGGTTCTGAGCCAGCAGGAAGAAGTGGATAACATCCAGCCGTTTGTTTAGCTCTGTCAGGTTCCGCGTAGGTCTTGTGAGCCACAGCCTCAGCAGTTTTTCTCCCCATTTGCACCTGCAACGGTTTAAAATTCCATATAAACTGAATCCTTCTTTTAATCCACTGGACAGCTTGTATACAGAAGGATGGATATCACTTTTAAATATCTGCAGGACGCAGTAAGTGTCTTGGTCCATACTCACAATATCTGACAGCAAAAACCTTTTAAAGGCCAAAATAGGAACTGTAATACTGCTTTCTTCGAGCTCAACTCCAACCCTTCTCCTGTCTAGGAACTTAAGGAGTCCCCCTAGGGCTCGTATCATGAGTGGGCTCTCAAAAGAGATGACTGAGGACAAGTAGAGCATTTTCTCTCTTGCAGTCATATGAGATGGGATAAATGGAAACTGCCTAGATAGGATCCGTTGCTTGCTGACTTCTAGGCCAAAATCTACGTTAGGAAACAGGACAATTTCAGGTTTTCCTCTGTTGTTATCACCAGCAGTAGCTGTTATGTTGGTCAGGAATTTAGCAATATTCTGGTCTTGTTTTGCACTGGTCACTATGCATTGAGGATTAACTTCCTCAATAACTTTATACAGTAGCTTGAGATCTTCATTATCAGGTGTGTCAGGCATGAAATAGACTGAGCAATCTTCTGTGTCATAGTAAGTTATTGCAAGCTGCCCTGCATACCACAAAACAGACATGTGTGTCTCGGAGTGCTCTTGGTCCTCTTGTTCGGACCCAAGTGGTGGTGGCACAGCGCAGCTTGTGACTGATGTGGC
The DNA here is from genome assembly GCA_013401255.1 of Urocolius indicus. Classification (NCBI taxonomy): domain Eukaryota; kingdom Metazoa; phylum Chordata; class Aves; order Coliiformes; family Coliidae; genus Urocolius; species Urocolius indicus. Next base: position 253,486 of record WBNH01010604.1, read on the forward strand.
ACTCATTCTGTTGGAGAAAAATGCTTTTATTCACAGTTCATTCAAAAACCCCTGAAAAACAGCCGTAGCTGACAACAGCAGGTTAACTAACACTCATTCTTCCAACCTTGGAGAAACTAAGATGCTGTGGGGAATTGAAGACAGCTGTTCAAGTGAAAAGATGTAGCCAATAACTACAGCAGCCATCTCACTTCCAAGCAAGGTGTATTTGAGCTGACTGCCAGCAATGTCGGAATAGTTTTACAGTTTTGATTTCTATCCTTTCTTTTAGTATGTATATACGTAAGCCCAAATACTCTTAAGTATGGTGAGGTAGGTGTATAGATATGTACACAATAATCCTCTCTCAGAGGCACAGTACACCCGCATCCGCTGACTGCAGATCCTTACAACAGTGCAGCCACATGAACTGCTCTTCATTTCAGGGTCTTACCGGTACCAATATTTATGCAGCACCATCCCGTAGCGCTAATTTCTGTACAAGTAATAACGTGCCGCTGCAGAGATCAACAGTACCAGTTTCCCTTACACAGTCTCTGGCTGCTGTCAGCAACCCACTTCTAACCCTCTCTGACTTCTTCTCCCCTCTCAACTCGCCCTCACCACAGACGAGCAGCTCCTGCCGGCTGCTGCGTCTCTGCGGCGCAGAGGTTTTACCTGTGCCCCCTTGCCCTCCCTGTCGCGGCAGGTACCCGCGCTCAGGCCGTCCCGCGGCCGCTCCCGTCAGGAAGGTGGAGCGCTGAGGGGCCGAACCCCGCCGCGCCGCGTTGCCTTGACGCGCCGGGCAGCCTCCACAGCCGGCAGCGATGCGTCCTCAACCTCCCTTGCGGCCTCCCGCCTGAATGGCAGCGCCCCTCTCCTCGGGGCTTTAGCTCCAGAGCCGGCGCCATCCCCGGGAGCAGCTTGCCGCCGCCCTGCCGGGCCTCCTCGGGGAGGGGAGGGAGGAGAGGAGGTGGTTGGAGGAAGCCCCCTGAGCAGCCCAGCCCACCAGCCGGCAGGGGACAGCCTCCCTCTGCACTGTCTGCCCGTGCTCCAGGGGCGCCCGTGGCACCCCCTACCCACTGCTTGCCTCTGCTCCAGTGGGACCCGTGGCTGTCCCTACCCAATGCCCAGCTCCCGGCTGCCTGCCTCTTTCACCCATTGAGGCCCCTGCAATTTGCTTAACAGGTTACTTGGAGGAACTGTCGGTGCGTGTTCATTTGCACGCCTTGTCTGTGGAGAACTGGACATGGTGCTGGGGAGATGGGCATTTTGGCTTTAAGTCTACTATGTGGAAAGTGAAGCTGCTGGCTAGGGATGTTGAGCACCTCACTTTGCAGCCGTGTGGTTGGGCCTGTCACCACTTGAGCCTTCCTACCACAAAGGGGCAAATGCTGCCCAGCAGCCTGCAGACAGCAGCCACAGGGACTCCATGGAGGAGACTGGGTATAGCAGGCTGCATCTTCACTGCCTGCATACAGAGGAGGTGCAGGCAGAGGGTTAACAGAGAGGACAGGGCTACCTTGGTGCCTTGGTAGTCGTGCAGGAGCTCCAGATGCAGACTATGGTGAGCTTCAGGCTCATGTTACACAACCGTGTTCCTCTACAGGCATCCATTCATTACAGCACTTCCTCAAGAGGCAGGTGTCTTCCTGTTCCCCTTCCAGCACTAAACACCACAAAATGGCCTCTCAAGTTCTCTGTTTTTCACCCTCCCACAATTATAGCATATCTCTGTAATCAGCATCTATAGCTTTCCCATGTGGCAACAGTTCCTCTCTTTAATCTCTACTGCTCCAGAGCCTTCCAATTAAGAAATGAACCGTGAATTTCCCATGCACATTGGTTTCATCCTTTCACATGTCATTGCAAACAGCACTCCAGAAATTGTTCCAAGTTACTAAAGATATCATACAGATTTTCCATGGCTGCTTTTCCAAGTATCTTTCAGTAGTGCGTCACAAGCATAACTCAATTCATGAGCATTGAGCATTTGATTAGCACCTTACCAATCCCTTTTTTTTGACAAAAGCAGCATCCCAACCTCTTGTAAATTAGGTGTGGGGGTTTTTTTTTTGTTTTTTGGGTATTTGGTGGGGTTTTTTTTTTGGAGCTTGAAGTGATGATTTTTATCTTCTCATTTCCTCATTTCATCCCAGGAATACTCAAAGTTTCACATTTTGACAAGTGTTCTCCTGGCTGATGTCTAAATGTATTTCAAAGAACTGTCAGCCAGAAAACAAAGAATGATGATTTAATGTCAAAATAACTTTAGGACTGATTAGCCGTAGAACATAGAATTTTCAATGACGGTGACATTGGAATAAATTTAGACACAATTAGGAAATGGTGTACTCAACGTGAACAGCATCCACCGCTAGATGTCACCATTTCAGAGATTAAGGAAATGCAAAGACATTTCTGACCACCTCTAAATTGGACCTTACGGGACCCAAAGTCTAACTTGGTAAAGAGGACCAAAAGTCTCTAATTAGCCGGCCCATCTTGCATATGAGTAACTGTGAAGGAAGCAGCACAAGACACCTGAGTGTAATGCTTAGGTGAATGTGCATAGTGTAAGGGCGTGAGGAAGGAGACAACACTGTGTTTGTTGCTTTTAGGGTATCTAGTGAAGGTCCTTTTCAATGCAGAAGGGGATAATAAGAAAAGGAAGAAGCCCTAAACGACATGTATGGAGACACTAACCTGACCAAGGAATGATAGGGGAGGCAGTAGCAAAAGCCAAAGTTGGTCAGCCATGCAGAATGATAAAGGTACATGGAATGTGGGGATGTTCATTTCAGTAGGATTGTCTAGTTGAGGACCTTGTCAAATGGAATGGTAAGGGAAAAGGGCAAGCTATAAACAAAATATAGAGACACAAACCTTTCAAATATAACACACAAACCCAAGAAACAAACCTTGAGAGTCACAGTAATTGATAGGCTACTGCAGGCAAGCCGGGACTTTGGGGATGGAAAGCTGAGGGTCTAGGGTGTTGAGAGAGTTGGTGGGACTGTGCAAACAGGTGAAAGATGGGAAGGGGATGGGGAGGAACAAAGGAGGAGTGAACAGAATGGGGTGTAAAAGGGGCTAGTCCTTTGTAAAGCGGGGCTGGTGGGTGCACTTGTCTGACCAAGCCAGTGCTGGCTGCTGGAGGCAAATGTCTTTACCTTTCCCAAACTGTGTGTGTGTGAGGGGTGTGGATGTTCACTACCAAACCTCAAGCTGGACCAGCTGGAAAGTGAGGGAGCCATGGGGTGAGTAAGGGAGTCTGGGATCTGGGCAGGGGTGCCAGGCAGACAGAGAGGCTGTGATGGTGCTCGGGAGATGCACAAATGTGCATGTACTTGTGAACCTGGAGACAGTCCTGTGTGCACCTGCAACAGTGACCTTGTCTCTCTGCTGGGGGCTGTCCACACTGATGTGACTTCTGTGACCCGTGCGTGTGGGTGCTGTCAAAGGCAGCACCTTGTGTGTGGCAGCCTATCTAGATGGCCATGTTCTCTGACCATCACTGGGACAAAAAAGCAGTGGGAACATCTATCAGAGACCTCGGGTTCACAGGGCATGGGGTTGGGCCCCAGCAGCTGAGAAGAAGGAGCCCTGGCTGGAGCTGCTGGAAAGCCGCAGTCGCTCCTAACATCCTTTAGCATATAGTAACGATTATTAAAGAGCAAACAGCATTATTGTGAGTTACATTGATAGAGAAAATATTGAACTTCTACTGAGATCATCTATGTGATGGAACAAGAAGCTCTGAACTCTTAAAATAACTACTGAAATGTGTTTTTCTGAAAACGGCCTAATGGAATCTTTATTATGTTCCATGTCATTTATGCAAAACTACTGATATTATAAAGCACTCTAAATTTTTAGATTTACTGAGATAAAACATCTAGTGCTAGTTAAACACAACCACATTTTCCTGTTTAGTGATTTTAAAAGCCCAGGAAACTGCCCTTGACAAACATGTAAGATTCTTCCGTGTAGTAGCATGCCAGTGATGACAGCAAGAATAGTTTTCAGTTTCATGTCCCGTTAATAATGTTTCAAACCATTGTAAGTTAAGGCAGTTGTAGCATTGTGTGTGTCGGTTTGTTTCCTACAGGACTGAAGAGGAAGGGTAGAAAAGAGGTGTAATGACACTTATTTTCTTGTTTAAATTGTGCAGTAAGCAGTGCTTAACTAAAATAGAAGATTTGACATGTTATTGTCTCAGTATTCTTTTGTGCACCTAGAAGTAGTTTTCCATCCTAACTATGCATTTGGTTAAAATGAAAACTAGGAATTAAGTGTGGAAATTCAGTTTTATAGTAGAATGCATTATTTAATTTTATGTTGCTATTTAAAGGTGAAAAAAATTGACTCAAGCCTGTATGAAGACTTTAAAAGCCATTATTTTGGAGTTGAAATCCTGCACCGCCTAGATCTTTGTTCCATGTTGAAAAAAAAGCAACCAAATGGTTACTACTACTGTGAGTCTTCTATTGTTTTTGGTAAGTACCTCTTCACTTTCCTCTTACATGAATGATGTCTACAAGTGATACGCCTGAAAAGCCATTTTTTTCTGGAATACACTTTATGTGATTCTTGTAATAATGTCCATGGAGAGGTATGCCCTTCAACCCTGGCTCTCCAGGAACACTATCAGTGCTTCTTGCTGGCAGCTGTAGTTTATATTTAGCTATCTGTCCCCAGAATCCAGTTCCATTTCTCATCCCAAAATGAGTGTTTCAGATAAATGAGATACATCACGCTCTGGAGGTGCACATCTCTTTGTTGACTCTAAAGACAGCCGGTGTGACTAAATGATATTAAACATGGTAATTACAGATTATTAAAGCTAAGTGAAATATCTCCGGTTTGGCAAAGATGTGACCTTACTTGGATTATATTCATGTACAGAGAGAATTTGATTACAACTGATTTCCTAATAACTGTTCAGAATGGATCAAGACTTTAAACATTTTAGAGACCTAGATCATTGCAATGCCAGAAATCACAGTTGTGGTCTCTTGACTTATCTGAACAGCAGCTTAACATCCATATGATTAATATGCTAGGCTTGTCTTCTCATTTATGCTACGAGTCATGTAGTAGCTGGAACTTCAGGTGGTGCATATCAAAGATCTAATCTATGGGTGGAGAGACTGTGGGACAATGGTTTGTACAATAAACTTCTCTGTGATGGTTAGTTGCCAGTAGCTGATAGTGGATCTGGAGGCTGCTCTTTGTCATATTAAGAACATGGGTTAAAACACTTTACATGGAATAACTAATAAATGTTGAGGACTTTTTCTTAAATGCCGTCATCCTTTAAATCTAAGAATGTATTGTGTGATATGTTGAGAATATCTTTAAAAATAACATTCCTGCCCCTGCAGATCATTAAGAAATCAGATTACATGGGAAAATAGTCAAGTCAGAAAAGGTTTTGATATTGCTATTTTCACATGTCCTAGTTAGGTGGATTCTTTATATATATCATTTTAGTGGTGAGTCTCAAAAGACAGGGAACAGGTCATGGTCTTTGGAGGTCAGTTCATATTTTTTCTTCTTTATACTGATACAGCTTTTTATGGTTTGAGAGATTTTTTTTTAACTGCAATCGGATCAAATATTGAATATAGTGGTTTTGGAAGACATGGGATACTGAAATTCATAGTAGAAATTCACAGGAATACTTAACTTTGTATTTTTTTTCTTTATAAATAGAAATTTAGAAGTAGAGCAAAACTCATATTTGGCATGTTGTCACTGATCAATAGGTCCCCTTCTGTGAGAATACAGACAGTCCTAATAAAGCAAAGTCTTACCTTTAACCTACTTAAGGAAAAGAGAACATCTGTTCATGTATGGATCCTCTAGTAATATGAAAGAAATGTGGAAAATCTTTTCAAAATAGATTCAACAATAAAATGATAACTTGAAAACTTTGGTAAAATTGTTCTCATATGGCTTGCAACATTTTCCAGATATCTGGTAATAAGCAGAAATATATGAAAAAAAATTGACCAGAAATCATTCCAACACATTATGCAGTGGATCTAACATTTCCCATTCCAATGCATACTAGCCTTAGCCATGAAAATATGCTTGACCAAAGAAAAATCATATCCTCAGAAAGAAAGGACAAAACATGCAACATCAGGGAAATCTTCCAAGACCGTTGCCATTCCAACTAGCTGAACAGAAACATCTTCACTGGAATCTTTTCTCATGTGGACAGTTTTAAAGGAAAGCCCTATCCTCATCCTCAAGTAATAAGGAATCGCAAAATGAAAAATTCTGTTTATTATAAAGTAACGTTGTTAAGGACTAAGAAATCTAAAGAACATGAAGACTTTATGAAGGTACCATTCCCAAATTCTGCAAAACATTTAAAAGTATGATGAGCATAAAATAAAAGGAAAATTTCTGATCCAGGCACCTCTTCTAGTTGAGCTAATGTTGATGGAACAATAGATTCTAGAGGTGTGTCATTGACAAAAATACATGGAAATAATGCATTATACTCCCATTTTCCCTAAGCATGTATTGTGTTTTTTCATAATCACTAAAACTTTACCTGGTTAATAGGTAGGTTATCCCTGGTTATATTTGGTGCCTCATCTGCTGTTTCTCATCCCCTTTTCAAGATCTGGATTGTATCATTCTTAATTTTATAAAATTAACACTATGTTGGAAACAAAGGGTGTACATGCTGCAGTACTGTTGGTGGAAGTGCTCACTTGTCCTGAAGACTTGTGATTAAATAACAGTACTTTAAATATATCAAGCACTTTGCATATGCTGTTAATGTTTTTGTTTGCACTTGGGGCCACCTGTATTTAGCTTAGGTAGACTGTTAGAAAACAAATGCGGTACAGAAGTATAGGATGTCTGTTTAAATTAGTGACTACACTTTTGCAAAATCCAGACCAGTCAAAATCAAAGTGCAATATATTTATACTTTATCTATCTATATAAATATACTATCATATTTCTTACCTTATATTATCCATATCCCTGTTTATATCTGAGTCTATAACTATATACCTAATGTCTTCCTTACATGTTTGTACATTAAAATATAATTTCTGTGCATCCAATTGCTTAGATAAAGAGAAATTACAAGATTATTTAACATTGTATAAAATGTTTAATTTGGGTGAAGTTGAGCCTTCACTGTTCACAAATATAATTCAGAAGTTTTTTCAAATATGTATCTGATTGAGAAATTCGGTAAATAATTCATTACATATAAAAGCTGTTTAGCAGTAAATTTGGTAGATATTGACAATGTTTTTTCAAAATATTTGTTTAATCTCTCTTCCTGAACTTGTCTTGTTATTGATATCTCAGAATAATAAGACAGTCTTTCAGATGCCTTGTGAATACAAGTCCCATTAAATAGTTTATAACAATAGTCAATCAACTGGTATTCAAAGCAAGAATTGGATGCTTGCTTGGCTTTAACTCAGTCCTGGTGTGACGATGCGTAAAGAATTTATGGGAAGTGTCAGTTTCACAGTCCAAACACAATTGTCCTCTGAATTATTTTTACATGAGGACTACATCTGACTTTCTCCAGCCATAGCATTTGAATGGATATTCCTCAGTGATGCCAGACAGGAAGTGGAGTATTGCTATCCCTACTTTTCTCAGTCCTATATGGACATAGATACATCTTGCCCAAATACATGCATTTAATTTTCTGTTTATGTACATGTTAATATGTATTTATCTAAATCCAGTAAGAGAAGGAAAACAGCTATATTAGAACAGAGTTTAAATAGCTTGTTTATTTCAGAGAAGAAGAAACCATATTTTAATTCATTCTGAAAAACGTATTTTAAAATGTTTAAAAACATGACTTGAATAGGGGGTTTAGTAACTATAGGTAGCCAAGATGTTAAAATAAACACAGGAGGGAGTTAACGCCTTAACTCTTGCTGTCTAGCAGTAGTAATGTGGAAATCGAAATACTAGGCTAGAAACATCTATTTTCTCTGGATAAATGCATAATAATATGGTAAAAGGTAATGCTCATGCTGTTCAAATAATACCTCCAAACAGTTGCCATTTTAAATAGCAGAACATTAGTGGATCCATGTGTATTTCAGTGGAACTGTGTACAAGTTCAGTGTCCAGTCTGACCTTGTTTTCAAGGTACTTTCTGCAGTCTCTTTGAAATCGGTGACATGTAGAGGAGGTCATTCGTCCCATCTCAAAATGTGTAAGACAAACAACATCTAAGAGGTGTGTACTTTAGACAAGATGTGAGTTCACGACACTCCACTTGAACAGTTGTTAATATTTGCTTATTATCTTGCTTGCTAATTTTCTGAGGGAGATAATGTGTCGAATGGAACATGTTACAAACAAAATTTATTCTTGCAGATTGCCACTCTTAGGCTATTTGAATAATTTAAGTTACTTTTTAGTTACTTAAACTTCAATAACCTCAAATTAGGATTCAGTGCTGCAATTCATGATATTTGATGATGTTAGCTGGGAACCTGCTTAGCACCCATGTCTCAAAAAAAATAACAAGGTGCTCCTGGTGGTACCTTTTATAAGAGCTCTCGCTCTCTAAATTGAAGATAAGGTCCTCAGCAATGGCTTTGGGGGTTACCCACAAAGAAGAAAGAATTGCAGAACAAAGAACAGACAAAAAGACTCATTGGTACCTGAAACAGAAAATAGATACAATGTCACTCTATGAACTCAAAAGAATTCTGCGAATAAGTAGAAGACTGAAAATTAAAGAACTGGAAACCAAATGACAGTGGGATAGATTGTCAACATCCGTTGTTTTGAAATTTTTAAAAAATGCACTTACAGTGTCAAGCAAAAAATAGAGTAATATTTTGCCTTCATCATCAAGAAAGAAGAGGGCTCAATACAATCTACAGTATGATGTTTTCCCAGTTCACCTGAAATCTTTTTGAAGTGGCTCTGGCTTAAATGAAGAGAAAGACTGGATTTTGTCTCCTCACATACTCTCACACTTCTCTGTCTACAGATGGTTTGACCTAATTGTGATTGATTTTATTAATACAGCAATTAAGAGTTTTCTCACAATGGAAACAGAAATGGTAACCACATAAATGCTATTTTAATTGTCCAAATTCTACAACCTGCAAAATTACACGTATCGTGTTGATTTCTTTTACTCTCCTTACTTGTGTGACAGTGAATCGCTTCTAAAATAATGAAACATCCCTTGATTTTATCTGTTATCTGTCCTTCTTTCTCTATAATTTCAAAATCCCCCTAGGTCTGTTTCTTTCACTCTTCAATTTTTCTTTCCTTGATAGTCTATTTATAGGCTAGCTTCTGCTTTCTGCACTCTATTAGATTGTGCCCTTGAGTTTCCTGCATGTCTAAGGCACTCTTCCCAAATTTTAATTAATAATATGGCAGTCATACTGCTTTTGGTTAAAAATGTCTTGGGCTGTTTCCCAGGAGCTATTTCTTAACATTTGAAATTAGTAATTAATTCACTGGTTTTGTTGAGTTAATCCACAGCTGGTGCAATTTTGTGCATGCAGTATGCTTAATAACTCTGCCTATATGAAAAGCAAAAGGTATGGTGTGCTATTCAGTAAAGTCTTTCTCTAAAGCACTAGTTCTTAGCAGAATCATGTGGTAGAATATTGACTTACAAAAATGCTGCTTTTAAACATGGCAGAGAAAGACATTTTCATTATTAACCTAGAAGCCGGGCTTTTTATGGACAGTGACTAGAAAGTGGCAATCCAGTGGTCAAATATTTTCCATTCATTACTGAGAACTGAGTGGTCCCTTATTGATTCCTTTTCACTAGTCTTACATTAAAACTTGATGGATGTTCTCAGCAGTTCTAGGAACGTATCTTGTATCACTACATTTACCAGAATTGAATGAACGTCTTCTGCAGTTTGTGTGAGGAGTGTTTTTCAGTAATTCGAAGGAGTGAAAGGAAAACTAGTATTTCCGTGTTCAGATGTCACCATTTTTCAGTTGTTGAATAGTGTAGACCTTAAGTGCTGCATGGTTATACGGAGAGGGTTAAGATGCTTCCTACCTAATCCCTGTGAGGTATTCTAAAATAAGACATGGTTGCAGATCAATAGAGTTCTGTACTTCAGGAACAATACAGTGACGTAAAAATGTAGTTGTTGAGGAAAAGAGCTTGTTTTGCTTAATACCACAAGTTATCATTCTCTTTCAGAACAGCACTCCGCAATGAACAGAAACAGCTGATAATTTCATTTCCAATAGGTTTTTTTTTAATTCAAGATTGTACATAAATTATTTCTGTACTTTCAGAGAAAATAATTTCAAGATAAAATGTGACATTTTAAAGAAGCATTGTTAATGTTTCTTGTTTCTTCGAAAACAGCAATGCTCTGTTTCTTATGGAAGCAGTAGAATGTAAAAGCAAGATTACATCAACCACAGGCTAAACCATGACATTATTGTCATAACAGTAGCCTGCCAAAATAATTGAAGCTTTATTCTGTTCTTAGACACATCAGGTAGGGATGTCACGGTTCCTGATGAATACATAGTACGTGATCTTCTATTTTTCGAATGAAGATCAGACATTTGAGATCTGAAATAAGATTTAATGACAGAGAGGAATCTGAACTGCCTAGCTGTTATTAGAAGTTATACACATCTGTTGGGTATGAACAGTTGGAGGGTGTCCTGCAGTATAGAGAACCTTCTAGGAGGGTGTAGCACACAATTCATAAACATGTTGCTTTATTACATACGTGAAGAGTTTCCATTTCTTCTCAGTGAAACATGTGTGAGTCTGCATGTGGACCCTTATGTCAGACATCCAACTGGGAACAGTGCAGCATTGGGTGCAATCCTTGCCCCACAGCTCGAAAATTTACCAGAGGATGTGAGTTAGCATAGAACCACTGTAAGCAGAACTGTGCCAACCCCTCCAATTTACAGCCAATAATAAATGGCTGAGGAACGCACAAGAAATAACTTTTCTACACCACCTTTCATGCTATGTGAACATTCCTTATCTGTTCCATTGCAAGATTAAATGTGTTAACCATTTGTGTCATAAACTATCTGATATTATTTGAGTGGTTCAAGGTACGCTGCTTGCTTGTGCTGTGGAACTGACAGGAAGCACTCGAGGTCAGATGGAGATGACAACGCTTAATGAAGCTTTTCTTCCTGCTTCTGAAATGTTGGCTGCCATCTCTAGGCTGATGCTATAGTGTTTAGATATTTACTAGTTTCTACACAAGCACCAGTAGATGAGGAGACTTAATGTGGCCAAAGCTGTAGTGGCAAGGTCAAACACATACAAACACACATGTGGTAGATATACTTAACAGGCACCTAAAGTTAGGCTTCCCTTTTTTTAAGTTTCTGAACATGTCTACAATGTATTTTCTGACTCAATGAGGATTCACACCACTTGCATTCTGAGAGCATGTGGTTGGCTTGACAGCTTCAGTGGTCGCCACAGATTCTGTTCACCTGGAGTTAGGCCAGCTATGAGTATGGGAAGAGTGAGCTCCTCTTGTCCTCATGAGACTGCATGACTTTAGGTAAATAGCTTGATTTCTGGAGTGCAGAGTCACTACAGTTGACCCCTTGGCATTTACTTTTTAAAAACTTCTGCTGTAACATTGTGATTTGCAAAGAACAGATTTATCTTCTTAGTAACCATCCACAACATACAGCAGGAAGTAATTGCTAACTGAAGACTTTAAAAACCCTTTACTTTGAAATCAATTCTTTAGGGAAACAGTGAAAAGGACAGAATTGCATTTTAATACCTAGGCACTGTTTCCATAGCTTGTTTCCTTTTTTAAATGTTGAAGGTATTCTGAATCAGAAAATTAGATACTGAATATATTGCTTTAATTAAGAGAGCAAACAAAAGGCTTTCTTACACATAAACCTGTTCTTAATTAAATACATTTTGAAAGTGGGTCAAGCTGAACAGGAACAAAGCGCTCTTATTCCAAAATAAGATCATTCATGTATGGAATTATTGAGAAACACCTCTTGGTACTTTAAAATTCCCAGTTAGTGCTAATCTGTCTTATCTTTCAAATGCAGGCAAGTCCTATGGTTTTCCGTCCCCATTCCTATCTATCATATTGCAAACGCAAAACACCTTGGATGTTAAAGATTTGCATTACTTGATTAGGTTGTTATACAACCTTTAGCAAGAAACTTGTTGGTGTATCTTTAATATTAGAAACGTTACTTTCACATGAGATCAAGTAAAAGCAATCTTTATTTTACATGGCAAACACACCTACTTACGGATGTACTCTTTTAGAAACATATGTTGGATTCTTTGTGATCTTTATTATTGAATTCCTTTTTCTATACGTTGTAATTTCCTTTCCTATTACACAAGATGTAGAGATACCAATTTCCAAATTTCTCAATTACCACTCATAATCCAGATTAGCTGTTGCCTCAGTCATTTACATCTTCCAATTGTCTTGCAGTTATCCAGCCATGTAGTCAAAGCCTCTCATATACATATTTTCTTTTCAGAAATATACAGAACATTTGGTTTACCTTTCTTCATAATTCATTACTTGAATTGGTTTGAATGTTCTCAGTGGTTATGTACATTTTTGGGGAACTTTGAAGAATATAAAGCACATGAAGCCATACCGTTTCTCCAAATTGAGTTTAAAATGTTACAGTACAGTTCTTTCTATATATACATAAGAAACATGTAGTGAATCAATAATTTGAAGTCACAGTAAATCAGTAATTTGAAATACAAATGTTTAAATCCTAATGCATTAGGTTTTTACACTATGGTAAATATTTTCCTGATAAAGAATCATCTGCATTTTTACTGCTTCTTTCTGTCATAGGGCATTTTTTGTCTTCTGTTACCAATTTTAGCCATGATGCTATAGTCATTCAAGTTGCTGTGATGAACAAGAGCTAAAAAGTTTTTAAAATTGAGTCCTTTCTGATTATCTTCCCTTTTAATTTTAAACTCTCTTATCACTTTCATTCCTTTTCTTCACTCCTTATTTTAAAGAGGAAATACTTACTACATATGGTTACAGTTCCCACAAAAATTGGACATCAAGGCTTTTTTTCCTCCAGCTTGGGGGAATTCAAGGTGTGAAATGCTACAACTGGCAGCTTAGCATGGAACTTGAATAATGTGCTTGTGTTCTTCAAGGAGCTGCTTCAGAGTAGCAGAGAATTCAGATCTTACAGGGCCAAAAAATGAGCTCTCCACCCTAAGTCAGACTCTGCAGTCCTGTGATTATTTCTTGGAGTGTCTAATCTCATGGCGGGCACAGGCACAATATTAAAATGTCCCTGGATAATGCCTTACAATCTTGTGGCAAATTTAGGAAAGGGAATGTCTGGTTTCTGGATCCTAAACAGACAGATTCTAGGCTGTTCAAACTGAGTCAGTTCTGAGCATGACTACTTCTACTACTGGACAGTAGCAGAATTATATGGATTTTATTAAGTTTTGAGATGCAGACATATCACATCTGTCTTTTGTAGGTATTCATTAGAGACAAATTACCAGTGTATAGGGTTGATACATATAAATACATATGTGTGTGTGTGTGTGTGTGTGTGTGTGTGTGTGTGTGTTTGCTTGCATGTTTGTGTATATGCACATGCATGCATGTCTACAAAGCATAACTCTTGGTATTTACTGCGATGTAATGCTAAACTTTTCATTTAAGAAGCATTTTTCTTGCCGGAAACTAACCAATTTAGCTACAGAAGTGGGTTGTGTTCACATGGAGGAGGTTAACAAAATGCACACCAGAAAAGTGTTGAATAAGTGTGGGTTTTGGACAGCCTTTGACTGTGGGACTTGTATGGTGCCTTGACATGTATCAAAGAAACAGCTCCACACAAAACTATCACACAAATGCAGGCCCAAAGCAAGTGATCACCCTGCTGCACAATTTCCATCACCCTCTATAGGAACTAGAATACTGATGATCACACTGTGATCAGCCATGAGTGGCAGCTCAGCTCTAACAGCAGAGGAAAAATGTTGGAGATACAGGGGGTAAGGACAGTCTTAACAGCTCTCTGCAGTGCAAGAAGGTGATTACAGTTACCAGCTAGTTGTGACTGATTCTACAAGGCACTAGTCTACTGCAGAGATCACTGTGATAGTCCAGACAGATGACAACAAGCCACCAAAGGAAGATGCTGGTGCATCTTACTTACTCTGTCAGTTTAAGATGAGAGGAATTTGCAGAGCTGAAGCTCAGTCATCGTCATCATCAAAGAAGAGGTAAATAAGCCAGCAGTTGCAAAGATTGCTGGTAATGTTGTCATAACCTTGTCCACAAATACAGCTGAGTTGGATGGATCAAAGTCCTCTGATGATAAAGGAATTGGCAGCTGCTTGTGGACTTGGGATGAGGGGAGTCTTTAATTCAGACGATCATCCTGTCCTCCTCCTGTCCAATCTAGTAGAAAAGACCTACACCTTTTCTCTTCCCCATCCCACCATGAGGGCTTGGGAGTGTGTTTGAGCGGCTGCATGAGTGTCTAGCTGGGCCCTAAAACCACAACATTGTCTCATGTATGTGAGCTTATTTTTCCAGCTATGCTATCTTTTCCATTCTTCATTACTACTTAAAGTTCATGTTTAATATTGTAATTAAAATAAATAGATAGTTAGTATAAACCAGCAATTTAAAAAATTCAGAGCAGATACTGAAGGTGTAATCAGTGATTTCTCCTATCTCTCAAACATATTGATCATTGCTAAGGATGACAACAAATGTCAGTGTCTCTCCCTTCTCTAGGCAGGAGAAAGAGTTGTAGCTTGTACAGTACACAAAAACAAAAGCCAGAGCAAACAAAGGAAACTATTTTACTTCTTTTAAAGCCTGAGTAGAGTAGAGATATATTTTTCAATACATTAAGGAAAGGAGAAAGAAGTTATTTGTCTTAGTAAATATTGTATCCTCTCTTTGTTCTGACAGCAAATGTAGAATCACATTTAGGACTTTTTTTACTTTAATAAATATCACTGTGTCCTTGGAGTAAAGAAATATGTAGGAATGCTCACTCATTTATATTGTGCTTGGTTAAGAGAGACATCTCAGTCAAAGCTTGAACTCGTACTTAGGAATGAAAATATTTTTCTCAAAATGACATAATTTTTGTACAAATAGGTGTCAAATATAAAACTAAAACTCCACAACACACTTCCCATGTTCTTAAAACTGACACTGAGAGACAATAAGCATGTTTCTAGATGTAGATACAAGGAAGCCTTCTAGCTGGCTTTTTTTTTTTCAGAATGTTCCAGTATATCACCCCTAGCTGTTTAGATCAATTTTGACTCCACAGATTTCTAGAACTTTGAGATTATGCACTTTCAGTGTTACCAATTTAATATTAAATAGATATCACTTCTATATCTTTTTATATAGACATATGCTAGAAAATCATAATGAAAAGGTTTGCTTTACTTGTTCTTATTTTAGTTTTTACTTCTTCCAAGTAGACATAACACTCAGATTAATTGTTGTCCATACTCTTATACATAATGACTAACAAAATAACTTACCAATTTGAGTTCTTTGGAAAATACATATATTTCAGATCTGTAAGTATCTGTTAATATCACCGTTTCTTACATAAGTAGTATAGTTAGTTTTGCATTATATTTTTATTATTATATGACATATTAATAAGTATTATGATTATTTGTAATAGTATCATATTAATGTTATTGTATTAATTTTGGAGGCCAATGGAAAACAGGCAGAACTATTTGTTTAAATCCAAATTAGGAGGCTGTTATCTGCAGCAAAAGAATAGCTGGGCTCCAGCAGAAGTTCCTGCTAACTTTGGGGCAGAACATGATTTTTGTGTTACTTAAGCTTTTCTGAGAAGAATGTATAAAGAGAATAGCAAGAATCTGTGTATGACTAACCAAAAGGAGTTTATTTTGCAGTCACCTGAGAAAACAAAACCTGTCTGGCACTACAAGTTGTTCTTTTCATTTAGAATGAGTTTTCTGCTTTTGTCTCAAAAAAACCTTGGAGCAGAATACCATAAGAAATGAGTCGGTATCACTGCCCGTCCTGATCTTTTAGTAGAGACTATCTGGCACTTGACATCATGACAATGTATTTGATAGATTCACACAAGCTGTCATAGCAGTTAAAATTCAGCCACAGTTATCTAACTTTCAGTCCTTTAGTAACATGTTTATGAAAAGGACTCACCTGCAAGTGATACATTCTGATTATTCTGTGCAGTTGCTGCAAAGACACATAATAAAAAATGTATTTTTATGCCTGTTTTGTGAAAGTGAACATTTTAAATTCCGTGCTGTTTTTCTCTTCATACTGTAAGTTAACATAGTGAGGGGAGGAAAAAAAAAAGGAAAGTAACAGCTTTTAAAATTACAGTCAAAAAGTGATTTCTAGGATAAATGATTACAATATTCTGTAATATGTTGGCTAGATCATGAAATATTTTCCATTTTAGGAAATATTTTCCTTTTTTAGGAAGGACTGAGAGCAAAGTTTTTCCTGAATTAGGTTTGTTTTAACTGGTATGCTCAGAGGAGAACTTAGTATTTTAGGATATTTGCTGTCTCCAAAAGGCTGTACTCCATGTATCAGTCTTAGCTGGTGTAGATATGAGCTTAACCTTGTACATAACTGCTTTAAATTACACTGTACATCTCAGATGAAAGCCCTAGTGCTGCACATAAATTAGATAAACCAATTAAAACAAGAGGTTAGCTTGAAGCATTCATACTCGATTTCTGTTTGAAACACAGGTGAAGAGTGATGAATTTCTGAAAAATAGCTGTTTGAGCTGTATGAAGTATAAAGCCAGAGGTGGTTCCATAGTTCAGCCTGATCTCTGCTTTGGTGTGAGCTGTTAGCCTACCTGGCCCTTTTCTGAGCTGCTGGAGACTTGCAGGTGCACAGTGTAGGCGTGGAACAAGGACATCTTGCCAGTCTACAGTGGTCAAAGCTCTGGCAGTGGTGAAGAATTACCTGCTTGGAAGACTAAGCTGCGTTCTCATCTTACTAGCATGGTGAAAGCTAGAATTCATCTGAGCATCAATATCGGTCATCAGTCTGACTTCCTGCACATTTCATATATGTGCGCCAGTCAAGCACTTAAAATTGATGATTCTCTGTACTGAACTTGGTCACTAGTCAGAGTATCTTTCTTCCTGCTCCATTCACACATCTCTTCCTATTGTGGCCAGTCTTTTTGAAAGACTGTTGGCTGTGCAAGAAAAGGAAGGATTCAAGGATATACTTGAATCTAGAGATTCATTTTCTGAAGACTTTGAGGTGGAATGTGTTATTTCAGAGGAAAGGGAGTCAGGGTTAAATATTTTTCTTTCAGAATTTTTTTTCTTTATAATCAGATTGGTTAAGGTGTGTTCCTTGGTTAGCTACACTAAAGCACAGGCAGATTTCTGTGAACCATGTTAAAGTGCATCAGTCTAGCAAGTACTGTGATCTGACAACATCAAAACCTTACTGCCTTTCTTTAAATATAAGTTTTCTATGGATTCTATTGCTGACTTTCTGTTTTTCCTCTCATGAGGCACGAAAATCCTAAAAACATAGCTGTAATGCACAGTAACTAACATTGATCCTTTCATTTCTTTCCTTTAATGCTAAATAGTTATTGGCACAGCATGAAATAACAGAATAATGTGGCAAAAGATTAAGAAATGACCTAAAAGGTCGAGGTTTTGATCTCACCAGATAGTGAGCAGAAAAAACCAATTCCTTCTGATTTCCAGAACTTCAAAGAACATAGGACATCTGTTTATTCAACATCTAATTTTTCTTCTGGCTGTAAAAATACATATTTAAGGAGCTGCCTTCTGTTGTACTGTCAAGTGCTTAAGTTAAAATTTTACAGAAAGGACCACCTTAAATCTCCGTTCTGTCCTGACTTGCATTCTTAGCCACAGCTTTAAGAAGCAGGAGAAAAGGTACTTGGTAATATTCTCAGAAAGTTAACAAATCTGGGCTCTGGAGCCTCAAATGTAGGAGAATGGGGAAAAGTTGCAATACCGAGGAGTGTTGCAACAGGAATGGAAAGAAGCCTTGTATTCATGCCCTCCCTGTGCAACCTTACGCCAGCTAAATGTTGCGCACATTCTGTGACCCTATCTGTGGAAGTGTTCCAAATCCTTGAAGGATTCTGGTATAGAACAATAACGAAGAGCAATAAATCAACAATAAAATACTGTCTGGGATCAGCTACATTAGCAGATCTGACACACAAAACTGGAAGAGTGTCAATCTGTTTTGATGACTAACTTGACAAACCTTGAAGGGAAAGAATATTAGTAGTCATATTTTACTTTCCTCCCCCCCCCACCCCTTTTAAAGTTTATTCAGTTTGCTTGTTCTACTGGAAAATTCATTCTGATTTTTTTGAACACGAGTTTCAGTGTTCCAGAAAGCAAGTTTTAACATAATGTGATCAATAATGTATGTACATGGCAAAAAATAGCTCACTGTGCTGTGTTCAAATTGCATTTTATTTTAAATATTAAAATTTGTCATGTTTGAATGAAGAACAAGGAAAAGAAGCACAAGAACAGACCTCTAACTTTTTTTTCTTAGTAGACAGGTTTCTTGTTCTTGAAAATAAGCATATAAAAATGCTAAATGTGATCAGGAAAGTAGAGAAAATATTCGGTCCAAAAAACTGAAGTCCTCTTAAAAAAAAAGGCAAACAGCATAATGATAATTTGTTGGAAATTAAGCTTTAGCAATTGAGATATCAGAACATAGTCATTAGAGCCAGATCTTTCACTTGTTCAAATGTTATACACGTAAGGACAAAAAAAATTGTTTTACTGTAGTAAATAAGTTGAAAGTAAGGGAAAGTGTTTATATTCTCCTTTAAACTTTTTTTGATGTCCTCACAGTCAGATTAACTCTCAGTAAACTATCAGTGGAGAATGGTAGCTGTCTCTAGCTACTTACTGCTTGGCAGAATCACTGAGAGACTGACAAGCTATGAACCTTGTTCAAGCCTCGTTATCTCTACTGTTCAGTTCACCTTTGAAATTTTAGAAGGAAAAAGTATGTAAGTACCAAAACTTCTGCCTTGACTTAAATTGCACTGTTTTTTCACATGTGGCATTTAATATCTTGTATTAAGCCAGGAGATTCAATTTCTTTTTGTGATTGTGGAGGGGGGTTTTCTCCCACAGTAACTAGTGTGTCTTTCAGTTTCTGTCTCCCTCCTCCTTTTCTACATTCCTTAATCTTTCTTTTCCATAACAACAGGAACTAACTGAATATTGAATTAAATTGAGTGCTTGATAGATGTCAGAGGATTAGGCTTACAAGGTGAGCCTGGGCCCTGAAGTGTGAGGCATACCTTGCTCCACTTTTCACATTGTCATTATCTTGGGGTTTATCTACAAGTCTCCTATGTTAAGGGAGACACATTCTTGTATTATGGCATCCACTACGAAGTCCATCCCATACACCCACTCTCAGGGAAAATCACTGCAGGAATAGATGGGATACCTCAGGATATACATACCACAGATAAACACATCCATTCTGCAAAGAAAGGTGCTGTGATACTCCGGAGAGCTTGAATATATTCAGGTTTTTCACCCAGAGGTGCTATTTGGCTTGTTCTAAACGTGGCTCTGAATGCATTCCTGAGGGTAAACAATCTGAACAGTTGGCAGATTTGGTCTCGAGCCTTGTCCTGCAGCTGCACTTAAAATAGAAGGCAGGCGTATCAGTGGCTGGTAGCCCAGCCTTTGCTGAAAAGGTACAGTGAGTTCAGCAAATGGAACTTGCAGAAATAGTGTTTTACAGTGAATAGGAACAAGATTCTCTCTCTAGAAGGCAGTATTGTAAAACATATTGGTGGTGAGATTTCCTTGGAAGTATTTTAATGTGGTTTTAAAAAGCACAGCTAAAATAGGCACTTCTGGTTTCAAATGCAAATGTTAATTCAGTATATTTTTTTTCTTTATAGTGTATGTTTCTAAGAATATTTTTAAGCCATTGAATAAGAAAATTAAATACTTTAAAGATTAATTTAGTGTAGTCATTTAAGCTTTTTCTCCAGAAGAAAATTATTCATAATTGTTTTCAGAAGGAAACAATGGAAAAATTGATAGGATTACACATTGCACTACAAAACAAGTAACAGAAAGAAATGACAGTGCAGTCTGCACGGTCAACACATGAGGAAAATGCTTGCATTTTGGGAAGTCCAACAGATTATTTGTTTATCCCTGGCTTTTCTTTTAGGTGGGGATTGTAATTCTGATCTGGTAGGTGCTCACAAGACAACACAGTGAGATACTGTCTTCTACACTCTGTGTGTCTCTGTATGTGATTTTATACATAGTGTTGGGAACAGCTTAGGTTTTGAGTGCAGAAGCACTTTTAAGTTGAAATGCAGATTAGCTTTTCTTCCTCACCCACTTTTTACATAATTTGCACCACAAGCATCATCTAAAAAAAGCTTTGCTAGGTTTCTTCTGGATCAGCTGAGCAGTATTCTGGAGCATAAAGAAGACTGAAATTGCCTCTCCTTAGAATGAATGCCTTTTAGTTTCTCTTAGTCTTTATCTGCTCTGAAGAGAAGACACTTACCAAGATTCAAAATTGTAATTTCTGCTTGGTGATGGACAGTAGTTCTGTTTGTTGGTTTTGCACCAGTTTGTCTTCACTAGTCCAGGCAACCA
Source organism: Urocolius indicus (assembly GCA_013401255.1). Classification (NCBI taxonomy): domain Eukaryota; kingdom Metazoa; phylum Chordata; class Aves; order Coliiformes; family Coliidae; genus Urocolius; species Urocolius indicus. The sequence continues at coordinate 274,172 of WBNH01010604.1, forward strand.
TCCTTGATAAAGGACAGTACCTTGCTATTCCTTACCTGGAAAATGTTAACACCCCTCAGTGTCAACCCCAAGGTGCTGTCTGGCTTCCCTGCCTCCCAACAAAATACATACCAGTGTCTTTTGAGGCTTGTTCATTTTTAATATTACTTTGGCTGTTTAAGCCTCATATGGCAAGAGTTCTTACAACTCTATATTTAGTCCCATTTAGGTGCCTGAAACAGCTGAAAGCTTTTCTGCTGTAACTTCTGTCAAAAAACATCTCACCAAAATTTCAAGAGATGTCAAAACAGAACAAACTACAGGCCTTGAGCTAGGAAAGCACTGCAAATATGATAAGGTCCACTTTTGTTACTGAATGTATGCCCAAATAAATAAGATAGGATTATATCAGTCATAGCCTCCAACTCCGAAGGTTTCAATTGACTTCATGGTCCCTTACCTCATCTTGCAAGTTAGAGTGTGTACATAGATCTGCCGTGGCCCTCCTTGAATCCTCTGTTTCTTCTCTGTATCTACATTTGTGCTTATACGCTTTGTTAGTTTTGGCTAAAAATGGCTTTTAGATGGATAAAAGAGGCCTGCCATTGGTTGTGACTGTTCTGGAATTGCTTAATAGAGTATTGACAGCCTGATTATCAGGACTGCTTAGAAAGTGATCAGTAAGAACTATGGTTATTGGATGTTTCAACAGAAGGACACTTGGTTTTAAGTGCAAGAGGACTTTGTGCTTCTTAAGCTGCTTTCTTAAACATGCTTGTTGCAAAGATAACAGCACTGAGAGGTTTGTATTCATTTAAGTACTACATAGATTTGATCTCTCTATGTAGAAGGACGCTATGCCTACATAAAACTGAAAAATGATATTTTTTTAGTGCATTACTTACTTGAATATTTCTGATACTTAAAACTTTTCCTGGTGTAGGGTATTTATTTTCTAGTCTAAAATGTTGCCTATGTTCTTATTTTAATCCTAAGCAGAGTGAAAGTTACTGCTTAATCTTAGAAATAGTCTCTCTATGCTTTGATGACTGACTTCATTTATGCCCTGTAGTATTCATACTTAATTCACTTACATTCCAGAATATGGGTCATGTTCTTTTCTTTTTGCTCTTGGTAAGGCTGACAGCATCTCCTCAAGTGAGGCAACTGCATAGACGTCAATTGCTATGAATATTGAACTTGGTAACTTAGAGCTATTTTTAAAACTTGTATACTATCCTAATTTTTTTGTTTCTGCTACTGGAAGATAATAATTATTAAAACAGTGGATGATTTAATTATTGCTAATAACAGAGTAGTGATCTAGAAGAATAAAAGACATTACGAGCCGGCAACCTTATTTTAATGCATTTTAGTTTTGGAGCAGTATTTAGCTTAAAGATAATTCTGTTTTCATAAGGAACTACATCTTACAAATATGTTAAATATATTACACTTGTTCTTCTCAGATAAGCTGATTTACCTCTAAGAAATATGAAATATTCATAGGATTCTCCAGTCTGAGATTCTTACATCTAGAAAAACAAATATAATTTTAAGAATTGAGTAGTAGTTTGAATATGAAGCACCTGACATTTTTTATTGAGGATTTCTGCCAGTGATTAAATTACAGATTTTCTGGAAAGTGTGTCATATGAATGTAAAAAGTACAGGTTAATAGTAGCATAATCCATACTCTCACATTGTGGTAAATGGATTGTTTTTTCAACTGTAAATATTTAAGTCTTTAAAACATAAAAAATATAACTCAAATGTGATCTAAGCTTTATCATTTATTTTATCAGTGTGATAAGGAAAACAGGTACATGCTCATATTAAATGTTAAGATCCATTGATATTACAGGCTTTCTGCTATATTCAGTGGGTGCTCAAAATGTGTCAGTGACTGCAGGTATTACCAGAGGAAGTGTGCAAGATTAGGTCTTTTAACAGGCAGTATTTGGGGATTTGGTTTCTTCTCAATTGCTTTTTTTTTAATGTTCTGAATGTAAAATAATTACTTTCATAACCAAAGTGACTACAGCACCATTAAAGGCTGCCTTCCCAGGGCACACAGATGATCCTTCAGTGAAACACCTTGGTTTTTCTGGAGCTCCTGGACAAGACATTGTGCCCAGACTTCCTAGACTGTAATCCCACAATTTCTACGTATACCTGTGTTCCTTCATTTTTAGCCTAATGATAGAAGGCTTTTGGGATGATGGCTCTGTGTATGTGCCCATGTTATCTGTCCATTATAACAATAACTTTAAAAGCTGTTGGCAAATTTCATGTAAATTAAAAAGATTTAGAAGTCTCAAAATATTAAATTGCTACATGTTAGCAGAAATGCACATCCAGATAAGACAGAGATTTCAGTAATTCACACAATGAAGGAAAAATTGCTTTATGAACTCAACTCCTAAGAGCCATGGGGCATCCAGGGACTGTGGTAAGAGGACATTGGAGACCACAGAGCTATCCTCATACCCACATATCTCATGCACATTCTTCGTTGTCCAACAGAACAGTTTGCGATGACAGCTATTTGCAGCAAAAGCTGGGATATTCACAATCTATTTACCCTGTAAGGACACTTTGATAGCTAACAGCTTGCAAGCACGCCCATAGGGTTTGTCTAGTTCCTTTAAAAATTCAGTGAACAAGACAAAATAGGTAGGAAGCCAAGCAGTTTTGGTCCTGGTGAATACAGTAATATTTGAACAAAATACGTGATTTTGGATTTGGTTTTATTTACGTATGTTGGATGAATAGACTGAGTTTTCCCAAACCATGCAGGCTGAGTTCATTTACTATCTGCTCTCACTGTGTTTGACAACCTTCTACCCTTAGGTGTTTTACTCATTTACTTTGAAGTAATTAATGACCCTATTGAGTAATGTTGGGAGCAGTTCTAATTTCTGTAGAACCACCTCTGATTATTTTTCATCTTTAATCACTAACTCACTGATGTTGCATCTTGTTAGGTTTTTTATTACCTCAGAAAAGCCTGAGTTTATTACACCCACTAGGTGACCTTCATCACCTTCACGTGTAATACATGCTCTGTTGAGAAGGAGAACAGCTACCCCAGAGTGAAGGTCACCATTTCTTTTCCTACTGACAACAGTAGTGAATCCCCACTGAACTGAGAGTAATAATCTCGGTTTGTTTCTCGGCATCTCTTTCTAGGGCTGCTGGCTCCTCCTGCAGCTCCACCAGCTTTTTTCCCTTGTTTAGGCTTATAACCTAACTTTCGTTTCTGGAGAGCCCATTTATTAAATATAGGTACTCTATATATATACTTAACCATATTTTCTCTGCTTTCTGGGTGAGGGGAGCCGTGCTGGCAGACGGCACACTGCCACACTTAACACCCTTTAAGCGCCCGGCGCCTTATTTAATGTGGCCAAGCGGTGCCAATTTTTTTCAATGCTAAGCCCTCCTCTACCGTAAGGACGAGAAAGGGAAGCTGGGGCAGTTGTCTGTGAAACCAATGAGGGGCGAGGGAGGAAAGCGCGGGGTGCGAGCGTCCGATGCCCCGTGGTGTCGGAGCGGCGGCGGGGCGGGGCGGGGCCTGCCGCTCCCTCTCGGGCTCCCTCTCGCCCCGACAGCGCAGTAGCGATTTTTTTTTTTTTAACCTCCGGACTGCCGCCTGATTTACAGCTTTCGCTGGACGTGCGCGTAGAGGGAGAGAGGAAGAAAATAGAGCGGTCGATGTCATGGGCCAGCTCTGCTGCTTCCCTTTCTCCAGAGGGGAGGAAAAAATCAGTAAGTGGGCAGCGCTGCCGGCTGCCGCCTCGGGGAGGGGGAGGCTGAGGATGAGGCTGCGGGAGAAGAGCAGAGCAGAGCAGGCGGGCGTTCCGCGGAGGCTGCCTTCTTCCTTTTGGAAAAGCAACCGATTTGTTTTTAGAGAAGGGACGGGGATAAGTGGAGGGGGAAAATGAGCAATATTTCCGCTAAGTTGCTTAAAATGTCTTTGCAGCAGAGGTAGGTACTTATGTCTGATTTTGTATTCCAGTACTTCACTTCTTCTCTACCTAAACGTGTAGCCAAGGTGTGTATTTTGATTTTCCTTTTTAGCGAATGTGTTTTACAGGGAGAGATGTAAAAGGATGAAAAGCAAGTGCAAATTTAGCAAGTGCAATTTAGAGTAAGAGACTAGAAGGTCTTGGTGATAAGATACACACATTGATGGTAATGCTCATTAGCAGCTGATTGAAAGAATGGAGGTTTTATTGATGGCACTGTTGACTGATGATGAAGGAAACCATCAGTTCCTTATCCATTTGGGTGTTGGTTGGATGTGTGGTCTTAAGCTGACCGAGTGAGGGAATAGTTGCACTTTATGTATTCATCGACTATCCAAGTATCTATGTCTGGTTTTGCTTTGAGTTGAAAAAATGCAAGTTGAATTAGAGAAAGCAGTTCAGATTGCAGATTATCCTTCGGTGCACTGAGTGAAGCTAGCTAATTTGATTGGAATGTTGTTTCTTTTAAATTATGAGCAGAAAACGATGTTTGTCTTAAGTTTGGTTACACAATAAAATATTTACTCTTGACTTTTTGCTCAGTGAAATATTTTCAACCTTTCTTCTAGATGACGTAGCCAAATTTCTGTCACATTGTGTCTGAAATCAGTTTTAACTAAATTGACATAATTCATTAGCTGTAGGCTAGCAAATACAGTTTTCTGATCTGATTTATATTTAATCCTTATTATTCTGGAAGCTGTCTATGCATAGATAAAATGAGAGTTTATATCATCAATAAAAATAATAAATACATGCAGAAATTTAGAAGATGGCCTCAATAACATGAGTTGGCCATCTTAACATGTTTTTCCTTCACAGGTCATGATATGGGGGTAAATGTAAATTTTGCATGGGGAAAATAGCTAGGAGTATTTTATATTTAAAAACTTTTTTAGCATATGTAGCCAGTACAGAATATCTTTCTGTGAAAAGCAAATACTTAGTGTATCTCGCTTCTAATATACAGAATAGGTGAAGATAGACAGCAAATCAAATAAAAATTGTTTTTAAGATTTTTCTTTTTCATATGAGACAAAAGATTAAAAAAAGCTGTAGATTGTCCTGTGTCTTGCTTCTCTCAATCTTCTCGCATCTTTGTTTTCACATTTACCTTCTGATGTTACCTGTCACGTACCAGCTTTTTTCATATGTACTCCAGTGAGTAAATGGAACATGCACTGAATATAACATTTAGCGAAGCATGACCTCAAGCTGCTTGTAGTTGAAAAAAATCATTCAGGAGATGTCATTGTGTGCAAAGTTGCAAAGGCTTTTATAAGAGATGGGCTTTTGGCATGTAGCAGTTGAAAGGTGTGGCACAAGCGTGCAGGAATGAGAAAGGGCTAGAAAGGATAGCTACAGGATGATGAATCTGGATCCATCTGGAGTGAGGACGTCTGGCTATGGATGAGGTAAGAGGGTGATGTCTGAAATGAGAAAAAAATAGACATGGCACTGTTTTACCAGTGTTTGAGAGTAAAATAGACTGAGATGTCTTAAAAGACAAAGCTGGAAGAAGTATGTGACAGGCATGGTGGATACAACTGGCTTTTTCCTTGGTCCAGCAGAGTCTGGAGAAAAGAGAACGAGCTTTCCTTTCAACTAGTTCCTTGGCCTCCCTTCCTCTCTTCTCTGCTTTTGGAGGAAGTGCCGCTGTGTTTGCCTGTCTAGCGGGGCCGTGCCCCAGCTGGATGGATGGTTTGAATCTGGGCGCGCAGAACAGGCAGAAGGGAATGACTTTCACATCCATTTTTCGTCTTATCATATTATCATGATGGCCTTTAAACTAACTGTGTGGGAAATCAACCTGGACGTTTTACTACCACTAAATTATCCTGGTTAGCAAACATACAAGTGCAATTCATGATCATGTGATTGTTCTATAAGAGAAGCAAAAAGTATCTTAAATAAAGGCAAGCGTTTGCAGTGAACAGCAGCTCATTGTGCTGCTTGACTCACTGCAGACACAATGAAGATGAAAACTTCCAAACTTCGTTATGGTCTTCCTATAAGCTTTGTCTCATCTGAGGTGCCTTCAGTTAAACACAGCTGACAATTGCTGAGAGTTCATTGCTTAGTAAGGAAGTGCTTCCGTTTCATGTGTAGCCTAGTTTAAAGGGTGTAGTAGATTATGTTAACTGGTACTTTTACAGGGTGCACGTTTGTGTCGAGTCATGTTACTAAGTTTGAACAGCCACTTGCTTACATCTTTTATCCGCACACAGTGTATCTTTCACAGCCCTCTATTCTTTTCAAATACAGGTATACAGGTCTTAGAAAATGTTCAGTCAAGTTTTATGGTTACGGTAAGATTGTAAGAGTGGTTCATCTGGACCAGATTAAAGATGGCTCTCCTCAGGCACAGGTGCCGAATAATAGAAAAAGGCAGACATAAGGGGTTTCCTCAAAATACAGCTCCAGTGCTGCAGCAGTTCAAGGCTAGTGGGCTTTGTGAAAAGAGGTGGTGTCCTTGACAATTAAAAGTCTTTAATAAATTTTTCTTCCAGTAATTTCTCCAGTTGCCTCTTGAATCCATGTAAACTTTCAGTACCTGTACTCTCTGTATCTTTACAGTTTAAATATGTTTTTTTGCAAAGAACCTTAATAGCCATGCTAACAAATACATTTTAGTTTACTGACTGTTATCTAATTAAACAGATTTTTGCCACCTTTAATAGAAATAAATCCCCAGAATGTACTTAGGAGAGCAAAGAGCTAGGTTATTCTGCAGAGAAGAGAAGGAAAGAAGTAGCTGTCCTCACCACTGGTTGTAGGATAGATACCAGTAAAGCATGAATAGAAGCTGTTTTAACTTAGACATTTAGGGTCTTCACAGTATATTCTTACTGTTTTCTCAGTAACAGGCCATGTGACCATTCTAAGGCTGAGAAGGTTTCTACAGGGATGCAGGCACTTGATCCAGCATCTTCAAATGCTACCTTTGTGTGTATTCATATACATATGAATATGCAGACAACCTTTTTTACATAAGCAGTGGCTTAACTATTTTTTTATTGGTTTAGGTAAAATAAAATTAAACCATATGGATATTATTATCCTGTTTTTGCACACAAGGCCCCTCAAGTTCCTAGAAATTTGAAGGAAATTATGCTTGTGACTGGAAATAATAGTTTTAGACATTACATAAATTTTATGAAGAAATTTATAATTTTTTTGGATAAAACTTATGAAGACTTTTTTTTTTTTCTGAATTGAAAGCTGTGGGATGAAAATATCTGTATACAAAAAAAAACACAAAACAAAACACCCAACTTTATTTCTTCTCTCATTGAACAATCATAAATTCTGGTGAAGTTGGCAAGGGCTTCAAAATTTGCCTTGCTATGTTTAAGGAGGGACTTTTGAAAGAGCATATATTCCTGAAGATGGTAGTGTATAGCTTAACAATTCTTCATGTTTCTGAGATCATCAAGGAATTCTCTGTATGGTAACTGTGGAGTTGGACCTCATGTTTGTTTATGTCAATGCTAAATAAGTGCTCTTTCACTTTGGAAACAATCTCAAATAATCAACTGCTGTTAGAAAACACCTCATTGGAAGCTTTCTGGTCTAAAGTTTATTTTAACTTCATACAGTGACAATGTGACATAAAAGAAAACATTTTACCAAATAAGCATTGTTACACTTCATTTAGCTGTATATATCTTAGTTCATTTGATACCTGATAGGAAACCGATGATTAGTGTCGTTATAGTGGCCAGCAATTGCTAAGAAAAGGCTGTTAAATGTTGAATGCATACGAAATTCCCATGTCAGACTGGTGTGAAAGAAGGCTAGTGACATCAAAATAGAGCATGAAACTTATTTGTATTCTAAACTCTGATTTACAACTTGAGAGGGCAGAGAATAGCAATATGAGCACTTTTTAATGTTTTTCGATTTAATGAGGTTAAGCACTTAATTCCATGTTTGATAGTTTTTATACACTATTACTTATGGTGCATATTGGCTACAACAAATGTGAATAGTTGTGGAAATAAGTAAATGAACACAAGACCTGGGGCTGCCTATCACGTGCACAGGTGCCAGGCAAGCAGGCTGGCCTCAAAACACAGCCAGGCCAGCAATATTCAATCCAGATCTTGCTCTTTTGGGCCTGACCAAAAATTGCCCAGCTATACCAAACTACAGATTGGGTTTTCAGGGTAAAGGAAAAATTAGTGAATGAAATGCAACTGTTTTATTTAGGTCTTAAACTGATTTTGAATATCCTGTAAGTTACATTTGCAAATCAATGACTTGGTCAAATTTGCCATCTAAGTTATCATGAATTATTTTGCATTTATTTGGCTATAGTACAAAAGTTGCATTGTCTGTCTTTCTGTTATGAAAGACAGGACAGATTTGCCTACCACAAATAGGAAGTTAATCCCTGTTGTTAAACGGCCCTTGTATTTTTGCCAGACTCACTAGTTTCCAATATTAATAGTACCCTGTCCTGCAAGTTGTGTGTTCTTTTCACTTCTGTTTTGTGAGGTTTTAACTCTTAGTTGCTCAAAGTGGTACCTTCTCTGGTACTAAAGAGATACTATCCTTTTCCCTTCTTTAAATGTGAAAGCACACTCATCAGCCAAGTTTGAGTACTACATGCACTCTGCTCTCCAGTGCTGACATTTTCTGCAGTGGTCCCAACCAAAACTAAGAATATTCAATACTTAACCATATCCAAGTGAAACATTATGGTAGTCTTTCTCCTCCTGCAACCAAGAACCTTAGGTTTGATGACCAAGACAATAAGCCTAACCAAAGCCCAGTGACTGTCATTACTTTTTTTGAATGGTATCTCTTACTTGTATGTCCATGCTTGGCTGTCGAAAGTAATCCCTCTAAATTGACACTGGCTGTCAAAAATCCTTCAGTAATGAAGCTAGACATCCAGAAGAATTGTACATACCAGTGAAGACACAGAGAAAGCAAAAAAAATTAAGGAAAATCTGGGAGAGAAAATAGGGAGTTTAAATAAACTGGTTAACAGTTAAAAGTTTAACTTCAGTTAAACTTCATTGTGGGGTATCTAGGAGTGAATGCTAGAAGAATAGGCTTTTAAGTTGGAGGAAGGAAATTTTAAAAGGCCTTCAGCAGCAAGTACCTATTTGTGGCCTCAAAAATGGAGACTATAGTCATCTTAAAGAGAAGAGAAATAATGGTGGCGGTGAAATTGGGGAGTTTTTCAAATTTAGACATATCCATGTGCCTTAGGCAGTCCTTCATGGAATTAAAGTGTCTCAACATTTTTAGGTTGGGATTTTTTTTTTTGGTTGGTTGGTTGGTTTGGGTTTTGTTTGGTTTTTTTTAACTAATAACTGCTTTTAGAAAATAGTCCTACGTAATATAAACACTGAATTCCCTCCAGTGTTTGATCTGTAGTCGTTTCAGGTGGCATTTGACTTTTAATTGAAAAGTAAAATTAATTTTTTCTCTATGTGTAATAAAATCACATACAAGTCCAAATTTAGATCCTATCAACATAAATGGCCAGTGGAAAGAAATTAAATCAGCTTATTGAGTTTAATTTTTGTGCCAGTTTTTGTTTAAGGAATTTTGAATCACACAATTACACCTTTTTTAAAACTAGGTTGTAGTCAGCAGGCTGTCTTCCTCTGTGATCTATTAGATTGCAGATGTTGGATTCCTTTCTACCTTCGCGGCAGGATGTTTTCTATAGGATGAATTGCAACTAGAAATTCTGGATACGAAGGAAGTCAAATGTGATTGCCTTGCTACTAAGTTATATTACTGATGGGGGAACAAAAATCAGCATTGTTCATTATAGAATTAATTTAGAGATATGTCAGGACTGCTGATTTTCCTGGAAGGGAATGTGAGCAAAGACAGGGAGTTCTTTGCTTCATAATCAAAAGATATCCAGGTTAATATGTAACTGTTGTAAAATAATCAAAATAGTAGATTCAGTGAAAAGTCTAGTCTTTATGTTATAGACACTTACATATGAAATAAAGATGTTTGTGGGGCCAAAGGCCTGATGTGGGAGTACTTTAAACTTCAGTGATCCATGACACACTAAGAAACTTGAGCAAAGCACTTAACCAAACCTGATTGTTTTAAAGGATGTGAAGAATTACTTACGAGAAGTTAGAAAAAAGATTTTATTTCAGCTGTAACATGCAGAAGACCAGGACTAGCTAATTGATATAGGTGTCTAGTTTCACAATGGGATGGGTACCAGCACTTCTAGGTCACACTAAGAAAAGGTAAGGATGAAAGAGTAATAAAAATGTTCTAAAAGACCCCGTTGAGAAGCTTTGAAAGGGAGATGAGGTTGCTAAAATTGACTCCATGTTGATGGAATTGGATCTTTAATTTAATGATCACTTTTCCCAAAAGTGTGTTGGCAGAGAACCAGCCTCCAGTGATTTGTGACTGTGTAGCCATTTGAGAACTGCCCAGGTCCCTGAACGCAGCCTGCTGCGATAATGTTTTCTGTCTTCTACTGATGCCACTGGGAGCTGGTGGTGGAAAATGCCTGTGCTGATGCTTAAGACCCTCTTAAAACTTCCCCCCTGGATGATTTTGTGGGCAATTTGTTCCCATCTGTTGTATCTAGACTGTCCATTAGCTTAAGTATTCAAGGGTGAATAACAAATGTCCATCTTATGGTCAGTGTAATTGCCAAACCATCGCTCTGTGTAGCTGGAAAAAATAAGGACCTTTGTGACTATCACATGACACTTAATATTTCACAGAAGTATTTGCATAGATTCCTCCCTCCTATGTTGTTAGAATTGCATTTATTTTCCACGTTGAAGCCAAATACACCATCCTCTACTTGCATGTTACTATTACTTTACTGTCACTGCCTGTGTGACTGTATTGAGTCCCAAACACAATGGGAGAAGAGATATATATATTTCATATCTATTTAAATGACTGTTGGAGGGGAGGTAAGATAGCTCTTGTGTTTTTTCTTTTACCTTCTCTGTGATCACAGTCCTCATTACTGCCAGTGTGGGAGTTGTGTGATCTGTGGCATGCCTGCATGCCTGGTAGACTATCGAGGTGAAAACTGGTGATGCTTTTAGTAAACCTGCCTATACTTTGTGGTAGATTGCTACAAGCTGACATCTTTCATAGTGAGTTCTAGTAAAAAATATGTGATCATACACAGTACTAATTAACCTCAATTGTTACACATGAATGTTGGCAGTTGTTGGATAAGCAAAACAGTAACGTCTCTACAGCAATGAAAACATATCCTTTTCTAAGTTCCAAAGTGCTGACAAAAGAGGTTGTTGATCCTGTGTAGTCACTGCTGCCACCATCCCTGATCATGTAGGTTGTATACACTGATCTGTAGCAGAGTAGGTTATGTGTGCCTTTTAAGGCAAAATCACCTCAGTGAGGTTACACACATCTCTATCATTGGCTGACTAATTTTGCTTGAACCGAATTAAGGAATCCTCAAAATCCCTGGGGCAGATAATGGTAAGCATCACCTGTCTAAAATAACTTCTTCCGCTGAATGGCAGGATCTAGTAAAGAGTATCTGTTGCTTCAGAAATACACAGGCAAAAGTGCTTGCAAAGTGCTGAGCAGCCTCCATAGCTCATGAGCACACGCAACCGTGGTGATGCTGGTTTCCTGCTGCCAGCAGAGAATGGATGGCAAGGAGCTGAAGCTCTCCTATGTGGGAGGGATTAGCGGTGCAGACGGAGGGGCTGTCGGCCAGAACATGTTGATTATGGTGTTTTTCTCAACACAGTAACATTTATCTTGAGATAAAACTGTACTACTTCCTTGATACAGTGAAAGTGGTTTTACTATGTCTAACATAATGAGCTCTGTTTCTGTGAAGACTGATCCACTGATGCTTGTGGATCAAATGTTATGTAGACATCAGATGGGTCAGCCTTCCTCTTTAGCATTCTCAGGACAGTGAAATGGTGTCTCTGTACCTACCCTGGACTCAAAAGAGAGAGAACAAGGAGAACCTGCCTAGCTGTAGTTCAGTGCTATTCAGGAACTGCAGCAAGAGTAGTTGGAAGAGTGATCTCAGGGACGTTTAGACTAAATACGTCCCTTTTGCCATCCCTTACAGTTGTATCGCCTCATATGGCTTCTGCTTTACAGGATAGAGTGCTGTGCTTCTCATTAGTTGGCCAACTTCCAAAGTTCTGTAGCATTTATCATGCTTACATTTCACAAGAAGGTTATCTTCATTCTCATCTGATCTGCAAAACCGTAATTCTCTGAGAATTCCACAAACAAATTTATTGACAACTAAGTGATAGTTAATGCCAGTCTGGCAGTGATAAGAGCAATGGAAGAAAATTAAACAAATGATCACAGAACCATGGAATAGTAGAGGTTGGAAGGAACGATGTAAATTTACACCTCTTTTTCCTTGCAGGGCATTGTATGAGCCATTTGTGGATTTTTAGGTAAAATAGTCTTACTATACCAGAGCATATTCTTCCTGCTTTAGTCATGTTAATACTGCAGTGCTCTGTTATGGTATTTTTCATTGAGCAAAGATGAGGGACAACATTGAAATTGTTTTGTTTACAGCTGAAGGCTTCTTTGCAGATTATGGGAACTGAGCCTGTGATCTCAGTGAGCCCATGCAAAGGTCACCACTGCTGGAACTAGTCAGCATGCTTGTCAGACTAACAGAGGCTGCTGGTTGAGTGGGTTATGAAAAATGCACTATTGGTTATGCTATGATTATGCAACTCTTTTTTGGGTGGAAATAAAGGACAGCAAGAGATGATGATCAGTAGCATGCAATATTGCTGCTATTACATGTATAGTACTGTAAAGGAAAGAAAAAAAAAATCCTCTGTCAAGGAGAAGGATTTGCCTTTAAAATATTTATTCTAATGCACAATGATGCAATGGATTATTTCTGTCACTTGTTTTCTTGCTTTTGCGCTCTGCCTTCAAATTTGTGGCCAAGTAACATTTTAGTAGGCTTTGCTATGAGGTCGGGCAGTCCATGTGAAGAACTAATGCACTGGAAACTTGCTTATGTGGAGACGTTTCTAACTGTGACATTAGCCAGACGTTTTATTCATTGTTTCTGGAAGGTATTTCATTCAAAGAACTTGATGAATAAAAGAGCAGATTCCAAAGGAAAAGTAGTAGTTTCTTAATCCCCTTGCTGTGCACACTCATGTCCCGTCAGTTAAATTGATTGGTAAATGTTTGGGGAGAGAGGAAGCTGCAATAGATACAGAATTTATCCCTATATCTCTTAGATTATATAGGTATTGGTTTAAATTCCATCTACCACAGGTCATTTCTTTGCCTTGTTAGGGGGAAGAAAAGTCTCAAAAACTTATCCAAAACTCTCCATATGGTAGTCTAGGAAAAAGGAAGCCTCACGATGTTTTGGTATGTGAGCAAATTCTACTGCAATAGCATTCAAATAGCCCTGGGCATTTCTATGGTCTGCAAACTGCAGTGGCAGATTACTGCTGAAAATTGCATTTAATACTGCCAGTTGTGCTTCTGCTTGGTTCAAAAAAACCAAACAGCAGCACATACCAAAGAGTGGTGAAAACCATTTCTCAAGGAACCAAATCTTGCAAATGCAATGAGTTTGATTTATAAATATCAGGCACAGTTAGAACAAAATCTTGTATAGAAACGAATAACTCTTTTCTAAATAAATTGTAAAGGGTAATAGGTTTTGTTTGGTTTTGTGGGTTTTCTTTGTAAAGGGGCAATACTTGACAGTTAATTACTGGCTGTCATAACATAAATAAGAGTAGATGTTGCTTTTGCCCACAAATTTCTTTCTGTATGAAGGGAATTATACATTCCTGGCAGGGATAAAATCTGAGAAAATTTCCAATGTTCAGTAACTGAACTGGGAATTTTAATAAGTTATGCTCATTAAAAATAACAGTTTCAATAATAACTCTGCCATTTAGCACTGCAGTGCTTCGGAGCTGTCTGAAAGGACACTTCATTTGGAGTAATCATTTAGAAGCAAGCTAATGGCGTTGAAGAATTTTTTCACTGAACACACAAGTAAAACTGTGAAAGTGAGACAGATTATCTGGGGCATGAATCAACCAGTACTGAAAATGTCAAGTGAAAGCCTTAGCAGCAGTAAGTAGGAATAAGTGCCGATTTACACCAACTGAGGACCTGGCCTGCTGAGTGTCATGGCTGTGACAGTCCGCTGGCAGTATCCGGAGTCAAGGGATGCAGGGAGATGGATGAGAACATCAGCTAGCCTGTTTAAGAGCACACCTTCTATAAATAATATCAGAGAGATTGGTTCAGATGGCAAGCCAACAAATTGCCAACTCCATCTGGAATTCTGTTTGTAAGTACGTACACAGCAAGGAAAGGAGCCTGGGTAAAATACAGTTCTTGTACCCCTGAGCATTTAAAAATCAGGCTGATAGTCTGCTGCCATGCCTCTTCCAGGAGGCTTCCAACATGTTTTCTTTAAGTGAGAGTGAACCTGAAAGGAAAATTATTACCACTTTTACATTTTCTGCATTTAGACTAGTTTGCTGAAGCAGTGTGTCTGCTACTATCTCCATATCCTTTTGGGTTTGAAAGGGAGAGTAAAAAGACAAACATATGTAGAAGTGTCTTAGGTGAACTGAAGAGTTATTTTACTGATTGCCCTGTATGCAGATGTTCCCCTTTCTCCTTAAGAAGAGAAAATACTGTATTAGATTTTGCATATTTTTGTAAGTATTCAGGTTAAACATAATAGCTCATTATTGGAAAATATATTTTGTATTCACCTCATATAGACCTTAAATATGAGATTTTTGTATTTTAAGCTGTTTAACACCAGTGCCACATCAAAAAGAAGGCTGGGGTCTCAGAGGAACTGTACTTGCTTTACCCTGGCATACTGTTGAATAAGACAAAGGCTATGCTGTGTCTTTATTGATTCCAAAGGGTAAATTACAGACTGTCAGATAATATTAAAAGCTGCCCTATGTTCCCAATGAACAACATCCAAATACCATCCAAATATTCTGTATCATGGAAATCCCCTTAGTACTGTTTATCATATTTATTATCATATGCTTCTTTCTTATATTACCGAGTTTTATGTATGCTCTGGCACAGTGCCTCTCAATTCATTGTGCAAGTTGTGACACTTGTTAATCACCAAACAGTAGAAGCAGCAGTGTGGCTTTCTGAAGGGCTCTAAGAGCTGCACTGAAAAGCAGAAAGTATCGAGAAGTCTTATTTAGAGTTATGAATTCTACCTTTCCAGCTCCTTATTTCTAGAGATTAAATCAATGCTACAGCAGTAGGATTTCATTGTAGTGAAAGAGAAAATAGTCTCTGCTCAAAAGTGACGCAGGAGCAAATCTGTAATACAGCTAAATTAGAAGCATGACATGCTAAACATGAAATACTGTTCTCATTGTATGTATGAACAGCTGCCTCAATTTAGATACTGATTTGTTTCAACCTACTGTATTGCTGTATGACAAGTCTTACTGTACCTGCATCCCTGTGAGCTCAGTGGAGCTACTCACAAGATAGAAAATGTAACATATGGAAAAAAAAAAACAATATCTTTTACATAAATAGAATAGCCACACTTAGGAGTGGGAAAGTGTTACACAACCAAAATGGCAGTTGTCTGCTTTTTCCTAACCTAATGCTTTAAATACGCTTTTTTCCCCTCCTCTCTTAGACTGTTTTATTTGTGATGTTTAATGCTAGCTAATTGAGTACTCTGTTTCCTAGTAGGGAGTGGTACTCTTGGAAGCAGGCAGGCGTGTTTTGACCTTTGTTCCAGAAACTATTAACATTTAAAAATTTTAAAAATTATAAAATTGTTCTGTACAGCCTCTCTTAAAGATGCTGTATCATGAAGAATGAGAGAATAAGTTTTGTTGTTTGTTTGTTTGTTTGTTTATTAAAAGTTGCTAGAAACCAAAACCTGGACAAATAATGAGACTTTCAGATTTGATGTTTCCATACTATCCTAGAATGATCAGGAGGTTGTACTCAGCCCTCTTTGAAAAAGGGGAGAAAACAGGTTTCATCTGTGGAGGTTTCCTCCTCTGGGAAAGAAAAAAACTCAAACGAAAACCCTCTCTTTTTCCCCTCCAGCAAGATCATGTGCCACCAACCTTTGTCAGTTATGGCATGCACACTGCACTAGCTAAATCTGCACTGGAGAGATCAGTGTAACTTCATCCTAGAAACTCAAGAGACACAATCATGGAGGAGAGGAGGAAGAAGTTTGGAGGAAGGGTTGCATTTTCAAAAGATAATGCTCTCAACACAAAGTGCGAGCCCAGGCTGCTCTTCCAGAAAGTGCTTGGGGAGCTGCATAGCTCAGTCCTGGGGACAGCTCTTGTGCTCTGAGAGTGGGAACTAGCTAGTTGTGAAAAACAGCTACAAAGCCAGAAGGCAGGATGAAGAACTGGTTAACATGATTAAGTAACTCTTAGGATAGATAACACAGGATTGCTTCTGTTGCATCAAGCAAAATAAGAACAAGAGAGAACATTTTGTATGTATTTCAGGGAAAGCTTCCTGTCAGTGACAGATGCTGGACTGCAGAGAGTCTCTACATTTTGCAATGTTGTGACCAAGATTTTCAAATTAATGTAGACAAACAAAGAAAATAAGGCAAACAAAGGTCCTTGGTCCAGTGAGGGGATTATCCTCTAGTTGACGCTGATCTGTTATGAGTTGTGGAATTGTAGGCAAAAAGAAAAATAAGATACCTTGCAAAGCATCGTAGTAAGGCATGTTGACACCTTTTCAGAAGCTGATTATTGCTGTTTTAGTAATGTTTCATACCTAACTATTTTTCTATTCCTAAAATTTGAATGCTTCTTTTTCCGTAAGCTTGAAGAGCAGAATTGACAGATTCAGAGGAGTTTGGAGCATAGGGTCATATATGCTATGGAAGTATGGCATGGAGAAAGGCCTATGAAGTTATCCTGCCTTAACAAAAGGAAAATGGCCTGGATACCGCAAACCTTTAGATACTTTCCGTTGATAAACATTTGACTACAGACTAACTCTTTAGGCCTTCAGTAGCTAAAAATACACTGTACCAGTGATGGATTTGGCACTGCCAAACTTGTACAATGGTCAGTGCTTTTAGACTTGGGATTTTGATGTCAAGAACTATTGTAAGGCTCTCAACCCTTCCTGTAACTCCTCTTGAACCTTAAGAGTGGCAATCCTAAACTGATATAGAGAGAATTCACTCATTAGTTATCTCCTCTGGGTATGAGGGGGTTGGACTAGATGATCTCTAAAGGTCCGTTCCAACCCCTACTATTCTGTGATTTTATGGTTCTATGATACGAGTCCAAAATCTCAAAATCCACCATTACCTTTATCTTTTCTGCTGACTTAATCCCTTTGAATATCTGCTGGTCTCAAGTGAACTTCGTCTGGGCACTTGCTGAATTTCCTGCGAGTTAAAATCCTCAGGCATGGGTAATTCGTTTGCTGTCACAAGTAGAGAACTTGTGTCCTTTTTCTAAAAGGAGAAATGTCTCGTGCTGTGGTCTATTATTGTGTTAGTCACTCTGTTTTACATCATTGCAATAATTTTTTAATGGCATTTTATTCAATTTTCCGCTTTAGTACAGTGCATGAGGAGTGAACAAAAACATATTAAGTATCATGCATGTTTTCTCCAGCACTTACTGTGGCTGAGGAGAATTGGCAAATGAGTAACATTTTTTTACTGTTTTAAAAATCCATACCATCCAATATAGCCTAATGCAATCAAAAGGTTTTTCCTTTCTTCATGTCTTCTCTCAGTTCCCCTTTTACTTTTCACATATATATCATTAACAGTATGGGAGAGTTTTCCCTAGCACAAAATGAACAGGTTTATCTTGTAGTTCTTCTGAATATAACTGCGACTAAGGTGAGTTCTAGTGATTGAACACCCTCCTAAGTTCTGGGAGTACATTTCTCTTGTGAAATCTGGCATAGTGTTTGTGTGTTTTGATACACTGCTGATCCTCTGATTTAATGACATAAATATTACTTTCTGTTGACTTCGCCTGTGGATGCCCCATTCACACATTTTATGTGTAGTCCGTTAGGTTGAACTGAAGCATTTGGAAGGAGGGCTGGATGTAATAAGGCTTGGTGTAACACAGCCCAGATTGTGGAGGCATTGCCTGTAATGTCTGCTTCAGTGCGAGTGAGTAGTAATAATAACAAATCTATTCCAAATGAAATGTATCATTTTGCTTGGAAAGATTAATTCCCTTGGTCCTTATTTAGCCGTAATCTCTATAGAAGGTGCAAAATAAGAAGAGATTACAGGATTAGACTTTGGATAAAAACACGTTATGTGGTAAGATGTGTCCAGGTATAAGCTCCTACATCAGCAGCAGGATATCTGGATTGACGTGCTGCACCCAGGCTGTGAGGACAGGCTTATTCTCAAATGCTCTAGGTTACTGCTTCTTGTGCCCCACATGGTAATGGCATGTGACCCTCTGTTGTATAGCTGTACATGCCTTATTGGAGTTGAAACTGCATTGCGTTGAGCCATGCAACTGTCATACGTGTTTACCCATTTCAGGGGAAAGCTCAAAATCACAACAGATATAATTTGCTCTTGAGAGGAACATTGTCGTCTCTTTCCTTCTCATCCTGATGAGCTTTTTCTTGGTCCTCCTAGCCAAACATAGAAGTTGGAGAACTTTACTGCGTGGAAAACATAAAGGCAAAGGGAACAATGGGATCAAATGTGTAGCTCTTTTATATAGCTCTTTAGCTGAAGCCAAGAAGAAATACCTGCTTTTGTTTTCACAGTAGGTTCTGAATATAGTGAGGAGAAATGCAGAAACTGATTTTGGCATGAATATCCAACCTTAATTCTTTTAGTCTGAGCTGGAGAAAGAAAAAATACACTTTAGAATAGCAGATGATGATGAAGAAATAGCAATGAAACTCAAAATTAGAACTATTTACCCCGATAGAAATAAAAGAACAGAAGAGAGTTGCCATAAATAAGCAGTTCTCCATTGATGTTAATAAGATTTAGAATTACTAGCATGCTGAAGAGGAAGGAATGAAAATGTGTATATTGTATAGGCAGAGATAAAATTTGCAAATGGAAAAAGGAGTGGAAAGAAAACCATCAATTTTAAGGTATGGTCATGAGCAATCCATTATAGTACAGAGTGTAAGCTGGTAAAAGTTGTGAGAATTAATTCAAGTTTTGGCTTAGCAGACGTATTTTTCTGAATTGGTTTCATTGAAGTGGCTTTCAAGAATAGGCTTTGGCTCACTGAATTTGAGGAAGTAGAAATATGGGGAAGAGAGAGGAAGTTATTTTGCTACAGTGCAATGTAGGGAATTACTCAAGAAACAAATGTTACTATTGGGTAGGAAAATGTTGGTTATGTTCTTAAGGAGTTTTATGTTTTGCAAAGAAAATGTTTTTGCAACAATTTGATATTTATCATAGCCAGGATGTGAAAGTAAGGTTTAAACACTGTTAAATTATCAGGATTCAATTATTCTTGGTTTCTATTCATGAAGCAGACTCCAGAATCACAGAATCTTAAAGGTTGGAAGAGACCTTGAAAGATCATCTCATCCATCCCCCCTGCCAGAGCAGAACAACCTAGAGTAGATCAGACAGGAACTCATCCAGGTGGGTTTTGAATGTCTCCAGAGAAGGAGATTCCACAACCCACCTGGGCAGCCCATTCCAGTACTCTGTCACCCTCACAGTGAAGAAATTCTTCCTTGTGTTTCTTAGGAGCCTCCACTCCCAGTTCCATTTCCCCTACATTATTCTCTAACAATACATTCCCCAACCTGTTCTGGTACATGGAGGTATTTTTTCCCAGATAATGGTGAGCTAAGCCTCATAAAGTTCAGTTAATTCATGCTAGGTCCTGGGGGAAAGGGGTTAGACCCATCTATTTTCACAATCTTAGGATATAATTACAGTACCAGTTCAAACCTATGTAAGATGCTCCTATCAAAAGAGATTAACCTTCTTCCATTAGATTTAGGTTTTAATGAAGTATCATTACAGATTTCTTAAAAACACCTTGTAAGTGATAGTTTTTCATTAAAATTGCACCTTATTACAATATTTTATGGACATTATTGGACATCGTCTTGAGTTGCAATTATACTTACATCTTAATCTTTTTTGGACAAGATTTTGTCTTGATTTGGTAGTTCAAGCAGTATACAGTTGTTTCACAACTCATGTTACTGCAATTGAAATAAATAAAAATGTGCATTGATTAAAATTTGACTTTTCTCTTATTCATTTACAAATACATTCAGAATTATTTTCCCTGAGGAAAGGCATGTACTGTGTGAGAGATAATTTGGTAGAATGAGTTGGTATGAAGTTGTCTTTTGAGGTTAGGAAGTGCAAAAATGCAGGGTCAACTTGTTAAGATTCAATTCCTAACACATCCAACATCCCAAAAAGGTTGGTTTTTTTTTAGTCTACTTGATGGTAGCATGAAGAAGCCTCAGCCAAAAGAGTGTCCTATGAGATCATAGAATCATGGAACGGTAGAGGTTGAAAGGGACCTCTAGAGATCATCTAGTACATCACCCCTGCTAAAGCAGGTTCCCCTTGATCAAGTTATACAGGAACACGTCCAGGCAGGTCTTGAAAACCTCCAGAGAAGGAGACTCCACACTCACCCTGGGCAGCCTGTGCCAGGGCTCCCTCACAGGAAAGTAGTTCATCTTCAAGTGGAACCTCCTGTGTTCCAGCTTGTGCCTGTTACCCCTTGTTGTGTCACTAGTAACAATTGAATCCTAAAGAAATGAAATTGAAGTTCACAGAGAGTGTGGGAAGGACAGAAAACTGCCCTTGTCATGCTTGTGAGTAAATGTTCAATTTCTGTGGTTGACTGATTCATAAGCGGTGACTTTTAGAGTTCACCAGCACATTTGGACTTTGGCAATGAAACTGTAGATATCCTGTTTTGATTAGCTGCTGCATTTCTTGGAATTACACCTCTACCAGCTTAGTGACCTAACAGGGTGATTGTCTGCTTTCAAGACCATCCATCTCTGTGGTCACTAGTGACCAAGGTTGATGGAGAAGTAATCCATGCTGTCTTCAGTAGTGTATTACATTCTTAGTATTATTTCTGGAGGGCCATTGAAGATGAGGGACTGCTGGGTCTGTCCTGTTCAAGAATTCAGCTTTTCCCTGTGAAGCTGAGAAGCCTGGATTCTCTCGCGGGCTCTGGAAACAGCTAGAGGCTCCCCTGTGGCTGTGTCCTGGAGGGAGGAGGAACTCTTTTGTTCTCCCCACTAGTCCTGCCGACTCAAGCATCTGCTGTTCACTGTCTCCCTTGAGCTGCTAGCACTAGGCATCTCAGTGAATGATAAAGGGGTTCAATAACTCTGCTTGGATGTTTACTGTCACAATCTCCCTGGATGTTTTGGTTCTCCTGTTATCAAGAGAGACCAAGGGATGTTCCTGTGATTATGTAAAACCATTTCTGTAACTTGGGCTGTTTTATCTACCTGGGTATTGGTGACAAAATAGAGTAAAACTCACAGATTTTAAGATATTTTTAACATATTTAATAGAACTCCTAGTACAGCAGGAATAGTCTTAATTAGCAGGTTTTGTTTGTATTTTGAAGGCTCGTGCCTGTGGCATTGCCTCCTTCGGTCCTTGTAGAAAGAAGAGTAGGTTTAGCAGAGCACATGCTGTTTCTCCACTTGCAGTTAGAAGTGGTCAGAAATTCTGCATCACTGAGTTTCAAAGGGTTTTCTCTGAAACAAAACAAACTTTTGCCACATTTGGCAAGCCTACAGCTCAAAGGGAGCTGCAGGTATTCCTGCTATCATCACTGAAACTGGCAAGAGCATAATTTTCCCCTGAATAGCTGCAACACCCTGAATTTCCTCTTTACTAGAAATTTGTTATTTTTGTTGGGTTTATTCCTTGGTGGGCTAAATGAAGTTTTAAAATCTTTTCAGCCAACTAGAAGCCTCTGTATTCAGCATGAAGGACAGATTGGCATTTCCCGTATTGCCTTGTTAGACGATCCTATATTTACAGAGCAGCACTTGTAAAACTGGAAAGGTTTGTTAGATCTCCAAGAGGAGAGCTAAACAATACATGCTGCTTAATATCAGGTGGGAACATCCAGCAACACAAATGTCACTGCTGCCGTGTGATAACGAGACTATAATTTCACCCTTCCTCTCAGTGCCTTATTTGTGCCAATTCCTTGAAGTGACCATTCAAGAGACATGTCAAGAAAGTCCTTCCTAATTAACAAGGAAATGTTCAGAGTTGTGACTTTCCTGCCTATGCTGTTGTGTTGATTAGATATGGGCACATGCTCGTGTTTGTGTTCATTACTTCAAAATCATGTTCTTGTATGTGCTGGCTCATTCACAGGCTGTTGCAAGGGTGGAAAACATACGGTCTGGTGCCTGTTTATGGCTTGGTTTTCAATTTATTATGGACTGTCGACTCACTGTCTTTGAGGGGTGAAGGGGAATGGTATTCCTCTAATGCTATAGTTCTGTTAGTATATGAGGCCTACCAAATTTACCTGTAAATCCTCAGTAATGTTCAACGCATTGGCTTGATGCATAGGATGTTGCAGGACGGTATATGTAGATGTAGGGACTTGAATCAGATTCTATAGACACAGAAGTTTAGTGTAGCAAAAACTGGATGTCTCCACAGGCTGCAGCCGGGCATGGCAGCCTCTTGATTTTAATTCTGCCTGTTCGGAGTGAGCATACATGACATCTTCACTCAGCTCTTTTCTGCTCACATAGACGCAGTGAACCATGATAAAGGCACAAACAGACATTGCAAACTGTATGAATTCATATACTGAAATCTGTTGGGCATTTTTTTTTTGGCCTGTTTTTGCTTCCCCCAGCCCCACCATATGCAGAAATAATTCATAGTCATCTGCTGAAAGTGTCTTAGTCTATCAACAGTTAGGGTAGTTGTATCCTCCTTTCTACTCTCACTGTACTGCCCACCAGCAAAGCTTTTGTACTTGTACAGAGGGATTGATAATCAACTGTCTTATGGATTACATGAGTTAGGACAGTGAGGAGTCACCACAGAAAGGGAGTCATGTGGTGAAAGCTTTGCATATATGCAACAGCAACTTGGCTCACCCTCTTGGTGTCAATAAGAGGCACAATGAAGTAGAAGAATGAAGTTTTCCAGCATTCAGAAGGAATTTCTTTATGTTTAGTTTTTGAAAGATTGCCCAGATCCCTCATGGGTTTGGGTTTTTTTTGTTTCTAGTGTTTGTAAAAACAGTATTAGAAAACTGATGAACCACAGACCTCTCTGGGGTGCAGACTGTAACCTTCACTGCCAGGGTATGGACTTCCCAGCTGCTCTCAGTCACTTGCTCAAAATACTAAGGGTCTCCTTTATAATTTACTCCATGCTGGCATAATTTTGCTGTGATGAAAGGTCATTGGAAAGGAAACCAAAATGCAGTTTGTTGAGGCCAAGACTGCAGAACATTGTCTTGCAGTGTAGCTGGTAAAAGTCTGTAAAACTGTCTTCTTCTGTAAACGGGATCCACTGTTGGTCCCTTCAATTAAATCCCCCACAAAAAATACTGACTAATAGTATAAACAGGAAAGGGACCCAAGTAACTATCCTGACTCTCTACAAATCAGTTCTCTGTATGGCCTTTAAAACAGTCTGTGTCAGGACCAGGAAATCTGATTTATTCTAGTGCAGTCTTTCAAAATCCAGACCGCAGACTTGTAAAGTGTAAGGGAGGTGTGGACTTGGAGAGTAAACCTAGTCCTGTAGAGAGATATAGCACTGATTTTGAATACAAACCTGTGTTTAATTGTAGGGATCTGGTTCATGTCCGTAGCTCTTAGCAGCATGCTGTAGAATTGTAAGCCCCTTTTAATAATTCTGTGCAGTTCATAGTTCTCTTTTGTAAAAATGGTCATCATTTTTGGACAAATAGGTGTGCTTCAGTTTCAGTAATAAAAAGCGCTGCTTAGCGTGAATGCATTGAGATGCATTGTCAGTGTATGAGTTTCTTTTCATCATTAAAAAATGATAGAGAATTCTGGGATAAACAAAATGAAATATGTTTTTTTTTCCCTTCCTGTTTATTCTGAATCATGTGCAGGAAAAGACTGTGTGGGGGTTTTTTTTTTTTTTTTATTCACAGGCACAGCATAGATGCAAGTACAGTGCATGTGATATATCTGTTCCCTTTTCAGAACAGAGCTCACAAGCAAAGCAATTCTGAATGTTTGAACTTTTAAATCTAAAACATTCATACCTACAGTAATAACTCCTTTAATATAAGACAGTCTACACAAAGCATTTACCTGCTGCAAAGGTATTGTCTACATCTAAGAAGCGGAAAGCAGCATGGAGAGAGAGAGAGAAATGGTGGGGGGGTGGGGTGAAATAGTCAAGTAAATATAGATGATTGATACCTGTTATTATTACATTACCTATTTCTTTTTGTCAACAGACATGAATAGGAATGATACATTAGTATACAGCTCTCTTGCCAGTGGACCTCAGCGTTGCACAGACATACATGTGCTATTTCAGGAGTCTGAGAATATAAACAGAGTGAGAATGAATCATACAGCCCCATGTGCCAGTCCGCCAAGGTGGCTGGACAGGTAAATCCAAGGGCCCTCTTAATACAGGGATGTGCACATGCTCACATTCACACGTCAGCCACATCCCACGTGTCCTACCAGTGGGAGTGCAGGGCTTACTTGGGAGATACTACAGATTCAAATCCAGACTGTTGGTAAGCAATGAATGTCTCAAAATATTAAAACCAAACAAATAATCTCCAAAACCAGATGATCTCTAAAGGTCCCTTCCAACCCCTGCCATTCTATGATTCTGTGAAAATATTCTCTGTACCTATATAAACTGTGCTTTGAAAAAGGCTCATTTTTGAGTAGCCTGACTTTTTTTTTTCATGCTTGAGAAATAAATTACACAGTGACCGTAAATGCAGTAGTAGATAATATGGCTTTTATATATATATATGTACATGAGAACTGGTTTGCAGAAAATAAGAGAGAACTGCTCTATCCTTCTTTAGTCTGTAAGAATAATACATAATGTACTGCCAGTAAAATTACATTCTGAGTAAATATGATCACTACGCTTTTGTGGTATCTGAAGGCCTCTGACCGATCGGTCATAGTCTGCAAATTAAGTGCTATAGTGGCAGAACACCATATTTGCCGTTGATATTGTTCAGAGTTGCATGGACAGATCATTAGAGCTGTGTAATTCACTAGAAGTTCTGAAAAATAAGAAACTCTCGAACTAGAAACCACAGTGTTTTGTGGTTTTTCTTCTAGTCAATAAATAAACTGGGATAACCAAACCACTTTGTTGAGTGTCTTTAATAAAAGCAGAGGAAATTTGGAATCAAAGGGCTGTATTGAAAGGGGCATGTGGGATCAGTTCGTAAAAGCTGGGAGAGGATGCTGATCATGTATATCGTAGATATCCTGAGAGATAAGAGCCTGAATAGCAAAGGAACATGTAAGCAACAGGCCAGAGAACGTGGAGTATGCAACTGTTTGAGTGGTTTGGGAATAGTTCTGGTGCCTCCTCTGGACTCAGATATTAACCTAAAATGTTTCTTCTTGGAAATGCTAAACCTGTTTTTAATGTTTTCTTTTTTTTATATATAGTTTTAACCAAAACTATTCCCATAGCTGCCTTTCTGTAATATTTTTTTAGATTATGTCCAAACTTTGTCCAAAATGTATTGAAATACTTTTACCCAGGTCCAGTCTCTTCAGCTGAAGAGCACAGTTTTTCTTTCCCCACAGTAATAGTGCTGTGGAGGCTCAGAACTGGAAGAGTTTTGTCTGTCTTGCTGTTCCAGAGCAAAATGCTCATATTAACAGCCAATAAAGGCACTGCCTCTGAAAATGAAGAGTTTTGTTTACCTCTCCCTCTGCTTCTTGAATCCCCACATGAATTATGTTTGATCAGTGAGATCACCTCCAGGCCGTGCACTAAGACCAATAGAAATCTTTTAGAACTGTAATGTATACGTGCAGGCCAACTGGAATAAATTTACATATATGAAAAGAGAACAAATATAGATAATTGAACAGTACAAAGCTTTATGCTGAGAGCACACAATAGTATCTCTTTCACCAGATGTGTGTGACTAAGCAGCTTCTTATTACTGGTTGCAGAATGCTAACTCCAGAAGAGGACATTAAAAGCATGACCTTTGAATATAGATGGAGGGAAACAGTTATTTAGCTAGTGCAAGAAATTGCGCAGTGACAAATTACATGGCCAATGGAAATAGGACAATAAAGTCTGCTTTTCCTGGATTGCATTCTTCATAGGAGGAGGATGCAGTAATAGGCTGTATAGTTTATTACGGAAATGATTCATGGAAAAGTACCATTTCAAAATGCATGTAATGATGTATGAGAACCCTTCCTATGTATACAGTTATTTCGTCATATATGTTCATCCATGTGAAGTCATTAAAAAAACATGGAAACACAAGTTTCTTGCATTTATCAGCAGATGCATAAGATCAGACTCCTGGAACTTGCATTCCTTCAATGTCAGAGCTTGAAGTTAGAAGGCAGAAGAGAGATGGAGAGGGAGGATTTGATTTTTATCAAGTTTTAGACTTTGTTTAGGAAAAAAAAAAATCTAACCTATACTTGGAGTATTTTATTACTTTTCCCCATGAGGAACTCTTGAATTACAACCAATGAATAAATAGATAGAAGGTTTTAGATTTGTTAAGAAAACTGACAAAACAGGGGCAGCTAAATTTAAGAATGCAGCTAAAAGGTGAATTTATTGTGTGCTGCGTTCTTCATCTTTGCCTAGATGGCACAGGTGATTGTTGGCCAGAGGAAAGGAAATTTGCACTTTGCTCTTCTAAGCTGAATGCTCACAGTGTAGCCAGTGACTTTCACTGGCGTGTTACAGTAAAGATGACCAGTGAAACATATTTGTTCTGATGTGCTGTGTACCTACCTCTTCATGAAACACTTCATGATTCAGCGGTTGCAGAGGGGGAAATTACTTTCTGCAATCAGACAGGAAGAGACAGCTAGTAAATTGAATTCCAGCTCAGACAGAGGCTCCCGATACAGTTACAGCTACTATCTTTCCATGGCAATGAATTCCTTCTCTTGTTTGTTGTGACGCATAGGTGAAAAACATACAGCAGAGCCAGACGATGCAGAGCTGGTGAGCCTCAGCAAAAGGCTGGTGGAGAACGCGGTGCTGAAGGCCGTACAGCAATATTTAGAGGAAACACAAAACAAAAGCAGACAGACTGATGGAAGCCCTGTGAAAAGTGAAGAAGTGGCAGCTAGCGGCAGTAAGAATGAGAGCGACAATGATAACACTAAGTGAGTGCTGTGCAGAAAGCCCGGGAGCGAACATCCCGCCAAGAATAACCACAAAAACGCGTCCCAGCTCCTCGCTGAAATTTGCTAAGTGGTGCTGGGTGACAGGCACTCTGCTTTGTGAGTCTCTTATCAAAAGTTTGTTCTGAATCGAAGGACACTCTCTACTGGTTTAATAAGTGCTTGCACTGCTGGAAATCTGAATGCTGGGAGGGATGGACGGTACAAAAAAGACAAGAATGGTGAAGCAGACGCCTCCAGTCTTCACTTCCTGTTGGTACCAAGAGTCCTTTCCTTGCTTTTGAGGAGAAACTAAGCCTTTTGCCTTTGCCTTTCGGATTGTCGTGAATGGCCGTGGAAGAGGCCTTGCCGTAAGTGGAAGTGATGCCCTCTGCCCCAGGGCTTGGCACTGCCACAGGGCCGCTGACTCCGTGTGACAGCACATGCCGTCTCCTAGTCAACAGCAGTCAACCCCAAGCTAAAAATTACTGCCACAGATACTCATCGCAGATACTATTACACAGTATGTAACATGACAGGAGTTTCTCTTAAATGTGACGCTGTACTGTTCTTTACTTTTTTGGTAGCATTTATTGATGTAAATGATATATTTTGACAGAGTACCTTTTTGGAAAAAAAATCAGTATGAGCTAAAGGCTGAACACTTAATACTGTCCAAACCAGATACAATCTTTTTATCTCCGTATGTTAATGATTCCAACTGACGTTAGTTGCTATAAAATGTATTATATTGTTCTTTTCCTCTAGGAAAGAGCCGCGAAGCAGACTTAGTAAAGGAAGCTTTGCAAAGAGAAACACAGGCCCTGTTATCCAGACTGAATCAGATAAAGGAGCTGTTGTCCAGTCCTGAGATCCGCATGAAAATGAGCAAAGAACTGTTTGAACACAGGCACAACTCTGACAGTAAATTGAAAAGTTGTACTGACTCTGGCTCTCCTAATGCATGATTGTGACTTGCCATTACGTAAAATCTCATTGGATTGTTTAAAGACAAAAAAATATTTCTCCAGATTTTCCTTTCTGTTTCTTTTTTACTGAAAATAAGAATAGGTGTAAATGGTTCATGAGGAAGCAATGCTGGAATACTTGCACAGAAGGATTATATTTCATAATGATGAAGTACAACCACTCCTCAGCACTGCTTTGAAACACACTTGAATGTGCAGGTATATGTCATGACTCTGAACTGGAAAAATACTGGTTTCAAATAATTCTGAGCAAACACTGTGCCCTTCTTTTAGCATTGCAAATAATCAGATTTTTCTCTTAGACCCATTCCCTAGCAATGATATACCAATAATAAAAAATGAATACTTTTAAAAACCTTGAAATGTGTATTTAAAAAAAAAAACATCTCTTTTAATGATATGTCTTGGATATGTACTGGCAGTTTGCTTTAGCACTGTGTGGTTTCTGTTTTTTTTAAATAGCTCTAGAACTCTTGTATAGATGCTGACACGTTTCTGCCGATGTTTACACTAACACAAGAATGTTTTAAATTTCAGAACAAAATTCAGGCTCCACCGATCTCAATGGCAGACTCTCATTGGCTCGAATGGAGTCAAGGTGCTGCGATTAAGATTCCTCATGAAAATAATAATACTTCTTGGGATAACAATTGCCTTTTAACTTTTGTAGAAGAGTGTTTTTTGTTTTTTTGTTGTTTCCTCAGTCTCCACTTTCTGCCACCTGAGGCAGGGTGTCAATTTGTTCTCTTTGTTCCCTCCGCACACCTGTGAGGTTCACAGAAGGTTTGGATGTACAAGAATGCAGGAGTAGGTCTGATATTTGTGTTTTTTACAAACATTTTAAATTGCCTCCAATCATAAAAGCTGTATAATACATGTTGTGATTGGTATAAGATATGTACTGTTAGAACAGCTGTGTACATAATCTTTGTTGGTCAAAATACTGATCATTTATTTCATGCATCAGAGCTTCTTTTTATTGTTTTTTTTTCATGTATGCTGTATAACAGTGTCTTCTGAAACCCTTCTCACACGTGCCATTTCCACAAAGTATTTTTTCCTTTGCCCTCTATGTATGTTTTCACCCATCTGCAAATGGACTTCAATAAAATGAAATACTCGCAAGTAACAGGAGTGACAGAAACAGTGCTTGTGTGAATCAGACCGTTGACTATGGCTGTCGTACCAAGGTGCTGATCCAGAGCTTGGTTGCTAAAATGATATAAAAAAACTCCTGCAGATAAGCTAGCCCCATGTCATTATTGTTTTAAATAGCAAAACTTTGAAAACTGGGGGATTAATTTATATTCTGGGCAGGGTGGGTTTAGAAGAAAGTACTGGTGGAACTTCTTAGAGGTCCATATCCACTTTTCAACATGAAAAAATGAGTTTTGAGTTTAATGAATTGTCTCAAATTTGCTCTAGAATAATTTTTTAAAAACCCCTGATCTGGATCTGCAATCATCACTGAAAAGAAAAAAACAAACAAAACAAAACTTAACTTTCATAAGTGGATGTAGACATCCCTGCATGGTGAGTCCCTGAGTCCAACTTGTTCTTTTACTCCATAGGCTGAGGAGGGAAGCTTCTCTCTCTTCTTCTTTGTCATATGAAACATTATTGAATACCAGTTCATTTGGAGATAGCTATTTAAATCCAGCTTGCAGATGACAATGCAAACCAGAAAATCAGCCATGAAGATGGGAGAACAACTTATTATATTTGATCTGAATTTTAGGTTGTCATCGCTCTTTCCTCCATATGGATCATTACCATGATTAAGTGCCTTTTTATGTCATTCAGCTTGTAACAGTCATTGTTCTCAAGTCTCAAGTAAAACTGTAGAAATTAATTACTAAATTTATGTCCAGACACTTTGATAGGTCACCTGGATATTAGAGACTCTGCACATTCGTGGTTCTTATGGATGGCATCAAGAATAACAGCTCTGCAAAATATAGAGGCCTTAATGGCCTGAATGTAGGCATTTAGGATCATTTGAGATGCCCTAGAATCGGTCTGGCAAATATGGTGCAAGCACTAGAGGAAACGTGTTCTTCTTAATTGGGAACTGTGGGCCAAAGGAGACCCAGAGGCCTCTAAAAATACATTAAATAAGACACATCTTTAATTTTCAGATGTTTTGAGTCATGAAAGTCATCAGGGTTTCTGTTTCTAAATGGTTCATGCTCTTTAAAACGCTAACCATAGCCATTATTTCTGGTTTTGGTGAGGCACTACTATTAATTTACACAAAATTGAAAACAAAATAGGGTAAAAAATAAAACCAAACTATATTAGGATTAATTGTCTTTATGACAACCCTTCTTCTTGCTTTCTCTGTTTTATATATACCATTCTACAATTCTGTGATATATTTCCCCGCCCCCCCACCAATGGTAGTAAAGCCTGGCTGCCAAATTAAAGCATAAGTCTCTTGTATGGAGCTGTGAACTTAGCACTGAAGAATGCAGACACATAGAGACTAAATCTAATATAGACAGGTGTGAAGATCTGAGCCATGCACACCAGAACAAATACGTTGTCTTCCTCACATTCATAAATAATTTTTGGACTACAATTCTATTTTTTAATTAAACACTTCTTTTGGGGAATGTCTTGGGGTAGTGATGCACAGGTTATTCTGGGAAAGCCTTGGCATTTCAAAGCAGATTGGGCAAGTTTGACCATCTTGTTTTCAGTTCTGCTTTCTAGTTTGCTCATGCTAAAGGGTATTTCTACACTGCTGCTGGTAGAGGTGTCAATGACAAGTTTAAAACCAGTAGCTGAGCTTTGAGCACGAGACTAACTGGAAGTCTCTGGACTGCCCATGACCTACTGAGAAACTGTTCCCCTGACATCAACGATTGGTCTAGGCATAGAGCACAAAAGTTGCAGAAGCCCTGTGTTTGATACCTGAGCAGCCCTTGCTGTACATTGTCTGCACTGTTGAGCTGTGCTTCAGAAGTGTTCAAGAGTTGACAGACTAAGCAGAGACACCAGGTCCTGCCCAACAGACAACAGTTATCTGATGTAGGAAGAGGAAGATGTAACTAATGTCTCCAAGCACAGATGGTCTGGCAGCTAGGCAGTAATGCAGCAGATGAGTATGCGTCAAGATCTTTGTGAAAAGGAAATTAGGTAGCGTTTCTGACTTGAGCAAAGGTGATGTAAAGCTAAAAAGGATTGGAGCTTAAATTCAGATTCAGATTCTGTTTCCAGCTACACAGATATTGGGACCCACATGAGATAATGCCCTGTGTCTACTCGTGGTCCTACTGGAGTATGATACATTGGTAAAATAGTTTGTGGCAAAGTTATGCAATCTGGAAGTTAGGATTCAAGAGGATTCATGTTTTATATTTATAGAGTTTCTGATTATAATTGTACACACTTTTTGTGCCTGCTATTTTAGCCTCAAGGCCATGTGAGTGTGTCATGAATCAGAGTGTCAGCCACGCTTCATTCTGGTGACAAGAGTGATACTGTTCATTTTTATGTCAATCTAGATGTGACTCATTCTTGTTAGGATTCTGATTTTACAGAAGTCTTGAGGGATATCCTACACTTCTGTGTAGTCAGCAAGCGGGACGAATAGAAGAGCAAAGCCACCACTCTCAGTAGAGCTTGTAGTTTGAAGTTTAGTAAAAGCACACATTTACTTTTTAAATTCAGTTATATCTGAGGATATGCTTGTGAAATGAAGTGTAAACTGAAACTTTTTCACCACAGGTGAAATACTACCTGCAGAGCCAGCTGCAGCCCTGTAGAAGCCAACAGGGAATCCAGTTGTCCCAGGTGGAGCCTGGTAGCTGGGTGCCAGAGTATTGCTTTACTCTGATCCTAGCCTGGGACTTCGTTTTGCACAATCTTTTTCAAAGCAGTCTTTTGTCTGTGAATGCCCTCTGCCTCTCTTCAGCTGTTAATACCATATTGTCTTAGCCTGAGAAAATGAGGGACTGAATCAGTACTGTAGATTTCAGCTGTTTCCAGCCCTTTGGAGGAAGGGGGAAGTTGTCACTGAAATCCCAAAGAGGCTAATGTCTTTGCAAATGCCTCCTGTCTCACTTGAACTGGCAGAGGTCAGAAGAAGGGCCTTCGTGGCTGCTTGCTGAAGTGTTCATCTAGAGATGACAATTGTATGATCCTGAGGCAGCGGAGATGTCCCAGAACCACCGGACAAAAGCAGTTCCCAAGGGATGCGTCCTCTCAGAACCAAGATGGTGAGTGGGTCAGCTGTGTGATTAGTGGGCAGTTGGACAACATAAGTCTTGTTATAGCTTTATGGAACTTGTTCTAAGTCACAGCCATGTAGTACTTTAATTTGTGAAAAACTTTGGAATTTTAATTCTTGCATAGGTTTTCATGTAGAGGTAAGGAGTAGCCTCTGAAACTGATGAAGGTGAATTTGCTTTGAAAAATCTCATCAGTGCTATGACACAGTGCCCTGTACAAATACTTTGCACTTTTTCAGTTAAAGTCATTACATTCATCCGGTTTTGGAGGCAAGGAGACACACACATTCTGATGGGAAAAGAAAGAAACTGTTTGAACCCTGGAAACAGGAGCATGTTAATGCTGACACGTGTTTTACTTTTCTGTTCCTTTGATCCATGCAGTTTCTGTATAAGCAAGTTCTTAGCATGCACTCATCTTCTCATTGATATTCTCTTCACGTTAAATCTTTACAATGAGAACATTGGTACTGAATGAAAATCAGTCCTGAGAGAAGACTGGGAGAAAAACACACAGCAGAGGAATAATTAGAACAGTACATAGGCAAACAAAAAAGTGATATGCCTGCCATTCCTGGCATAGCAAAAAGAGCACTCTGGCATTGATAAGCAAATACTTCTACAGCAAGAGGCTGGAGTTCTGGTCTCTGCTCCCACTGCTCTTTATGTGCTTTGTTTAGTGACTCTTGGTTGTAAAATGCATTAGCAGAGTCTGGGACAGGGTACCCTTTCTTGCAAGGGACTTTCCTCATTGCTGGAAAGTAAAGCCTCATTTCGCTCGTGGTGATTAAGGATTAAGCCAATCAAAAATGCAGAATTAGGATAGTTTAAAAGAGTTGATTAAGAAACGACACAAGAGGATTTCAGTAGAAGCTTATTTGAAATAAAAGAAGTTTTTCTTTCAGATAAGAAAGGCAGAGATGTTTTGAGGTCAGGATTGACTCCAGAGATTCGGGTGGGTTTTGGTTTTTTTTTTTTTTTTTTTTTAACTAGATGACAATTGGAATAAAACGTCAGGGAAAACTTTGCACTTTCTGAATCATTTGTATTTTTAATTCTTTTTTTCTTTTCCCCAGCCATATAGAGAACTTCAGACACTGAAACAATCAGAAGAGAAGAAGAAAACATACCTATATAATTTAACTTCCGTCATAACTCAGACAA
Organism: Urocolius indicus; assembly: GCA_013401255.1. Classification (NCBI taxonomy): domain Eukaryota; kingdom Metazoa; phylum Chordata; class Aves; order Coliiformes; family Coliidae; genus Urocolius; species Urocolius indicus. Next base: position 307,934 of record WBNH01010604.1, read on the forward strand.
CCAAAATGCAACAGGAAAACAAAGCCAAGAAGAAATGCCAGCAGCCACCGATAAAATTGGAATGTAGCTGCCAGTGTAAAAAAAGTTGTAGTAAGTCCAAATGTTTAGAAGAATAAAGAATGAAATAAGTGTTCCCTGCATCTGGTCAGTCAAGTGGTGCACACCTGTGTTTGTCACTCAGCTGTACTGAACAGGAAAACATCCCATTTCCCAGTCATACTTTCCAGTCAAATATATTAGAGGGGGAAGGCCAAATGAGTGTGTGGCTGTGAAATACTGCTCTGGCAGAGCACTGAAGTGAAGGGCCACAAGAAATACTACAGGACAGAGACAAAGTCAAGGCAAAGCTCGGGGAGATGACCTCTACAGGAGCAGAAAGAAACAAAGAGACAAAGCATACATTTGAAGCTCCTTTTGCTAATAACATTTCGTTATTATGTGGGTCCACAGAACTAGAATTCAAAGTGGACCAAGTAGTCAGATCCTTAAATGTGCACAGAGAGATCTGGAAATTAATTGCTAATAATTTTAAATTTCTGTGGTATGCATGCTGCCAGCCAGCAGAGCCTTGTAGGAAACAAACCTCCCTCCTCCTGATACTAATGGATGGCTGGATGCGTGCACGTGGCCAAACGCGATGGCTGCAGCGTCCAGCTGCCTCCTATGTTACATCATGCTTATAAAGTACAAGCAATTGGGATACAAATTGTGGGTAAGAGGAAATGAAATGTCTACTGTTTGTATAGGTAACAGCAGCAAATTTATTTAGGTTGATTACCATAAAAGATCTGCATGATACCAGGCAGAGTCATGGAACAAATATGATAACTGGATAAATTAAAAGCCGGTTTACTGTTAACCCATAAAATGAGATGTATCAATGCACGGGGCTGGATACTCTTGTTCATAGAAGGATTGCTAACAAAGGCAATATGTGGAGAATGACCAAAACAACATCCTAAACTGCAAAGGTAAGGAAGACATTTCAAAACTGAAGGTGCAAAAAGGTAAAAGCAGATTAGTTTTTTTAGTAAACAGAGACATTCTTAACTTTGCCCTTCGCAGCAAAACTTCAAGGACAGGTCTCCAATATATTGGGCAGAGAGGAACCTCATGAGGTTCAACAAGGACAAATGCAGAGTCCTGCATCTTGGAAGGACCAACCCCATGCACCAGTACATGCTGGGGATTGACCTGCAGGGGAGCAGCTCTGCAGAGAGAGACCTGGGAGTCCCGATTGATAATAAACTAAACATGAGCCAGCAATGTGCCCTCGTGGCCAAGAAGGCCAATGACATCCTGGGATGCATCAAGAAGAGTGTGGCCTGCAAGTCAAGAGAGGTTCTCTTCCACCTCTACTCTGCCCTAGTGAGGCCTCATCTGGAGTCCTGTGTCCAGTTCTGGGCTCCCCAGCTCAAGAGGAACAGGGAACTTCTGGAGAGAGTCCAGCGTAGGGCCACCAAGTTGGTCAGGGGACTGGAATATCTTTCATACGAGGAAAAGCTGCGGGAACTGGAGCTGTTTAGAGAAGAGGAGACTGAGGGAGGATCTCATTAATATTTACAAATATCTAAATGGTGGATGTCAGGAGGTTGAGGCATCCCTTTTTTTCTGTTGTATCTAGCAACAGGACAAGGGGTAATGGGATGAAGCTGGAACACAAAAATATCCATTTAAACATAAGAAAAACTATTTCACTGTGAGGGAGCCCTGGCACAAGGTGCCCAGAGGGGTTGTGGAGTCTCCTTCCTTGGAGATCTTCAAGACCCGCCTGGACATGTTCCTATGCGATCTGATCAACTCCCTACTTCTGCAGGGGAGTTGGACTAGATGATCTCTAAAAGGTCCTTTCCAACCTTTACCATTCTATGAATCTATAGCTCCATAAAAAAATGTGTTAATCAAGGAAACACATAACAAACTGCTAGATTTAGCAGACAAGTAGAAATAGATTCATGGCTCGTCAAGATAACATTTATTGTAAATTATCTGGTATATTTGTTATGTATGTATTCTATCATTTTCTGTATAGTCACAGTAATAATTTTTCTAGATATACAGGAAATGCACTGAAATACAGAAGACAGCCACTTAATTTGTACCTTAAAAGAAGTTTATAAGAAAAGGAAGTTTTGTGCTTTTTTTGAGAGGCTGGAAATTAAAAATACTAGACACTTTTTGCATTTTCGTCATATGAGGATTTTTTACTTTCGAAATAACACTGACTGAACATGTGTTACTGGACGTCTCCAGATTTAGTGAGTCACACCAAAGATGTGCACAGAGAAGCCACAGATCAATTTGCGACATTTTGTCGCCTTGTTACTCTGTAATTTCAGACTGCTGGAAGACTGCTTTCATCTGTGGTAACTGTGGAGATGCTCCTTTATAATTGCTTACTAAGCTTCTGGGGTTTTTTACTAGTGTTGCATTTCTGCACCATCAATGTGAGTTAATAATTTATATACATTAATAATTTATACCAGGGAGTCTGATGGAGTAACACAGACTGGAGGCCATGGGATTAAAGGGAAGTGGGGTCTTCTCTGTAGTCAATTAATTCACCAGGGTCATGAAAAGAGACTAAAAGACCACGTAGGGCAGTCTCCTGTCTTTGTGGAGAAGAGCAATGTGCTCTATAAAGGTGAGTGAACAATTTACCCCACCAGCCTAGGAAAATTTGGACTGGGAAAGTGCAAACAAGTAGGTCCTAGCTCAAAGTGTGATATGGCCTCTCTTTTGAGTCAGTTTGTATCAGGATCTTTAACCAAGCACCAGGAGAGTGCAAGGAGGACGTGTGCAACATAAAAGCATGAAATGCATAACACACTTCAAGACATGTTCCTGGCCATGTTCCTATGGGACTTGATCGAGGTGAACTTGCTTCTGCAGAGGGGTTGGACTAGATGATCTCTAAAGGTCCCTTCCAACCCTACCATTCTATGATTCTATGATACACCTTAAGAAAGGGTTTGACAAACGGCTAAACTAAGCATTATCAAGCTTCTCACCCTAAAGCCTCTCTGCTGGCCAGACAGGCATTGGACAAGGAGAGAGAAAGTCCATCTCAACAGTCCACTGGATGGGAGCCTCCTCAGAGCTGAGGTGCCTCCTGCTCCCCCAGCGCTGCTGCACCGACCACGCAGACCTGCCATTCCTGGCGCCGTAAGTTTGCATTGCTGAGCTCTTGCCCCAGTGTCTCACATCTTTTCCAGCAGCCTGAACCAGAGTTGCACAGGAAGGCCATGGCGGAGCAGGACTCCAGGGTAGGTGAGCATCCAACCCCCAGTTGGAGGGAGACTTATTGCAGGAGCTGGCCTAGCTTTGCACTCAGACAAAGGGGAACTCACAGAATGGAAAGAGGAGCCAAGACATGGTTTTGGTTGGCTTGTACCAGGCAGGAGAGCCAAGTCCTGGCTGGACATGTGTATTGAGCCCTGGCACTGGCTTCCCAGAGAGGTTGTGGTCTCTCCTTATTTAGAGATTTTAAAAACCCACCTGGATGCATTCCTCTGTGACCTGATTGACAAGAATCTCCTTTAGCCGGGGGCTGGACTGGAAGATCTCTATAGGTCTTTTCCAACCCCAACCATTCTGTGATTCAGTGATCCTGCCCAGAGGAGCTGGGGCAGTCACTGGTGCTGAGGAGGGCCACCCATGCCTCAGCAGGTGTCTGGCCAGGATCTCGACAGGTAGGGGCAGGGCTGGCCTGTGGGTCACAGCATACCTGGCCCAGCCTCAACCATCTCTTTGTGCAACACATCACCCCAACACCCACACCATGACCATCCCCCCAGCCACATCCACAGTTGTCGTGCAAGCTATTCCACAGACAAGCTGGCATTTACATACAAATACTACATTAGTTCATTAACGTTACTGTTAATATTCCAGGCTCAAACTGGTCCTTGCAAGAATTAGAAAAAGGAGGTTTCAGAAAAGCATCAGCCAACATTTGTTAATCATTATTCTTGAAAGAAATCCCACTTGGCTCAGCCAACATGTTTGGCATTTTCTTACTCCATCTCTTCACTCTAGAGAAATCCAAAGAGAAGATTGCTGTAGCCATGGCTGGCCCCAGAGGGTTAGTCACAGAGGCACAGGAGGCATGTAGCCAAAATCAAATGGAAACTTAGGGAAATGGACACCGAACATAGAGATGAAAACTCCATACTGCACGTACTGTTTTCTTTTTCCCCAGTTTGCCTGGAAGCCACCTCTCAGTGCTCCTCTGGTGGGGGCTCTGCAGATGGAAATTCTCACATTCAGCTGTTCTGTGTAATTCATCCTTCGCTACCCCTGTTATTTAGATTTGTAGGTTTCTGTAAGACCAGTTTAAAAATAAACAGAAGCCCAACAGAGACCTAGACCTAGCATAGTCTGGGGTAAACATACCCAGAAGCTAAGCAAATCTGGGTTAGGAGACATCAACGTTAGATAAACTGGTTTCAGATCAAGGTAATCTTCATGAGAGTCTTTCATCACCCAGGTTTCTGTATTGAGAGGACAGATGTAGATACAGAATCCCACACTTGAACCAGTAAATCTTTATTAGTCAGTTGTTTATAGACTGGGCTGCTGGCTTGATGTGTAAAGTAGCCCTATTTTTAATCAGACTGCTTTAGAGTATGTTTAAACACTGGAACAGTTAGATTCACCTAACAGTCTGCAGGAAAAACATACCCAGGGTGGGACATTAAGAGAAACGAAAGTAGGCCAATGGCAAATACTCTTCAAACTCTTGTTCTGAGCTTCTGGGATACACACAGTTCAATAACAGTAAAGTAAACCTGAGAACATATTTACAAATCCATTCTGCAAGTTACGTTATGGCTTTTTATGGGCTCAAAAATTATACATAAAATTAGACAAGAGTAATCAGCCCAGTTTTTATGACAAAACATTAGAGAAACTCAACATTTTTTGTCTAGGTTTTACTCTTTTCCTTCCTATAGCATTTCAGAGACAGAATATGAAATTGATCCCATCTTAACAAGCATTAACACAAATCAAACTGTAGTTTACATAAACATCTTATTTCAAACCAGAAATTTCCCCCATGTACTTTACTCATGTGACTGTAAGAACTGAGTTAGAGCAAAGGTCCACATTGCTGCCTTGTAATTGCAGCCAGCCGTGGCTGCTTAAACAGGGACAGCTAAATGCTTCTGTCCCTGGCAGATCCTCCCAGTTTCCAGCAAACAACCCTTCAGGGACTTTGTGAGTGAGAGCTTGTGTCTGAAACTGAAGGCTTTGATTACCAGCCTGATTACCAAAAATGAAAATGATTTCCAAGAAGCAGAGAAGACACATAAGAAGATAATAAAAGACAAAGTTGTAAGTGTATTAATGAGCTAGAGAGAAACTCAGTTCTATTTAAGAACAATTTATTATTATTAAGTATAGCCACAGGTCTCAGAGAAGTAGAGGTGGGCTGCAAAACGCTGAGTGGCTTGGATTGCTCACATGCCATAATACTATCAGCTATGAATCTATGTATACATATTACACCACAAGTTCTTAGCATCCTGTAGCAAGCCTTGCCCAAAGCACTTGAGACCCTCAGCTGTCATTTATTGCCACGCTGAATAAGAAGAGTTTGGGTTTTATGGTAAGGAGGACGTTGCAGACAGCAACTTGGTGGCCAGCTCTGTTTTTCAAACAGGACACTGCAAATCCCCACCTTCTGGGAGGGCCAGAGGTCATCACTAAGAGGTGAGGAGAGGCCATGTGGTTCTGCCTGACATCAATTAGGTGCCATTAGCAAGATCTTCTCACAGCTAAGCAATTTGTGTAGTTTACACCTTCCCAAGGCAAACATATTTCAACTAGACCACAGGGTCAAATGAAATAGATCAGGCAAAATCGCTAATGTACAATAGATTTGTGACTGCAGAAAACAAAGACATTTTTTGAAAGAACATGGTCTTACCATCTTATTAGGTTAGGAGAAATGCTTCCTGAATAATAATTGCAATTGAAATTACACTTTTGTTTTTCCACTTGGTCTGGGAGTGAATACCATCACCACAGCTAGCAGGGAAGTTTGGTTCCTCTTTAACGCACTCAACCTGCTTCCTGGAGAAAAAGTATTAGGCACGTTGCTTTTCTAGTTTGCTACTTTGCTATTTATGTTCTTTGAAATAATGGTTCTTCTCAAATACGTGGCAACAGGCTGGATGCATGTTACTATTTGGTGCTTTAGCAGCCTGGATCCTTTCAATAGACTGTGTTGCAGTAAGGGGCATCGGAGGAAGCTGGCAGGACACAAACAGAAGAAGGGTTTTGTTGTGCAGTAGATAATTGACCCGTGGAACTTATTGAAGAAGGACTTTGTTAGTAGAAAATCTTTATGTGGCTCAGGGGGATGAATGGCTGAGTAGCTGGAGAGGAAATTCACTGTGGATTTACATGGAAATCATCCATTTCAGGAAAGCTCCAACTGTAAAACCATTTCCATCTTTTAAAACCTGAAAAATTACACTTTTTTAATTCAGTGAGTCAGTGAAAGCTGTGAGCATTGTTACCCCTATTCCTTGGATTTAGAAAGATGTTGTTCTATATATCTGATCATGTACAGGAGAAACATTGTTATCAGGCTCTGATCAAATTGCAACTCAAAATATTATCACAGGCTTGGTAAATTCAGGAGAGTCTATTGGAGGTGATAAGATGTGCACCTTGCTCTCTTAGAGCCCAAGGGGATTATCACACTTCAACTGTATCTTTCCCACCACTGGCACAGAGAGTTATCCTCTCTCGCCCCTTGCCCCTTAGTTCTATTTACAGCTTCTTACTAACACAAGTAACTTACTTGCTCTTTCTCTTTTGTTTGGGACTATGTGTTCTTCTCATATGGGAACCATTCTGTATTTCTGTATTTTTATCCTTATTGGCCATTATTAGGCCTTTCTAGCTGTAGGTCAGGCCTTCTGGGATGATTTGACTCTAGGACTAAAGCCCTTGTTGTCATTTCAGAGGCCTGTCGTGATGACATTTCCTTTCATATTCCATATTTCCTTTCTGAGAATGCCTAACTTTCAGTTTAGCTCTTTCATCATTGCCTTGAGCTAAACAAAAATTTTCAGAGAAATATTCACAGTGACTGCAAGATCTTTTTCCTGGGTAGTAAGAGCTAATATACAGAGCATTACTTTGAATGTGTAATTAGGGTAGGTTTGGCATTACATTGTATTTCTCAGTATTGAGTTTCTTCAGACCTCACATTATTTACTGATATTCTCATAAAACGTTTTTACTGCTCTTGATGGCCTTAGCTTTGACTACTGGGAATAATTCAATATCATCAGCAAAAAGTCTTTCCCAATTCTTCACGTTCATTTCATGATTGCTTAGAAACATTTATGGAGTTCTATGGTTATTCCATTTCCTATTACTCTACGAATTTTATACTCATAATTCTTAGCTTCTTTAATGCACTTTGGGGAGAGACATTATTAAAAACATTTGGCTATTAGCTCATCCTTAACAGTGTGTTTGTTGATATCTTCAAATAACTCCAACATATTTTACTCTCAAAGACGTGTTGATTCATTCCCTGTATAACATATTTATCTATTTTAAAATATTCCTTTTTTTTTTTCTGTTGATTTGCTCATTACATAAAGTGGTTTTTTCTCCCTGTAATTCTCCAGATTTCCCCAGGGGTCTTATTAAATATTGATGCCACAGTTACCATTTCCAGTCCTTGTGATTTGAGGTAATTTTAAGCAACGAGATACAATTTGGTCATTTCAAACCATCCAGCAGAAATTACTCATGGTTTGGCAACAAGACTTCACCATGTCTGCTTTGCTGCAATGCTGTGGGAAATTTCAGAGGAAAAGCGGTGCCACGCTGCAGGCTTAGAGCCTCATCTACCTGCAGATGAGAACACCTTTCACGTTTCTTTCAACTCCAGGTCTTTTTGGATTTGTTAGACTACTTACAAAGGCTTGACATAAAGTATTAAGAACAGACACTTGTTTCCAGTGGTCTCAATTGAGTGTGTGGTGCAACTGCAATGGAAAGGTTTTAGTGATTCTAAGAATCATTTTGGTTGGAAAAGACCTTAAAGATCATCAAGTCCAACCATTACCCTAGCACTGCCTAGCACTGCCAAGCCCATCACTAAACTATGTCCCTTAGCACCTCATCTGCTCATCTTTAAAATATCTCCAGGGATGGGAACTCTACCACCTCCCTGGGCAGCCCATGCCAGTCCCTAATAACTCTCTTGGTGAAAATATTCTTCCTAATACCCAATCTAAACCTCTCCTGGTGCAACTTGAGGCCATTTCCACTTGTCCTATCAATTGTTAATTGGGAGAAGAGACTGACTCTCAACCTCGCTACAACCTCTTTTCAGGTAGTTGTAAAGAGTGATCATGTCTCCTCTCAGCCTTCTCTAGACTAAACAGCCACAGTCACCTCAGCCTCTTCTCGTAAGACTTGTTCTCCAGACCCTTCACCAGATCCATTGCCTGTCTCTGAACATGCTCCAGCTGAACACAGTACTCCAGGTGTGGCCTCACCAGCGCTGAGTACAGGGGAATGATCGCTTCCCTGTTCCTGCTGGCCACACTATTTCTGATACAGGCCAGGATGCCACCACCTGGGCACACCGCTGGCTCATGTTCAGCTGGCTGCCAATTAAACATTCCCAAGTCTTTTTCTGCTGGACAGCTTTCCAGCCACTCTGCCCCAAGCCTGTAGCGTTGCATGGGATTGTTGTGGCAGGACCCAGCACTTGGCCTTGTTGAGACTCATACGATTGGCCTCATCTAATTGCTCCAGCCTGTCCTGGTCCCTCTGGAGAACCTTCCTGTCCTCAAGCAAGTCTATGCATCCACCCAGCTTTGTATCGTGCACAAACTTTCTGAGGGTGCTCTCAATCCTTATGTTAAAATATGCTGTGAAAACTGTGTTAGATCCTTTACAATTACAAATTCAAGAAAATTGGCATGGCTTTAGTTAATTTTGCTGTGTGAGTAGTTCAAATAGTTGAGCTTACATTCAACTACCTACTTCTCAGTTCAATAATAACTAGAAGAACCTTGGATCATACATGCCCTCACAGCTGAAAAGAAAATCAGTATTTCTTCTCTTTCAGATGAAGTTTAGCTAACAAAAACTCCCAAGCAAGGTGTGCCCATGCTCACTTCAGGGGAGAAAAGAGAAATACTTGTGGAGGTCAAATTGCATGGGCCCTCCTTTCATCCTTCTGCCAAGACTCGTGCAGGTGAAACTAGGACACAAACTCAGGCAGCAGTTTCTTGTAGGAAGATGAAGATGGGAGATCTTCCAAGCATTTACAATTGCTTTGGTCTAGACTAATTTCCCCTTGACTATATTTAGATTTAGGCAGTTTGAGGGAGTAGGAAATAAGGACCTGAGAGACAGAATTTAACAAAAAGTAAAACCCCACATGCTGAAGTCAATAATGTTTCATACAAGAAAATTTCTTTTGGACCTTCAAAAAGGCAAGCTGCTTTCAATTTTCTGTCATTCTAAAGCCATTTTGCACCATCTGGACTTTTGTTCCAGTTTTCAGACAGGAAATATTTTCATTCCTGTCTAAGCTTCATATCTTAGTTGCAGTCATCTCTAAAATTCAGTTACAATAATAATGTTGTATAAGTTAGACTAAATGTTCATCAAATACTAAGTTGATTTTTCTCTTCAGAGATTCCACTTCTTTAATGTGCAAGTTGTTATATCCTTGCAAGGAGCCTGTTACAGCACTTTCCCTTCTGCTGGTGCTAGAAATGGAACCAGAGTTCACACTGTGACTTGATCCTGAACCTGCCAAGTACAGTGGCAAAGTTGCCTGCTATTTTAGCACTACAGAAAGCAAACTTGAAAGACTCAATTCAAGACGCCAGCCTTCTGAGGGATGTGGCAAGCATAACAGATGGAAGAATCCAATTTAAATCTTCATTTTTAAATGTGAAACTCAGCACTGGTGAAGATCTTTGGCATATGTCAACGTAGTTTGAGTTCATTCTACATCAGGACAAACCTGCCTGAAAACGTACCTTTAAGATTATGTTTTCCACAATAACAGGGAAACAGATTGCCATGGGTAGGGGAAAGAGGTCTTAAAGTGCTGGTTGTATTTTTGTCTTCATCCTGATCTCTTTTTGCTTTCTGTTTTATTCTGTTTCTCTTTGGTAGTAGATTAACCTGTTCTTACTTTCTTCCCTAAATGGAGTAGCTGAGTCTGTTTTGCCCTGAACCTTAACTGACAGTGAGCCCTCCCTGCCCTACTCTCGATTCACAAGGCCCTTGGTTACCTTTTGTCCTCCACCAGCCCATGGAAGGGGAGTTGGGGGGGAGTGAGAGAGGTGCGCAAGTGGTGCTTGGTGTCTGGTTGCCCAGCTGGGCTTGAGCCACAACAAAGATCTATCCAGCAAAAAATATTCTTGTATGTTTACCACAGCATACATGTCTTTATTTGCAAGAGTACAAATGTTTGAAATTTGGTTCACAGAATGTGTCATCTTAATATTTAAAATGAATTTAAGACAAATGCAATAGTCTCATGCCTCCGGATATCACAAGTGCCATTGATAACCAGTCCTGGAAAATCCCTTTAGAGACAACAGCAGGTGTTTAGGTAAGCAACTAAAAAAACACCTAAAACTTGTGCCTAGATTTAGAACAAAATTTTCCTTATGATTACTGGTATTTTCCTCTTTCTGCTTGGGCTGAAAATACTTTGGGAACAGTCTAACACAACTGTGCAGTAGTTCCAGTCCGAGCAGCATCTGTGAAACAGAGAACAAAACATTAAACCCGCAAAATTAGCAAGTCTTCAAAACCCCATAAGGTTTGTTTGACATCACTCATTGTTTTGAAATGAAAACCTGAAGTGGAAACCTCTCTTTGAGGTTTGCTCACACCTTTCTCTTCTTGGAATGACTTTTCTTCTCTCAGAGGAATGCTGAAAACACCATGAAACAAACATAGGATCTCTGTAGTTTTTTTCCGATGGGGGTCTTCATTCAGTTAGCGTATTCTTAATCTCATAATCCTGATCTGATGCTGTGTCTTTGCATACTACCCGAGTCCTCTTCTGACCTCCTAAATTGAGTTTTGTTGGTAGCTGTCATTTGCAATGCCAGAGGAAATTTAATTGCTCAGTACTCTCCCTGAGTCCCCTGTTGATTGGTTTCTTTTCCTCTTGTCTGTGCAGAGAGATGTACATTTCCTGGTGCTATTTGCTATTTAACAAAACCCCCCTTACTGTTTCTTTGGCATTTTGATGATATTTGATGCTAACCTCACCTAGTTGTACTTAAAGCAACATTCTTATTTAGTATTTAATATAAAACAACTTTTTAAGCAGTTTTACCCAGCCCTGCAAGTTCTTTCACTCTGAACCCTTAGTAATTTCTCCTCTCTCCCAGCATCTATCAAACTGAATACCGGGCTGGGAAGCGGGAGGCTTTCCTCAGCTAGCTGAAGGCATTAAGGAACTAATATTACAGTGTGGCCTCTAAGGCTACTCTCTAGCGCATGCTGGGACTGTGGGGGTCGTTACCCAGGCAGTGGGACCTCTAAGATCTGAGAGAAGTGTCTGCAATTGCCATATAGCCTTCTTGGAGCCAGGTGAGACCAGCCATGGGAAAACCGTGACCTGCCTTGTTCCAGCCAGGAGGGTCTTAAATAAGATCATTCTGATTCAATAATTTAAAATGCAGTCTTTTATACAGACCTATGCTGGCTTTCATGGCATAAAGCTACAGCATTTCCACCCCCTACCTCCATTTCTGAGTCTGATGCCTCCTCTCAACTCTAGCGCATTTGCCAACCTCTGGGAAAAGGGCTCCTCTGTCTCAGTGAAGAAAATTCACTCCTCTGGAGACTGGGGCTGCACAAGGCCCTTGGCTCCCCATGGTCGTGGTGGGATGCCCCTGCCTTGTGTTTTGTGTTTCAGTCCAGTTCTGTGGTCTTCAGAGAGGAGGACTTTCTGGTTTCTGTTTTCAAATGAAGAATCTCATTCACTTCAACAGTTTTCTTTTCTGAGGTTAGTTTTAGTTTAGTTGGGTTTTGAGCTTTTGAAATGGCTTTGACAATGAAAGGTCTGGGAGAATGTGTTGTTCAGCTGCTCACTAGCTCAGGGGAAATATTAAAAATCTCTTTCACCTTTTTTTTTTTTTTTACAGTAAACCCCTACAAATTCATACTATTTCTTTTAAGTGCGTTATTTTAAAGTTGTTCATACTTAGATTTCAGAGCCTTTAGAGGAGTTACTGGAGCAGTGACCAGCTGTAAGGCAGGAACTGAACATGGTGCCAAAGTCCATGTAGCTACTGAGGAACCAATCTAGTGGCAAGGGGACGGAGGTCTCTGGGGTGGCGTGGCCTCAGGGGCCTCTCTCAGGTGTCGCTGGGAAGCTGCTTTGCCTCACAGGAGGAGACAGTGCCTGCAGCCGCCCCGCTCCCGGCTGAGGGACCCAGGAAGGGTCTCATCAGGACCAGACAGGCTGGACCTGCTGTTGAAAGAATTGGAAGAGTCAGGAAAGAGAAAACTACCTTAAAAGAGCTAAGGATGTACACAGACATTCCATTTTGATATTCAAAGCATATCCCATTTGGTGGCTCACCACCAAGTACTGCAGATGAGGATGAGCTGGTACCTACGGGATGTTGCCAACGTGTCCTGCAGCTGCTGCTGCCAGACACAGCCAGTCTCCACTGCAAGATAGACCATGCGTTTACAGGGATACCATTGTGGGACTGGTGGTTACTTGTGGCTCTCCCAGTCTGATACAACAGATGTATCACAAGACAGCGGGCAACTACAGTATGTCACTGTATGGTCACTGCCAGCAAATAAAAAGGCTGCAGTTGTTTGACAGCGTCATGGTCTTCAAGCTGTTTTACAGAGTTATTAATTTACCATTTTTAATGAGTTACTGAGACTCATTATTCTCATAGTGACCTAAAATATCTCGAAGGCAAGAAGCAAGACTGGGACTCACGCTGTACACTTTGAAAGGCGTGTGAATATTTAAGGATAAAAGACAGTGAAGAAAAACTGTGCTAAACTGCCAGGACTGTGTTTTCTCATGTCCTCCAGCCTGCACAGAAGAGGACTGAAAGTCACTGGAAGTGGCAACATGCCGCTTCATCAGCGCTGAATCCTTCTGCCAGAATGACTTAGCTTCCAGCTGATGTTATTTAAGAAAAAGTAGGCTTTGACAGTGATTTATGGTGTGAAATATTAGATCTGGAAATTTAAATTGTTGTTACAAACTTCTTTTATCAGAAAAAAAGGCAGACATGGAAAAGCTCTGGTGGTGAAGCACTCCACTACAAAGGCCTTTCCTGATGCCAGTGGAAAATGTCAGCTCAGTTTTCTCCCCAGCCCAGCTGAGAGAAATCCTCCTGCCAAAGTCCCAGGTTCCAGCATGGAGATCCCAAATGTCATGTGAGTGTATCTCTGAGAATTCAACTTTGGTATGGAAAACGTTGATCTGTTTTTTATTTCTGACTCTTGCTCACTCTTTCCAGCCCTTTGCGTTTGTCCATGAGGTTTGTCCTATGGAACCCTCCTGTTGTCATTCCTGTGTGCCCTTCTGCTTGTTGTGGTTCAGGATGAGGCAGGCAAGCCCAGCTGTGCTTTGCCAACCCACCAGCACGTACTGGGGCACTGAACACCCCTTCCTGACAATGTCATGACAAAAACAACTCTTCCGGCTGCCATTAATGACAAAACCACTGCCTGGTGCAAGTCATCTGGCAGATGTGTGGAGAGAGTCCATCTTGGCTTTGTAGTGGTCATCACTGACAGTAACGGGGCCTGAGCACCTGGCAGGACAAGCAGGAAACACAAGAGTCAGATGCAGTGAGAGCCTCAGGGAAGGACCCCCAGCACCTGGCCCTTTGAGCTTGGCTTTAGTTCAGTCACACAAGGGAGCAGACCGGCATCTCCTTGTCTTGGACCCAGCGCTGCTGGATGGCTCTTGGCTGCCATAATGGGAAGGCAGTGGTTGCTGGGCCTGGAGGAGAGTAGGCTGCCTGGAAGCCTGATACCTCCCACCTGGCTGGAATACCACATTTCAGCTCTGGGCTCAGCTAGAAATGTCTTAATTTGGTGCAAAGCTCTTTCCCATGGAAACAAAGTCACTGAGTTTATCTTAGGGCAAGTTCGTCATCTCGTTGTGAGACCTGGTGCTGTTTAGCCTAGTAAAGAGAAGGCAGGAGATACCTCATCAACACTTACGGGTACCTAAAGGGTGGATGTCAGGAGGATGGGGCAGCACTTTTTTCTGCAGTGTCCAGTGTCAGGACAAGGGGTAATGGAAACAAGTTCGAACAAAAAAAGTTCCATTTAAAGGCAAGGAAAAACTTCTTTACTGTGAGGGTGAGGGAGCCCTGGCACAGGCTGCCCAGAGAGAGTGTGGAGACTCCTTCTCTGGCGGTTTTCAAAATCCACCTGGACATGTTCCTGTGTGACCTGACTTAGGTGAACCTGCTTCTGCAGGGGGATTGAACTAGAGGTATCTTCCAACCCTGGCCATACTGTGATTCTGTGATTCTTCTAGGAAAGTCAAGCACTCCATGTGAGCCACAGCCATTAAGGGCTGGTCCAGGGCTCTCCAGCTCTGCCCTGTGTTGTGGACCCACCATCTCCATCCCTTAACTTCCCTGTAGAGCTCCTTAGTACCATCCTGTGACTGAAAATGATATGCCAGCAGTCCCAAAGAAACCAAGTGCTTGATGGTCTCTGGGATCCTGGGGAATGCTCCATGGGCACACTTACATGCATATATTCAGTTTATGGCTGCAAGTGGGATGGGTTACAGCCACACAGTCCTTGGCATTTCCAATCCTTAAAACAAATACAATTCACTCTACTGCAGCTTGCATGATTGAGGAAGTTTTAATGGCATCCAGAGAAAAAATGGCATGCTATTTACCTCTGAGAGAGCTCAGGTTTTGGCAGCACAAATCCTTTCCGTCAGTCCCCCAGCCCAGAGTCAGACTGTGTGCATCATGATGCAGAGCTGCTCACGGCTCCTCTAGTTACAGTCATCTTCACTCCACAAAATGAGGGCTCAAAGCTCCCACAGACACAGGCTAGCCAAGGCAACATGGCTACTGGCTTGCCAGGTACCCAGTGCTGATCAGGGCAAGCATTTAGTGTCACACAGTTGGTTTGGGAAGCAATTAACTGAGCAGAAGAAATCACCAGGGCTCATTTGGCACAGGATGAATACCAGGGCTCTGAGGTAACATTAGACCCTCAGGGGCTGCAGATGGTGCAGGTTATGTTTTCCCATTGCTGGCCAGTCCATGTGACTGTTGAAAGTGGGATGATAAAATGATAACTAAACCAAACAAAGAACCCAAATCATCACCTGTTGGGAAGCAGCGCTGAAAGACAGCCTGGAAACTGTTTGTTTTCTAACAGCTGAAAACACAGTAAAAACATTGTGCTGCAGTCACTGCACACAAGCACTGGCTTTGTAGGAGTGCTAAACTGAAAGGGACCGGCTTGCTCACAGGTAATGGATGGCTGGAAAGGTATTTATTGAAGCCATTCCCAACACCTTGTAGCAAATTAAAAACCTGCTGCAAAAGTCCCAAACCAGCAGGGGATCATGGGCATTGCCCGTGTGTTAGGTTCACTGCTGCAGGGAACCCGTTATTCACAGAAAATGGACTGTGCTCATGAGAAAGATAAGACCTATGCCCAGAACGCTCAGTCTTCGTACACTGACACACAGGAAGGACTCCCTAGAGAAAAACAGTGAGATTCTACATGGGCATTTGTTACTGCTGCGGGTATCAGGACATCCAAGTCCTGCCTTTGTCGTAGTCCCTGGGAAAGGGAAAACTGTTTATCTGAAGTAAGCTGCAGCTCAATAAAATGCTCACCTACAGATATCAAAAAGCATTTGCATTTCAACCACTGTCCAGCCTAAAGCTGAAAGACAAGAGGTCAGATTTCAGGATCGCCTCTGAAGAGAAGAGGGGTGGCTTGCCTGTGCCTGACTGTGAGAGAGGCTACCTGCACTGGTTCCTCCTCCTTGCCCTGGGCAGCCCTGTTCATCTTACGTGTCAATACCTGCCCTGGGTCCCAGCCTTGTTCCCTACAGATGCATCCAGCTTTCCCTGGACAACATAAAGAAATGGCAAATCTTTCATTTCTGTAAACTTCTTCTTCTACTAAGTGTTCTTACTGGTAATAATGTGATTCCTAATTGCTAATTGAATTCCTCTCCCTTCCAGGAAGGTTTTTGAATTATTTGTTTGCTGATAAACTAAAGAAGCTCTTTGTGTCTTTTGTTTTCCATCTAGAAAGATACATACATGCTGCAACTGAGGCATTGTTTATCACCTGGTAACTGAAATGGACTGAACAAATTTAATCACAGGGATTCTCTGGTTTTATTTTACACCATTATTTTCCCCAGAGTTTGTGGCAGGCTGCTATATCCATATGTTGCATCGTGAGAGTCTTTTAAAAACTACGGGCACTAATTTGCCACTCTTCCATTTCATCTGAAACTTCTGTGCTGTTAATGGGAAATGTAGGAGTCGGGAATAGATTGGTTACATCTACTGAATTGTATTCCCTGAATTTGCTTAACCTCCTCAGGAGTTACTAGTGGCATCCCTTTAGGCAACAGATAGCTTAACCTATTTCCAAATATAGAACAAAACCTACATTGAACATACAGGATTTTTAGATTATCTGTAGAAGTGAAACGTTTGATTAATTCCCAGGCACGTGCAGCCACTTCTGTTAATAAGTTCCTCTACTTTCTGTATCAGGTGGAAATTTCAAAAGCAGACAGAGAGCTTAAAATCACTAATTTTATTGAACACTACCAATGGTATTTGTGTCACTTTGAGCAACAGAGCCAGCACATGGGGAACCCAGCAGAAGTGATGGTACCCCAGCTGAGAGGGCCTAAGGGCCAGCAGCAATATGTGCTCACAAAAGAGGAAAACTCATTTACAGCCACGTTCCCCTGGGAGATGAGGCTTACATTGCTGACCTGCAGACAGCATTCCTCACCAGCCAAGTAGTCCTTCTGTAGCTGCTGAGCCAAATGCCAGCACTTGTGGATCTCAGTCGTACGGTTGGCTTACAGCGCTTGGGGACGGCACAGCAGCAGGGAGTGCATCAAATGTCAGAGGGACAATCCGTGGGGAGAGGACAGCTACGAATGGCATGGGAAACATTTGTTAGTGAGAGCTGTCTGCTGCTTTTTAGCTGTAGGAAAAACACTCTGGGAGATCTCATAGCCAGCAGCACTGTGTGAGATTATATCTGTGGCTATTGATGTGGTGGTTGCTATGGGAAGTGTGTTTTCAGAACAGCATGGAGGGGAGGGGTGGGGAGTGTGTGTGCAAGTCTCGTTAGAAGAAAGTGTGAGCTGGTTGCACGTGGGGGAAGGCAAGGTCACCAAACCAGCCTGCCTGCGATTGGTTGCATCCAGATGGCTCAAGACACAGACATGGAAAATCTTGTGGGGAAAAAAATCTTGGCCTTATCAAATGAAACCTCAATGTATGAGTTACCCACACCTCACCCCCAAAAGACCCACTTCACAGCCCTTCACTGGCCCTACCAGGTATGTGAACAGCAAAGCTGAGGATGCTGCCTCATAGGAGGCACCTACATCTTCTCCAGATTGGCAACACAGCTGTACTCTCAGGAAACAGCCCCCATGGATGGTCCCAGCCGGCTGACTACAATGGCAGAGGAATGAGTAAAGATGAGCCATCTCTTGTGGAAGGAGAAAAAAAAAAAAGAATGAAAAAAATAATGAGAATGGAAGGAAATAAAATAGTCGGGAGAGAGGGAAGAAAGATTGAAAGAGAGAAAGGATGGAAGAGATTAAGAAAGAAATCACATTACAAAAAAAAAAAACCCAACGAGCAGCGCTACTTTCTAAAACCGTGGGTTTAATAAACACCTGTATGGTGTTTGTAAATCCTTAATTTAGGAAATAAATCTATTTATAATAAAATTTGTTCTGAAACAAAAAATACTTAAAAAATACTAACATTATTCTGTAACTCACGGCTCCCATCCACAAGAGCACACTGAGAGGTGTGTGCTTACAGACACAGCCCACTCTGAACACTCCAGCTTGGCTGAAAGTGAGGCAGGTCCAGTTTAAACACCATGTAAACAAATTTGATCTGGTGGCTCATTTGCTGCAGCTTCTAGCCTTGAGGCAGCTTGTGTCGTACCAGGATAGAGCATGAGCATGAACATAAAATAAGCAATTGGATTTTTTCCATTAACACAAACCTTCAGCATGCTGTCTCAGTTTTGCTTCTGTCACTTATCTGAAAGCTTTGGGTTTGTTATTCTGGTTTTTTTTTTGTTTTGTTTGTTTTGTTTTGTTTTTTTTTTTTTTTTTAATGGCAAAGATCTAAACCAGCACACACAATCATGGAACCACAGAGTGGCAGGGGTTGGAAGGGGATTGGATGATCTCTAAAGATCATCCAGTCCAACACCCCTGCAGAAGCAGGTTCACCTAGATGAGGTCACATAGGAATGCATCCAGGTGGGTTTGAAAACCTCTAGAGAAGGAAACTCCACAACCTCCCTGAGAAGCCTGTGCCAAGGCTCCCTCACCCTTACAGTAAAATAGTTTTTCCTTATGTTTAAGTGGACTTTTTGTATTCCAGCTACTTTCCATTACCCTTGTCCTGTCACTGGATACAACAGAAAAAAAAAGGGGTGCCCCAACCTCCTGACACCCACTATTTAGATATTTGGAGATCAGCCCTCAGTCTTCTCTTCTCCAGACTAAACAGCCCAAGTTCCTGCAGCCTCTCCTCATAAGGTCCTTGTTGAATCTCATGAGGTTCCTCTCTGCCCAACTCTCAAGCCAGTCAAGATCCCACTGAATGGCAGCACAGCCTTCTGGGGAATCAGCCAGTCCTCCCAGTTTGGTGTCATCAGCCAACTTGCTGAAGGTACACTCTGTCCCCTTATCCAGGTCGCTGATGAAGTTGTTGAACAAGACTGGCCCCAGAACTGATCTCTGTGGAACTCCACTGGCCACAGGCCACCATTCAGCCGATTTTTTTTAATAATAGGAATCTGGACCCAATGTAAGGACTGATAAAGACATCACTGACATATTTTGAGATCATATTTAACAGCATAAAAGGAGAGACAGATCTTTGAATACACATCTGGAATGGACCACATCTCAGTTGGACCAAACTTCAGGCATCACAAGGAAAATATTGCAAGCACAATAAGCTTCAGGAACAATGTGCAAATGGCTTCCTTTGGATTATTTTTTTCCTGTCTGTTTGACACATTAGAAAAGCTACGCAAGGTTTGCTCAATATTTGCAAAGTCGTATGGTTGAATAGCACATGGAAGTACTATAAAAACTACACATTCAGGAAGGGAAGGCTCTTTCAGTTATCTAAATATGCAGCAGTCAGATTTTTGTAATCTTTCACTAACATGGTTTCTATCCTGAATGTGGAAAGAAAACACATTTTGCCAGGAGTGCTCCCAGCTCTTTCTGTGAGCAGGTGACATCATAGATACAGAAAATGCTCAGGACTTCCTAGGACCGGTCCTATTAATAGAAACCTCCTCCCATGCTGCCTGTTTTCCCAGATATGCAACTTTTACACCTCTGAAAGATGTGAAAGGTTCAAAACCTGGAAGAGACACATCGGAGTCCCATATACTCATTCAGCAGGCAGAGCAGAGATTCCCGCTCTCTTGGAAAGTGAAGAGGAGATGCCAAGGACAGGAGCAAAGAGCCACATCCAGCATGTATATTAGACAGTGGAGGTGTGGAAAAAAGAAGTGCATTTGCTGTTTTCCCAGTTGACCTTTGATAGTGCATTAGCCTACTCCCACAGCACGATTAGATCAGTTGGGCCAGTTTTCTAAGGCTCCAAATTACTGAACTAGCCAAGGTTTGGTCAGATTATTTCTGCCTTGCTGCCATGATTAACATGCCAAAAGCATGTCAATTAAAAGAGTTTGCTCTAACAAGATTCCTGCTGTCACTAATTCAGTGGTTTCTACAACAAAGAACATTACCTTAGTGGTAGCCCTGAGGAGAATGTGGTGGTGAAGTGTGGTGGGATGCCCCAGCTCCACATCTCGTCTTGTCTTGGGCAGAGTGCACATGGCTGAGTGTGGTGTAGAGGATGAGATGCTACGGGACCAAGGCCCCACATTGGGGTGATGAAGTGCTCATTTACCCAAGTTAAAAAAAAAAAAAAAAAAAATATCATCGCCCCAGGCTTGTCTCCCCTCACCCCAGATCACCAGTCAGATCAGTTCCTTTGACCATACTGGAGCCTGCTGCCATGGCCCACCCCCCAGGCNGAGGCCGGAGGACACGCACCGCCACCCAACCCCCCCAGCGGGGTCACGACACGACCAGTTCCCCAAAAGAAAAAAAAAAAAAAAAAAAAAATATCATCGCCCCAGGCTTGTCTCCCCTCACCCCAGATCACCAGTCAGATCAGTTCCTTTGACCATACTGGAGCCTGCTGCCATGGCCCACCCCCCAGGCTGGAACTTGCTGACCAGCTCTTTTTCTTCCATCTGTGTGTTTGCAAAGATGCAATCATACAATAACCATGGTGTCCACTGGACTTTTGGGATTTAATTGTGAAGATCATTTGGTCTTCAGACTTTGTATTTTGCAGTAAAATTACTGATGCCTTTAGACTGGAAAAAAAACCCTTGTCTATATTTCCTGAAAACAATAACCAGATCAATGCTGTGGGAAAACAATGCTAACATAAAAGCCTTATGTACTCTGAATTCCTTATTTTGGATGAGTAAACAGCTTACTGATCATCTATTAAACTTTTCAAGAATGGATAAGACTTTTCAAATACTGCTTTCCACAGACTTGTAGTTAAGCTGCAGATCTGTGCTCTGACCTTGGGATTATGAGATACTAAAGCTTTGCCATCAATCACAACATATCAGGAATATTTTGTGTGGGTTAGCTGTGATTACGATAACTTGCAAAACCAAATGCTGAGTGGAACTCTTAAGTTCTCAATACACCTTTTATTTGCATCAAATACACTCCACTGAAAGCATGCTAGGACTTCTGACCTGGTGTTCACAGAGTGGGTGGATCTTTCTTCCTAATGCCCCAAAACTGTAAATTTCACAAAGCAATACTCAGCATTATATGACTGACTCCCTGCACAAAAAATGTGGAAAAAGAATGCTTATGAAAGGGGGAGGTCTGGGCTCGGTGTACTTGGCTGACTCCTGCTGATGCCTTGCCAGCTCATTGATGCAGCACAAGAAAGCACTGCCACACAGCTCTGTCCATCCACCTTGAATTCATCACTGCTCATACATCTTGTATACAACAGTCATGTTTGCAACTTGAAGAGTACTCCTGCCTATCATATTGCCCTTCTTCACAAAGCTTCCTCTCTCTTTGTTCATTCTCCTTGTGCTCAGAATCAGTCTGCTTCTATATTATATATTTCTGCTGCCTTTTTTCAGTGCACTATGCCAAGGCAATGCCGGAGCATGAACCCAAGGTTACATTTCCCAGAACACACCTGTCTGGCTGTGTTATCCCTGTTCCTTTGCACACTACAGGCCTCAGGCTTTCAGCCAGGCTGTGCACGACCTTTGTGCCACTGCAACACTTCACCCTCCTGCAGTGGCATCAGAGAAACCATTGCTACAGTACTTTCTTTTTTGCTAGCATTAGGTGTGACAAGGACTAGCAGCTGGCTCACACCTGAAGTACAGTTAATGCTGGATAGTACAAGCTCTGTTGCTTATTAACAGCAGAAGCATTCAAGGGAGAAGAGCATGTACTGAGCATGATTTAGAAACAAATGTTGGGAATATTGAGACATGTTGGAGAAGGACACTGACAGGAGAAGTAGCAAGGAAGAAATCACAACTGCAACTGAAATAAAGTTATCTTTGTACCTACGGGACTAAGGTCATAATCACAGGATAAAATCCATTTGTGAAAACAGCAGAATAATAAATACCAAAGTAGCAGATATAAAATGCAAAAAGATATTGTGTAGATCCTTCCCTATGGAGCGATGTGACTTCTACTCTCTTCTCCCCTAGACCTAAGAGGGAGGAGTGATTCTACTGAAAGAGAGTTCACAAAAGTCGTTTCTTCATAAGCTGCAGGTTCCCAGTGCATTTATGGTATAGGAAAAAAAATCATAAAACCTCCAAATCCCTAATTTGTATACACAAAAATCTTCCACTCGCCTTCAGAAGAGGTGCAGAAACACCTGTAGGTGGACACTTCACACACCTCCATCTTTGTTAATAGGTTCATTTCTTCCATGATCATGCTCTTGAGTCTGAACTAGGATTCATGTTCATGTACGCTAGATTGCTATTGCCTTTATCACGGCCCAAAGGGAAAAAAATATAGCTCAAGACACCTTGAAAATCAGATCCAAAAGCTGTTTTTAAAACTGTCATTTTAAATCAGAGTTATCAGTAAAGAGAATTGACATTTGTAAAGGTACTTCTACAGCTTTTTGCTCAGGGATACCTGCTACAGTCTTACATTTCCTCACGTTTTCAGTATTTCCCTTCACTACCAAGGTGGTTGCAGACAGGTGTGAACAAAGAGGAAGAGGAGGAGGGAGGGAGTGAGCAGCCCTTGAGGGAGCCACAGTGACCAGAAAGCTCAGGCCACCAGAAAGAAGAGGCACAACTATAAACTCTGACAAAAAGAAAGTCCTATTTAGGCTTGTCATGGGTTTGTGTGGAGCTGCTTTTTCCTTAGCAACAGGGGGAAGGGGCTGCAGTGCTGGTCCCGTAAGCAGTTCTCGAAACATCCCCTGGCTCTGAGGTGGACCCACTTCCAGCCCAGCCAGGCAAATCTGGCACTTCTGCCATCATTATTTGAGAAGGGAAACCTGAGCTGCAAGAGGAGGTGGAAGAGTGGTACAAGATGGAGGTGACCATGCAGACCCCACAGTCAGTAAGCAAGGAAAAAAGGCTGGTGGAGCACTGGACCAGAAACTCCCCCTGCAGCCCTTGGCGAGAGAGCAGCTGACTTCTACAACCCATGAAGGGCAATGGCAGGACCGAGAGCCACCAGAAGCCCTTGGTAAGTGTGACTGAACAGGTAGGAGACAGTGTGAGGGGCGGCCATAGTGCAGGCTATGCTGGAGAGCCTGTGGGCCACAGAGACCCACACGAGAGAGAGGAGCAGAGAGGAGCTGCAGCCCTCGGGATGAATGCAGAGAATCCTGTGTAGGGCTGCCCAGCCTGTGAGGGACCCTGCACTGGAGCAGGAAGGACCTGTGAGGAGTCCTTCAGTGAGGTGTGCCCTGAGGCAAGACGAGCTGCAGGACCTATCAGGAAAGGACTGACTGCACCCTCTATTTCGTAGCCGCTTGCACAGCTCAGGGGGAAAGGAGATGAAGACACTAGGATTCGGGGCTCTGAGCTTGGGAAGAGGGGAGAGGTGAGGGGAAGGTGGTCTTAAAGTGCTGGTTGTGCTCTTCATTATTGTACCACTCTGTGGTGTTTTCTGTTTGTTATGGTTTTGGTTGGTGGTGGATTAAATTACTTTGTTTTCCTCCCCAAGTCAAGTAGCCCTGTCTGTTTTGCCCAGGATTGTAAGTGGTGAGTGAGGCTTTCCTGGCCTTAGAGAGTTCCAAAGGTCTTCCATACTTTTCTCTCCCCTGTCATGCCAGGAGGGAGAGGAGTGGGCAAGCAGCTGCTCGTGGTCTTTTGTTCCTGGCTGGACCTAAACCACATCAAGACTCTGGAGCGACACCCTCTGTGGTGTGTCCCCTTTCCAAAGCAAAAGGCATGGCTGCCACAGCACCTATAGTGAGGATGCAATGTGTCTCAGAAAATCTATCTTGCATGGCACATGGGGACCAGGTGGGCTGTGTGCTGTGCTACATCCCTAATTAGAGGCTGATGAGGAATGCAAACCTAAGGAGTCTCATTACTGCTAATTTATTGAAAATCAAAGGGCAATAGGGAAAAAAACACAACTTTTTTTTTCTGGAAGAGTGAAAACGTTGAATTAAATAGATCTAGACTCTCACCATTATTCTCTAACTCTGCTCTTTCTTCTGTATCCACTGTATAGATTTAGCTGGAAGGCCATGCCCCATGCCACCACCCAGAACACTGTCCCAGGCCTTGAAAAGCAAGTCTTACCATGATATGAAACCCCAGAAAGGACCGAGTCAGATAACAGGGCTCGTTTTCGAAACAACCTCACAGGTGCCTGAGCCAAAGAACATGGCAGTAAGTATACTGTATTTCATGTCATGCACTACCCTCTTTGGAAAACTGGGCAATACAATAGACTAGTAAGGACTACAGTGACAGCAATGAGGTATGAGAACTTTAAGCATTGGGATACACTGTAGCAAAAGCCACCTGATTAGTCAATACTAGAGGATCTGTCACTTGAATTGGTCCTGCTCAGTCAAAACTTTTATGTTCTGTAGAAGAGGATAAAGTACGCAAAAAATACCCTAAGGGAACCAGTCTGGGATATTCCTACCTCAGGCAAAGGAAAACTCATCTGTGGAATCTCCTTTGCCCAAGGACCTGGGTGCAAGACCTGGCACTGCAAGTCCTAACCTTTCACAGCAAGTGTCAAGTGATCTGCTTACAAGTGAACATTCAAGACATGTAAAAGCGTTATTGCATTCAGGTACCACCTTGATGTCAGATGTGCTGAATCCAGCTGTGAGAAGTCTCGTACATGACAACCTCAAGAGGGTAGTGATACTTTTAAGTGCATTCTTATATTACCCATCTTCCAGCTGATCTCCAGAAAAAGCCAAAAGAACAAGGGATTCTCCTTGAGACCTTCATGATGTCTTTATATCTGAATGGAACGTTTGTGTCAAGTCTCTGGTATAAAGTACAAGTTAAAATTATTTTTGGATTAATGACTGTCAACTATTATAGAAAATGTCTTAGGTTAATATATAATGAGATTAGCAGTGTGTTCAGTGACTGTCCCTTCTGGACATGTGTGACTATCCCATTGCCAACTGCTGGCTTTATGACTGGAGCAGCCCCCAGAAAACACAGGGCATTCAAAGACAGAGCTGGCAGAGGAGCTTCTGGGAGCCTTGCAGATCTATGGCCATAAACAAGCAAAGAACGGCAAAAAAAAAAAGGAGAGGAGAGGAGAGGAGAGGAGAGGAGAGGAGAGGGGAGGAGAGGAGAGGAGAGGAGAGGAGAGGAGAGGAGAGGCGAGGAGAGGAGAGGAGAGGAGAAATCTCCAGGCAGGCAGAAAGTAGCAGAGAAGGGCAGCTAAGCCATGAGGACCAAGAGCAGGGCCTGGCACACAGGGCCTGTCCCAGCACCTGCCCAGTCAAGGAGCAAGGCAGTTGAGGGGTGGGCAGGAGCAGCCCCATTCACTGACATTGGACACTACCCTGGGGACTGGGATGGGCTGAGGCCCAGTGGGATTCCAGAGGGCTGGCCACAGTTCATGGCCTCTCAAAGGGGCAGCACAGGCCTGGCCTTGGGATCTGGCCATTCTGATAAAGAAGCAGAGGCCATGCACAAGCCAAGTCTTGGGACGTCTCCCGGTGCTTTGGGTTTATGTGGCAGGTCTTTGAAAGCTAGAGAAGAGAAAGAGTCCTGAAGACACCAAATGGTTCCCCCGTTACCGAGTGCAAGCAGCTCCTCACGACCCATGACAAGGACCCTACGCTGCAGCAGAACGATGGATGCCCTGAAGGAAGCCGCAGGCAGCGGGAGAGACCATGCTGGAGCAGCTCTTGACAGGAGCAGTCTGTGCTTGGGGACTGTGTGCCATGGAAGGGACCCTCGCTGGAGCAGCTCTTGAAGAAGTGCAGTGTGGAGGAAGGATCCATGCTACAGTGACTCATGGACTGCGAGCTGGGTCCATCAGCTCCTCCTAGAGCTCTGTTTTGATTTGTCCAGATGTTGCCATAGTTGCACACTGGTGACATCACAGCTGGTGACATCACAGCTGGTGACAGCCCCTGTAAAGCTTGCATCACAAACGTGCCACAGCCCAGTGTTGATAGGTGGGGTAAGAGAGGCTACGTGGCAGTGAAGAGAGAGGTTCTTGAGCAGAGAAGGAAGAGCGACAGAAGTGGGAGCTGGGTCTGTTGGCTCCTCCTAGAGCTCTCCTTTGGCTCTGTCTGGCATACTGCAGGCACGCCTGTCGTGCCTCAGAAAAGGAGCATGTTTGTCCTCTACGCGTCCCTGTTCATCTACTGCAGCATCCTGTGGTTGGTGGCTGGGGTGACTGTCTGGCGCATTGTGATAAATGCAGCAAGGGCCCAGGTAGGAGCCAGTGCTGGTGCTGAGCATAGCCCTGTGTGGCAGGATGGGGGCTCGGCAGGGGCCCAGGAGCAGCTCCACGGGAGGATTGGAGGGGCCCTGCCTGGCAGGGGAGGCTGTTTCTCAGTGGGGTCCTGGCCAGCATGGGCCAGGGTGATGAGGGCAGGCGGTGTTCTGGTGCTGGTGGGCTCTGGTCTTTGCTGGTGCAGCTGAGGGGGCAGGGAACGTTTTCTTACATACTGCTTTTGTTGCCTGTGTAGAAAAGGAAGCCAAGAAAGCCACGATGCAGAGGCAAGAAGGGGAATGCCAGAGTTGAGCAGTCCCTAAGCAAGAGCAAGTGTCCTGGAAAGACACACGTGGGCTGCACGTGCTCACCATCAGCTTCTGTACTCTTGCAGCGTTCAGGCCCCATGGAGACAGAGTAAGTGGAGCCTTCCCCCCCTGAACATGACACTGATCTCTGGATTCCCCCACCAATGGGACGTTGTGCTAACGACGCTCTGTGTCTCTTTTTCAGCTGTGCCGTCCACACAGAGTCAGCTGGCATGTATGAAATATTGCAGATGTACAGGAGGATCTTACTGAGTGAAAGAAGATTCCTGGACTTGTAAGGCCACTGAGGAAGGAAAGGAGACAGGGACCAGGGCGTGGCTTGGGGCAAGCGTGTGCAGCATGGAGAAATCCACGGTCTTGAACTGTGAGGGATGATGCCCTTGCAGAGAGATTGACCTCTCTGGCACACAACTGACAGTACCCATGTCTTTTCCTTGAGCAGAAGGAGATGGTGTGGCTGGTGGGCAGGGAGGGGGCCTCGAGAATATGCTGGAGGGGGGCCCTATGGAAGAGATGCTGCCTGCTGCCCCCTTTGTGCAAGAGAGAGAGTTGCAGGCCTCTCGAGAGTGCTGGGCTCAAGCTTCCTTTCCTTCTTCTTCTCCCATAGATACACCAAATGGATGATGTCTGAGAAGAGCGACAGCTCCTGGACTACCATCTTGGGCAGTGAAAGCGGTTCCTTTTCTACGACATGCAACTTTGAGCCAGATCCTCTGCAGAGCAAGGCCAGATCCTCTGCAGAGGTTTCACCGGCCCCTTCAGACGGCAGGTCCTGTGCCACCATCACAATGAACGACTTTGGCAGCTCTTCATGGATGTCTCTCCCCTCTGTTCTGGATGGAGTAGAGCTGGATCATTCTTCCAGAGTCTGTCCTGGCCTGGAACGTCCCAGGGCTGACACCAAAGAGCAGCCTGGCCCAGCAACTCCCCCACCTTGCAGGGAGGAGACAGCCAGCTGTCTTGGGGACATGTAGCATGCAGCAGCACCAGCAAGATCTCCAGACACAGCTGCATGCTCCCACTCCACCTCCACAAGTGCCTGAGTGCTGAGCACAGCCCTGTCTGGCGGGATGAGAGTCATCAGGGACTCATGCCCAGCACTCAGCCTTCCCTTCCTCTTCTTCTTCCTGTAGCCTCTCCTTATATAAGTTCATCAAATGGACTATGTTTGAGGACAGTGACAGCTCCTGGACTGCCATGGTGTCTTGGTTTTGCAAGCAGCCACCTTTCCTTGGTAACAGAAGGAGTAAAGAGTTGTTGGACTTTTCTGTGTTTCTGAGTTTCAGAGCCACCCTCCACCTGGCCAGGCCAATCTGGCACCTTTGCCATCACTATTCGTGGATGGGAATTTCAAATGCGTGGAGGTAGATGGAAGGAAAGGCCAAGATGGAGGCAACCACACAGACCCACTGTGGGAAAATGGTTGCATGAGAAAAAGCACGTAGATGTTTTGCAGCTGACTGAGGAGGAATGTGTTAATCATAGCACACAGCTGGTGTAGCTGCTGGGGAGGCAAGGCCACACTATCTTTGACTGTTGCAATTATACAATAACAGGTTGTTTTTGCAGTAAGAAAGGCATGGGAAAAGTGGGAGGGACTGATCCTTTGTGCATGCACCAATTGGGAGCTCAGCTTTGCACTATGTATGAGCTGATTATGGAGTGTATTTAACCACGTACTTGTACCTAATAAACGAGTTTTTGCTGTCGACCACCTGATGTCAGCGTCTCCCTTCTCCGACAACCCACAGTCAGGAAAAGACAGAAGGAGCAATGCCGGACCAGTGACATCCTTGTAGCCTGTGTGTGATGAGAAATAGAGACCCCCCTGAGAGAGGGGCTGAGAGCTGGAGACTCCGGGTCAGAGGGACTGAGCAGTTTAGACCCCAATCCGATGAAGATGAACTGCAATTGCAGGGTCCTGCCGGAGAGGATCGTGCAGGGCTGCCTGAGCTGGAGCAAGGGAGCACTGGTGAGGAGCATTTCTCAGGAGTGCCATAAGCAGCAAGAGACATCAGGAAAGGACAGACTGCTCCTCCCATTCCCTGTCCCCAGCACTGCTTATGGAGGGAGGAGGCAATGACACTGGGCTCAGGACTCTGAATACGGGAAGAGCGAAGGGGCAGGGGAAAGGTGATCTTGAAGAGCTGGTTGCACTTCCATCATTCACTCTACTCTGCGTTATTTTTCTATTGGATATTTCTGTTTGTAATGTTTTAGTTTGAGGTGGATTAAATTGTTTTCTTCCCCAAGCAGAGCAGACTCGTCTGTTTTGGCCAGGACTATAAGCGGCAATGAAGCCTTCCCTGTCCTTCAGGTGTTCTCAGGTCAGTGGCACTTCAGTCAAATGTAGTCTGTAGCCATGTGGCAGCCAGTGAAAGTGGATTCTCTGCTATAAGATGCAACTTTGACTCTTGCATCATGGCGAGTAAAGCCAGATCCTCTGCAGAGGTTTCACCAGCCCTTTCAGAGGGCAGCTCCTGTGCCCCCATCACGATGAACGACTCTGGCAGCTCTGTCTGGCATGCTGCAGGCACGCCTATCGTGCCTCAGACAACGAGCGTGTTCATCCTCAGTCCATTTTCGGTGGAGGACAGAAGCGCTGGCGCATCGTGAATACCGTGCAGCCGACCACGCTGCCTGCAGGTAGCGAGCTGGAGGTGAGCCAGAGATGTGCTTGCCGGGAAATGTGCTTGCCAGTGTGGGCAGTGCAGCTGGCGCAGGCAGGGCGAGCAGGGAAGCACCCGCTACCCGCATCGAGAGCCACCACCTGGCACAGTGTCGCTTTGTCAAGGTGGTGAGTGCTCGCCTGAGGGCTAAAGCTCTGGCAAGGAGAATGCCCTGGAGAAGACTGATGCATCCACCCGGCAACAGGTGGGCTGTGGTGGATGAGCAGACATCGTTACTCATAGTGACCTTCTCTGGTTTTAGCGCCTTCCACCTGAAGAAATTGTCATCCATTGAATGCCTGCTTTAACGTCTACTTGAGTTGTGTGAGGGCTTTTCTGTGGCAAGTGCTTTTTCAAAGACATCCCTACACTTCAGAAGGCAGAAAGAGCTTCACGTTTCCTCTGGCGCTATCTGGAGTCTGACACTCAGCAAAGCACTAGTGGGCCAGATCTTCTCTCACAGCTGGCACTGTAAATATCACAGAACATCCACTTACACCAGAGGTCCCTCACCACTGAAGTGGGACCAGGTGCTGGGAACTGTTGCCTTTTTAAAATCTCTTGCTTCCTCTCCTTGGGAAGCAGAAAATTTCATCCTCTCCCCAAGATACCTCTAGGTTCTTCCACTGGTGACACAATCCTTTTCAGTTCCCTCACTAGCCTCATATTGTGTGACCACAATTTCACAACAAGTGACTGAGAATAAACTCTATTAATGGCTCTTAGTTCACAAGCAGGCTCTGCTGTTTTGGAGAAGCAATGCTAAGTGTTAATTGCAGATAGGAGGCCTGCCGAGATACATATGCTGAACATTTCTTCCACCTTTCCCTTGCACTTGATTCCTGTGTTGCCTATCTTGTGTACTGCCAGCAGCACTAACACAAAAATTTTTGTGAAGGGACAGAGAAGTGGGGACAAGGGTCTTTCTTTGTCCAGACCTTGTGGTGAAGGTTTCTCTTTAGTGAGGTGCTTCCCCTTCATTTGCTCAGGTTAGGCTTTTTGGCTTGACAGCCTGCCTTTTGGCTAAGTGCCTCGTATTAAATAGAAGATTCCCAAATCTGCAGATGAAGGATATCCAAAGTTCTCACTTAGACCTTCCCACATAGAAAGTTATTTGAATTTCAATCAGGGTAAAAAATGTAGTGTATAAGCAACAAATCTGCTGAAGGCAGGCTGAGAAAACATAAATAAGCTGCTTTTTCATTGCTTTCAAGTTGTTTCAGCACAATCCCTTCAGTTCTTATTTACTGTAATCAACATCCTTCTGATGGCAATTTGTAGGTGATTGTGCACTACAGCTTGTTCAATATTCACAGGAAAACTGATGTTTCTGGAACCGGATGGAAAAAGCTGCAAATGCTAGAACTCTGGATAGACGATCAAAATGTCTCAGATCAAGAAGCTCGTTGTTCTGCTCAGAAAAAGGTGCCAGGAAAAAGAAACAGGCGCCAGTGGATCTAAGCAGTTTGTACAAGATTATTGCAAATACAAAATAGATTCAACTCTTCTTTTGTGTGCTGACTCAGGCTAAGCCACATGTTTTCAGCATCTCTCACATACAACCAGGAGACTCTGGAGTGGCTTTCTATTGAGACTCTTCCTCTTTCCCAGCCATTCCTCTCTCTTCGTCTACCAGAACAGGTGTTGTGTGGAGAGTGGTTAGCAGCAATGAGCATCCTGATGAACTGAAGCAACACAATAAATTCAACCAGTTTTGCTCAATTGGAAATGCTGCAGGGGGTACTTATCTGCTTCACTGTTTCTGTCCACACTCCTTTCACTTCTAATGCAGCTGCCTTTATGCAAAGCCAGGTTTTATTGAAGGAAGAATAATGGAAGCAGAAAATGGTGTTGAATACTCTGATATTTTAACATTTCAACATTGCTGGTTGAAGTGTTGAATTGGCTTTTGTTTCTGATGGTACCAGGTGAGAGTGGTGTTTGTGTTCTGCCAGGTA
This sequence comes from Urocolius indicus, assembly GCA_013401255.1. Taxonomy (NCBI): domain Eukaryota; kingdom Metazoa; phylum Chordata; class Aves; order Coliiformes; family Coliidae; genus Urocolius; species Urocolius indicus. The sequence continues at coordinate 339,183 of WBNH01010604.1, forward strand.
GACAACCATAAAGTTATCTATGTCCTTACATATGTACCTTCTCTTTGATCATACTTGAATTGATGGTTTGACATGACAGCCTTTTCTGGTAAGGGGGAAGGGGCTGTAAAGATGTCTCCTGTAAGTAGTTGCTCGAAACTCCCCAGCTCTGAGCCAGACCTACTTCTGGGGCTGAGCCAATTAGCTGCCTCCACAATCATTTTTTAAGAAGAAGCTGGAAGAGGAGGCTTCTTCCTCCTTCTTCTTCCTCTTTCTTCCTCTTCTGTCCCTTCTTTCTTTTGGATGGTGGTGGTGCAAGGAGTAGGAACAGTGAGAGAAACAACCATGCAGACTCGAAGCTCAGTAACGAAAGAGAGGAGGAGGTGTGCTGGAGCAGAGACTCTCCTGCATTCTATGGAGAGGCCTGGTGAAGCTGAGATTTGTTTTCGTTTCTTTAAAGACCCTGCATCAGTGGTAGAGACTCATTTTGATAATGACCCCGGACCAGGGGCATTAAAGACCCTGAGCCAGGGACAGTAACTATGGCTGGAGCAGGCTGTGTCCTGTGGGAAGGATCCAATCACTTCATCACAGACCCCAAGCCAGGGGCAGTGATTCTCTCCATTAAAACTAATTTTGAATAAACTATTCTTATCAGATAGATCAGCTATTGCTGCTGCTCTGAGCCAACAGTGCTTTAAAGCTTCTTTAACACCCAAAATGCCTAGATCCTTGCATAAACAAACCAACAAAGCTAGTTTGTGAGAAGTCAAATTCTCCATGGAGGTCTGAACACTCTGCAGCTGAGAGATGCATATGAAAGCTTCTTTGGAATAGCTAAACCCGTTTAAATCTATTAAAAAGGCTCACAAATTTGCATTCAGCCTGTGACTGCTCTGTCTCTCCCAAGAAACAAAGGGCTTAGCAGGCTGGAGAAAATCAGGGCCATGTTTTCACTGACTTGATCCCAAAAAAAGTGCAACATGAGCTCAATAATGTCTCCCTGAAGAGGTATTCCACTAGCAAACTGCTGTGCAAGAGATGCAAAGGGGTAGGCATAGCCCAGAGCCCATGGTCTCCTTCCCAGCCCGGGGCACAAGGGTGGATGGGCTACAGCATGCCTATGGGGCTGGTGGGTGCCTGGCACTAGTGCGGCACAGCACTGATGGAGTGAGAGTGTCTCTGAGATGTGGTCAGCATAGACAAGTAGAGAGGGCAGCAGGTCAAGTACTAAAGAGAGGAGTTTTGCTGATGAGCAACAGCACTGATTCAGGGGCAGAAAAGGCCAGATGTTAACTGGGCTACCAAAACATCTATAGTAATCACTGCCCCCTTATTACAAGGCTGATGATGGCAGAGATGCGTCTTGGCAGCTCTCAGTCTTCAGAGACAGAGCAGAAAAAGTAACTTCATGTCCTGGGTTTGGCCAGGATGGGGTTAACAGAGGGCGTGGCCAGGCTAGTCAGTCCTGTGTGACATCACACTCAGGATATAAGGGCGGCACTCGGTGGAGCAGTGGCACAGTGTCTGTTGGGCTGTGGCAGCTGAGCAGTTACACTGGGCATTGCTCATTTTTCCTGTGTCCTTTGGCCATTGTTGCAACTGCCTACTCTTTGTGGTGTTCTATTAAATTGTCCGTATCTCAACCCAGAAAGTTCTAGAACTCTCTCTCGATTCTCCTCCGCATCCTGCTGAGCTGGGGAGGAGTGAGTCACTGGGTGGTTTGGTTATTGTTCAGCCAGGGCTAAACCACCACAGTCTTTTTGGTGCCCAACTTGAGGCAGGAAGGGTTGAAATAAAGACTGATCTGACAAAGAGTGTGTTGAGATTTGGTATACGGTTTTCTTATATTGACCATACAACACATCACAATGCTTGCTCAGCTGTTTATGTGTTGGTTTCATGTGAACTCTTACCTTCTCTACGTGTTCCCTGTGGTGCTGTTTATCACCTCAGGGAAAGTAATGAAGATCACAATTTTGCTATACTGGGTTCTTTTGGCTTAAAATATGATTATATCATTGGTTATGGGGCTTAGCTGGTATTGGTATACAGCGTTGTGGTTACTCCCATACCTCGGGCTTTTCCTTTCAGAAATGCATTAGTATCTAACCCAACCTATGAAGAAGACTTGGGGAGGGGGGTGTGGTGTATGTGGTACTTTCTCCTACCCTTTTGCTTCCTCTTTCTCCTTCTGGCTAATTAAAATAACATCTGAGAAATTTGAGTATTCTTGGGACATTCCAGTTATCCTGGTTTTGTTGTTATGTCTCCTGAATATGCTTCATATCTTGCTTAAGATTGTAAAAATTATTAGAAGTCTCACCAAAAGATCTGCCCAAAGCCTGCATAGTAATGGGTGGAATGGAATGTGGGAGAATATGGGCAGGTATCTAGAGAACTTCTCACCTCCAATGGTTTGGAACTTCACCATAGAACAGCTAGATGACTCTGATAGAGTGATAAGAGTATTTGAAAAGAAAATGCTATGGCTATTCCAGAGAGGCATAACTGACTGCACTGTGCTGGGCTCTGGCTAGTATATATCAAATGGTGCTCAACATTAGACAGCAGCCTCAGGGGGAAGAGGAGAAAAATAGGCTGAGAGGCATTGCAGCTAACCCAGCCCTAATGACATGCACTGTGGCTACACAGACCAGGCAGCATGGCTACTCAAATCCTGGTGGCAGGCACTGCAGCCAAATTGGGAAAACAACCTATGCCAGTATCAGTTGCCCTTATAGAGAAGAAGAAATGTTGGATGCGAAAGTCAACTCGCTTAGAAAGGGAAGAAACTCTAGTTACAAAGGGGGAGGAGGAAGAAACTGATGCAGGACCATCACAAGAAGAGGAGGAGGAGGAAGAGGTGGAAGTTATGAACGAGATGATTACCACCTGATCCCTATCCCTGAGCAAGTTGCATGATATATGAAAGGACTTCAGCCGTCACCCAGGGAAGTACATTGTCACCTGGCTGCTCCGATGCTGGGATAATGGGGCTAGTAGCCTGGAACTGGAGGGCAGGGAAGCCAAACAACTGGGCTCCCTGTCTAGGGAAAGAGGAATTGACAAAGCAATTGGGAGAAGGACACAAGTACGCAGCCTTTGGAGGTGACTTCTCTCAGGTGTAAGAGAAAGGTACTGATTCAAGGAAGACATCACCTGTCACCCAGGCAAGTTGGCTACCATGGAGAAAGGTATCCAGTACCTGAGGGAACTGGCTGTCCTAGAAGTCACTTATCATGATCCAGACAATGTGCAGTTATCCATCGACCCAGATGAGGTCCAGTGCACACCCCTCATGTGGCGAAAGATCCTCCAGAGCGCACCACCGCATGCCAACTTGTTGTCTGTCATGTCGTGGAAAGAAGGTGAGAGGGAAACGGTGAATAAGGTGGTCAACCAACTCCGGCAGTATGAAGGAAGCCTTTCTTCTTCTTCATGATCCTGTGTGTCTGCTGTGGGAAAACTATCCCGTGAGTTCCAACAATTTAAGAAAGACATCTCCTGCTGTCCTCCTGTATGGGCCCGTGTCTCCACTAGTAGGAACAAGCGTTCTTCTGATCAAGAGAGGAGATACAGAGGGTACACACACTAGGGCAATCTGCGATTTTTATCTACGCAGTAAGGGGGAGGACAGGAGGAGGTGGGATAGAAAACCTACCGCAGCCCTAGAGACGAGAGTCTGGGAACTACAAGCAAAAATGGAAAGGGACTCATCATGGAAGAATGCTGTCCCAGTTTCCAGTGAGCAGCTCCCCAGAGATCTGGTGCTTAATCTTGCTTCTGATCCTCTCGAAGGTATCTCCAGTTCCTTTCCACAGAAAGTGTGTGATACACATTAACAATCAATATTAGAGGGGCCCTGCCTCCAGCCAGGGGGAGGACAGGGACAACAGGATCTACTGGTCTGTGTGGATCCGATGGCCTGGCACATCAGATCCACAAGGCTCTCATGGATACTGGAGCCCAATGTAGTTTGTTCTCATCAGATTATAGAGGAGATGAACTAATTTCTATTTCATGAGTGACAGGAGGATCCCAACAGCTCACTGTGGTTGAAGCAGAAGTGAGTCTGATGGGAAATAGATGGCTAAAGCATCCCATTGTGACAGGACCAGAAGCTCCATGTATCTTGGGAATACATTACCTGAAGAGAGGGTATTTCAAGGACCCAGAAGGGTATCGGTGGGCTTTTGGTGTAGCTGCCTTGGAGACAGAAGAAACTGAAGAGCTGTCCAGCCTGCCTGGCCTCTCAGAGGACCCTTCTGCTGTGGGGTTGCTGAGAGTTGAAGACCAACAAGTGCCAGTTGCAACCACAACAGTGCACCGGAGGCACTATCGGACTAACTGTGACTCTGATTCCCATCTACAAACTGATTCCTCAATTGGAGCGCCAAGGGGTGATCAGCAGGACCCAATCACTCTTTAACAGCCCCATATGGCCAATATGAAGGTCTAGTGGGGAGTAGAGACTGACAGTAGACTATCATGGCCTGAATGAAGTGACACNATTGATGACATTATTGTGTGGGGCAATTCAGCAAAAGAAGTTTATGAAAAAGGAAAGAAAATAGTTAAAATCCTACTAAATGCTGGCTTTGCTATAAAACGAAGCAAAGTCAACGGGCCTGCACAGGAGATCCAATTCTTAGGAATAAAATGGCAAAATGGTTGCTGGCATATCCCAACAGATATTGTCAACAAGATTACTGCAATGTCTCTACCAACCAGTAAGGAAGAAACCCAGACTTTCTTAGGCACTGTGGGTTTTTTGGAGGATGCATATTCTGAACTATGGTATGGTTTTAAGTCCTTTCTATCAAGTCACCTGGAAAAATAAATGACTTTAAATGGAGACCTGAACAACAGCAAAGCTTTCAACAGATAAAACAAGAGATTGCTCAGGCAGTAGCCCTTGGGCCAGTTTGCAAAGACCATCACCAGCTAGTGGCCCTTGGTGAGCTGAGGGCAGCTAAACAGAAGCAAACCTACTGAATATCAGTGGTCTCAAAAGCTTAGATAATTGCAGATGCTCAGCTTTGATGTTTGAGGAGCAAAAGCGTCTGTTTTGCCTCTGTTGGAGGCAATAATGTAAACCCTTGCCTCAGTTCTATATTTTCAAAGTCATAAGAGATCCTTCAAGAGCTCTTTTCTTTAACAGCATTAGAATTAAGCAGACGTACTATATCTGGTTTTGGTTTCCATTTCTTATACAGTATTTTTCCAGATGAGCACAGAAGGGTTTATTTTATAAATTATTACAATGGAGTTGTTATAATGCTGGAACACACTCATCCACTCAGCCTAAAGTGCAGATAGCTGTGGAGAAAAGATTGAGTGGTGGAGGTGTTACATTTCTTTGAATAAACTAGAGCAATGATTGTTAATCCTCCAGCTGTTCAAAATCACTGTCAGAACATACAGTTTTAGCAGAAGAAAGTGTGTGCTCACCTGTGTCCTTGTTACGTTGTTCTTTCAGATTCTCTAGGCATGAAATCATTACATGTCTTAATGAAGCGGTGACTACAAAACCAACAATCTTTATTGGTCCCTATAGCACTGAGGATATTTCTAGATGGTTTTGACCCCACCTTTCACAGATTTCACTGAAATTCAAGGAGAATTTCAAGAAGTTTTTCCACTGGCTTCAAAGGAATCAGTGTTACCTCCGGTGGGGCGACAGCCGGGCTGAATTCTGCACTTCGATGTCTTAGAGGCTGCATGTTTAACTGCCTCGTGAGTGGCAACACTGCCAAGGCAGATACAAGTTGGGGAACATATTATCAGAGCAATGTGTAAAAAATATTCCCAGGTTTTGCAAACTGATATGCTAGAGCTTTCAACTGAGATGAGGAGGGATCAATTTACACTTCAAAAACCGAACTGTGCCCTTGGATATATTTGCCAAGCTCCTTCTGAAGTTAATAAGGACCATGAAATTAAAGAAGATACAATTTAGCTTAACTGTGTCTTTCTAACTACGCTATTTAGATGGCTAAATCCCTTTTACTGTGACTATTTTACAGCTTTCACAACCCAGTTTTTCAAATGAGTTTCTGCATGTTCAAACTGAGGCATCTTAAGGAGAGAAGGCAGTTTCAGGGCTTCCCCAACAGAAGTATCATAAAATAATAGGTCACAACAAATTAAAAAATCCCCAAACCTCAAGATTCTTCAGAGACTGGGAAGAAGGTTTATGTATGCCAAAGCTCATTTCTTTTCCATCTAAGCTACTTCATTCAGTAAAATACCATTTCTACCTAGGAGCCATTTCTTATCAACTTGCCTAAGAGTAAGCTACTTATCTTTTTTTTACTCTTGTCTGAAATATTCCTGATTGACAGTCAGTAGTTCCATATGGGGCAAAGTGGAAGAATGATTTTTTATTTTTATTTTTTTTGTCTCTGTGACTTACTGCTCCCTCCTTTTTAAAAGCAATATTTTGGCTTAAATCCACAAACTCATCCTTGTTCTCAGACTAGCAAAATTTTTGACATCAATACAAATGGAAACCAAGTTTGATATTTTAATTAATCTTCTGAAATAAATAGAAAGAGCAGTGGAAAATGATGACCAAAGCATTTCTTTTTCATTTCAACTCTTTCTATACAACAAAGTGATTCAGTGCAGGTATCAGATATTTCTAAGCTCCCAGATTTGTGTTACAGTTTGTGTCCAGATATGAAGCAGGGAGAGAATCGGTTTTTCTTCTGCAGAAACTTATTTCCCATAAAGGATTTTCTAAAGCATTAGCAGGTCTAACCTTATTAAGAACAGTTATGAGTACTTCTTTAATCAATCTATCTCAGGAAAATTATGTTGGCTTATGTTGGCATCTCAAGAGACTGAGGTCAGTTTACCTTTGCCCACAGTAATTAAATAGAAAAGTCTGCACTATAAGAAATCGATTTGATGGTCTGATGTAAACCGAGAGTGCAGCAATAGGCAAAAGCAAAACCATGGTGTTGTTTTGTCTTGCCTTGCTCTGGTAACAGAGGTTTGTGGGAGATAGACATGCGCCCTATGGGACTTCTGTAATGCTTGGAGGGATAAGAGTGTTGCAGAAACAAGAGCAGGACCTCAATTCCCATTATTTTTAAAATAGGTCATATCAGAGAAAACAGTATTTTAAAGTAATTTTTGATGTTGCTTTCTTTTAGGCACCTTTTGCGATGATGATTATGCATCATTTATTCCTCTCCTTCCCCTCTGCCCTTCTCTGCCTTGTTTTCTTGGGGTCTGAGAAGGTGTTGCTGCCACAAATCTTGCAATAAAGAGGAGGGAGAACTACCCTGAGGGCCTCCCATGCAGGATGGGAAAGTGGGAAGAAACAAACATGGCATGCATTCAAAGGTATAGCTGGAACTGTATAGATAGATCTATATTATAACTAAAGAGCACTTTTATGGTGGTTTTTATGGATGCTTCAACAACCTTCCTGGCTGCAACTTACTGCTTCTGGCTGCACCTCCTCATTAGCATTTTTTGAAAACTGATTTGTTATTGCTGTCCTTTGTCTTCTCTTTCCCCTTATATGCAAGGACCACCACCATGACTGTTTGCCTATGTCCTCTCACAATGCATCTGTCCCTGCTGAAGATCAGAATAACATTTTGAGTGTGGCCCTGATGGACTTTGCCTTACACCATTTCAAACCTAAGACAGATAAATGTGACAGTAATTATGATGTTAGGATTTTAAGGGGATGTTCATGATGCTAGAAGACAGAAACAAAATAGTTCATTTTCAGGCTTCTCTACTTCTCAACAAATTTCAGTCACTGTCTGTACTCCAGGGTAGCCAAGAATGTGCAATAAAGATATGAGATTTCTGGATATTAAACTTGTATAAAATGGAAAAAAATTTAGACAGGTCAGATGTTCATTCATCTTGTTGAAGGTGGGAAATGTCAACAAAGCAACATTCTATTCCAAAATGCATTTGTGTAGGTTCGCAGACGTCTTCATTGGGAAAAATACTTCCCATCTATACAAAGATACCTGATCATTGATTATCTGAATTTCAGAAGCAGCAATATGACTCACACTAGGTCTTGGCTTCACAGAGCTTTTTCCTACGTCGGTTCACAAAGGCATTGTGTGTACCACTGCAGTGTGCCAGCTCAGCCCAAGATCAAGCAATTGACTGTGTCATTTTCCTCTGTGCAAAGTCAATGAAAAATTTCCAGTTCTATACAAACCCTGAGGCTGAAAGTGTATACATCTTCTAAAATAGGAACAGTAGGGGCAGATGGAAAATGTAAGATGCATAGTACAACTTTTGACGCATAACAGAAAAGTACTTCAGGAATCTACCACAAACCTGGTGAAGCTTGATGTTGCTAGACTGTAGCCAAGCCACAGTCTGTCTTTAGTAATACAGAGGCAAAATTGTTTCTTTTTCTCTCAAAATAGTGAAAGAAGTCTAGTCAGTTCACGTCTATTGCTTAATTAGATTCAGTAAAGCTGAGGCTTTATCCCAAAGAAAAATGTTTCCAGCAAGTCCAAACGTTAAGATCACTCATTTGCTATTGTCTCGCCAAACTACTAATTCATGTTTTCTCAATCTAGTGTAATAGTACCCAGTACTGCATCTTGGTGAAAAAACGCAGAATATATACACCACAAAATGTGAACAAGAGCTTATTCTCTTAGGGGAAAATAGAGTATGGGATACACTTTATAGAAAGCCATTCTGTGAAGCTTTCCTTTTAATGGTGTTGCTAATTGGCAGCTCCTTTCTGGAAGTAGGAACACCATCACCTTTCACGGTTCACATCAGTATCTATAACCATAGAGTCCATAACAATGTCTCCTTACAAATATTTTATCTATTTTTATCTGCTATCTACTTATTAGCCTGAACAATTTAAGGTGGAAGGAGTCCCTGGAGCAGTGTAACTTACATCAGGTTGTTCAGACCCTTGTGTGAATATCTCTAAGGATGGGGAGTCCACGACTCTTCTCTGCAACATGTTATTTGCTCACTCCTTTTGTGCTAGCGATCACGTAGATTCTGATGATCTGAATCTAAAGAGGACTAGGTAAACTTTTGTGGTGTTGTTTAGCATTTATCCTCAACTGCACCCTGTCTATTCCCATGGCTTTGGCCTTGTGATGTGTAGCATTACATTAATGTTTTAATTTTCCTCCATAGTCCTGTAGCCCAGGGCTCAAACAAGACACTGTGTAATACTGGCACCTTGGAGCATCTTCACTCTTCTTTGTCCTCTTCCTCAATTTGATGGTACATAAGTGCTATCAGATGCAGCAGTGCTGAGGCACCTGGCAATAGCTGGGAACGGCTGGGCACACAGGCCTGCCTCATTCCCTTGCCTCCCCATGTTCCTGAGCTAAACCAAGCACATCCAGTGGAAGGCGAGGCTGAAAGTGAAACCAAACAGTGGAAGGTTTTTTCCTAGTCCATGAGAAAACATGGCTTTAATTTCTTAATATCAGAATGTACTTCTCAGCCTTGCTGGACCACAGTCTGCAGATCTGAGCTGTCCATTGCAGTTACCACCCTCTAGTCTGACGCATTTGGGCTAGGAAGAACATCTCCACCTCAGAAACATTCACATGTATTGCTGGCAACGTTTGACAGCTGTAGGAAGCAAATATTTGCTGCAGAATATTTGCCTCCTGAATAAAGTGGCAATAGATATAAGAAATCCCACTGTGCTTTAATAATCCCATAGTTCAGATAAGCCACATGCATCTTGTGATAAAAATACTGATGAGCCTGGTGAATTAATGCGGTGATGGTACAGTGATGCCTTTCAGCACATAGCTTGCTGTGTCTGCTGTATTTAAAGTGGGCTAATCCACAGACTTACAAATGCAACTGAGTTCCCCGGGGCAGTGTGTGTGTGTGGGTTTTTTTTTAATGAGAGATACTGAATGTGATGAAAACAACCCATGGTACCTATAGACTAGGGGGGCACACAGTGCTTTTATTTACTCTCCAGGTTTGAGCCCTTGCAGCCAGTGTGACTGCAGGGTGCTTGTTAACCAACATCCCTCACTACGTGTTATGAATGCTACAGTGGAAGAAGCTTCATTACATGGAAAACATGTATCTGGTACCATAAAGCTGACTTCCTGGGGGGAGAGCTGGACCTCTTCCAAGAAAGGCTTCAATAACATGGGAAATGGAAGGAAAGATAAGAAATAAAACAGGCCTGAGAACAGACTGTAGAAGATAGATGATCAGATAGCATAAATTCTGCTGGCATCACGGATGTTAATGGCTCATCAGGACCTTTTCTTCCTCCAGACCCAGCAAGGAGAGAATATTGATTGCTTTAGAGTAAGTTCTTGTTTACTGCAGGCTAGATTTAATCACAGAGCTGGATGATAATGTGAAAGTAGAGTCAGAAGGTTTTCTAGAAAAAGATCCACATTTCCTCCATAGACTCAAATTTCATACACCATAAACTATTCAATTTTTAAGGCACAGGCCAGAGCAAAGAAGAGGAAAAAGAAACATACAAGGTGTCCTCATTTACCTTCAACACCATTAATCCTGGATGCAGCATTGAAAATTAACTTAGATCTTACATAGGATGCCAGTAGGGATAGTTTAAGGAAAAAAAAATATTCCAGATTATCACTACTTTGTTCTCCCTTTATCCTATGTCCCACCCCTAAAAAAGTTCAGAAAAATCCCTGATGTTTCTAGTGCTCATGTGCCCGTGTGTTGCTACAGATAACCCATTGCTTTAAAAGTTTCAGAGACTGGTGCTATAACTTCAGGAGCAGACCTGCAAAACTGGAATTGTGTCACACACATCAGATGGCTGAAAATGCACCAGTCTGTGGACCTGGCAGCACATGGCAGCTGTCAAAACCAGGATGCTGTTTGGGTGCCTACAAGATGTCTTTTTATCTTTGCCTTTTTGACATCTGAAAGGATGAGCAGAAGCTGGAATTCAGAGCAGAGGATTCAGGGCAATGGCCTTAGTGTCAGGCCAGGGAGATCTTTGATGCCTCAGTTCACCCATCTTTATGTGCAGCTTGGTAAAATACTGCTACTTCAAGGTAGTATTGTAAGAACTGAAGCACATAAAGTATTTGTGCACGTCTGGAGGTAAAGTGCCATGGAGAACGTATTTCTTGACACTATTCACAGTCCATGCTTATCCTTTTTTTTTTTTTTTCTGATGACAGGCCTCTGAATAATGGAAGTGGTCCCAAAACATACTTGATTGCAGAGCATACCCACTGTGTACCACCCAACTTGCTGATCCAGGCATATTTTATGCACCTGCCATTCAATTGCTATTTCTGTTTTCTCCCTCCTGAATTTTCTTCTGGCTGAGGGCAATTCAAGGTTATTCAGTCATACAAACAAGAAGTCGTGCTTTGCATCAGGAACATATCAAGCTCAACTTTCAACAAAACATATGAATAAACCTGTAAGAAAACTGAAAGAAAAGCCTTTATAAAGGTCAACCAGCTGCTTTTATGCAGCTATGTGTAGAATTTTAATTTTTTTCTCCATGAACATGTGCCATAAAAATGCTATAAGCACAGGACAAACAAGACATTCTCAGAGAATTTCCGAGTTGGATATTTTCACCTGGAAACCAGAAAAAAAAACACCCTCTTCAATGATACAGCTATTAAAATAAGGCAGGTTATAAAAGCTGTGAAGCATAACATTTTACTTTCTTATGGCTACCTCAAAAGCCCAAAGAGCCTGAAACATGCCTGCTCATTATGTACTAGTGACTAAGTTTATCACTCCACCATCATGACCAAGAAATTAGGACAAATACTCAGGAAAGTAATCAGACAAATTGTTTCATTATGTAAATGTCTTCTCCTGAAACTACTTTTCTAAGTTGCTGAAACAATACAGCTCTACCAGAGATAAACATTTTTCTTTTCGCAAATTTAACTCCAGTCATAAATATTTCTTAGGAAGCAAAAAATGAAACCTTTCATGGAAAATTATTTGAAAGCACATTCTCATCCTCAAAATCAACAGCAGTGGTCTTGCTTTGACTTTTTGATTTTCTGAATGACACAGGCACCATCTTCATCTTTGTACAGAAATTGATTTAAAGAGGTCTGCAGAGAGAGACCTGGGAGTCCTGGTCAGCAATAAACTGCCCATGAGCCAGCAATGTGCTCTCGTGGCTGTCATGGTTTAGCAAGGAGTTGCTTTTGCTTAGTAACAGGGGGAGCGGGTTGCAGTGAAGAACCGGTAAAAGTTTTTTAGACTCTCCCCCGACTCCTGGGTTCAGACCCACCCCCCGGCCTGGCTGGGCCAATCTGGCGCCTCTGCGATCACTATTT
>WBNH01010604.1:351701-395956 GCA_013401255.1 Urocolius indicus
GGAACTGGGGCTGTTTAGTCTAGAGAAGAGGAAGCTGAGGGGGGATCTTATTAACATTTACAAATATCTAAGTGATGAATGTCAGGAGTTTAGGGCATCACTTTTTTCTGTTGTATCAAGTAACAGGACAAGGGGTAATGGGAGGAAGTTGGAACACAAAAAGTTCCATTTAAACTCAAGGGAAAACTATTTATTGTGGTGGAGCCCTGGCACAGGCTGCCCAGGGAGGGTGTCGATTCTCCTTCTCTAGAACTTTTCAAAACCTGCCTGGACATGTTCCTGTGTGACCTGATCTAGGTGGACCTGCTTTAGCAGAGGGGTTGAACTAAATGACCTCTAAAGGTACCTTCCAACCCTACCATTCTGTGATTCTGAAGAAGACTTGGGTATTCTGTAATTTTTCCAGATTTGTTCAACAAGCTCCAGCAACCTGGAGTAATTTGTGAGAGTGCTTCTTCCAGCAGACAAAGGATTCTGGCTCCTACAAGTAGTGTGGGGAATCTTCCCCTGGCCAGCCCTGTGCAGGAGCAATCTGGCTTCCTAAGGATGCAGGTTTCCTAACTCTCAGTTAGAAGAAATTCTAACCTAGCCTTAGTAATACACAAAGGAGCAGCAAGAATGGAAGATAGCAAACACTTTAGCTAATACTATTGTCTCCTTTTCTTCTGATAGTATAGTTTATCTAAATGCTAGCAATGACTTTCATTCTTGAGGCTATTGATTTTCCAGCACTAATCAGTACTCTGCCCTTAAGTGTATCCAGGTGGAGAATTACACTTGAGAAAAGAGAGAAAAGATGGATCCTAATTGAAGGCAGACACTTTCATAACCCCTCTGGTGCTGCAGACTAGCAAACATCCTCTGTTAGTCATGAGATTTCAAAGGACAGGAGCAGCCAAAAAGAGTGTAGCTGTGGATATTTGGTAAAGTCATTAGTCCTCTTCCCCCATAGGATTCAACCCTAAACTTGAGATCAACCTACAGAACCATCTCTGAGATATACCATGGGACTCATTCTGCCAAAGGTGAGGAAAGTCTTTGGACCCAAGCCATACCAGATTTTTTCTGAGCTCAGCCTCCTGCCTAGTGAGTTTCCTAGCTGGGGGACTGGATGCTTCGGATTGCTTGATTCAAACACCAGATAAAACCCTGGGCCTAAATTGAAAGTCCACAGACCCACTCGAGGATGCATGCAACAGCTCCCCCCACCCTTCTCCCCTAAGCCTTCACTGTCAGCCACACTCCCACGAGTGGTCAAAGTCCTTACTAAATTCATGAAAATTTCTGGGCTATGCACCATTTTTTAAATAACTCTCACAGAAACCATAACTTGGCACAAACTCTACTGACAAAGAAAAGCAAAGCCCTTGACCCCTAAGATAACCATCTGTTTGTCTCCCCCTGGGCATAGAAGCCATGGCAAGGGCTGCTTTCTCCAGGGCCCACTGGGTGAGGGATGACACCCACACAGAGTGGAGCCAAACACCTTTAGAATCTTGCAGAGGGCATAGCCATGGTTAAGTTTCCCATGATGCCTGAGCAGAAAAAATACCCCCAAAAGAAGACAAAAGGGTGGACGATGGTGCAAGTCAGGACATGGTCAAGCATTTGGTCTGCCCAGGCTGACACTGAGGTTCTCTTTGATCTTAGGGTTGAGGTTAGGGGATAGAAGAATGGCAGAAGGTTGCAAAGTGATATAAGAAAAAAGCTGAGGTTGATGAGAGCTTTGCCTGTCTTGCATGGCAGAGCCTGCTTCCCAGACATGGGAAGCCAACCAAATCAATTTCCTTCTAGGGCTGGAGTGAGTGGAGAAGCCACATGCATGTGTTAGCCTAGGCCTTTCCCTTGCTTGATTTTGTGGAAGATCTCTGCAGGTCATGTTTAAACTGTGACTCTTGGTTGAGTTAGGCTTAGAGTAGGATGTGGCAAGTATTTCCAGAAGACAAGTAGGAGTCTGCTTCTTCAGGATTAAGTGAACGTCAAAGAGATCTGGTATCTTTTTGGCCCAAAGGTTATTGCCTGAATACTAATTGAACCAAAAGACGAAAGAGTATACCTTGGCATTTTTGCACTGTTCTGATTCCAGTGGTTTAGAGTAATTAGAACTGATGGGTACATTGAGTAGAAAAATAACACATTTGTGTGCTGCACAGGCTGAACATACTGTGGATGTAATGAAAAGCTCAGCACCTGCTGCTGAAGTGATTGCAGTCATCTGATACAAACACCCTTAGTGTGGTTAACAAAGGTGCCCGGGGCAGGGGATTTCTAAAGGCAATGCTTGCCAAGAGAAGCAGTAGGTGCAGAAATGGAGACAGCTCTGTTCTCAGCTGGGCAGAGGGCAGAGAAAGTGGCCAGGCACATGGCAAACACCCATGGCCTCTTGTGGGGAAAGAGTCATTACTTTCCAGAGAGGTCTTCAGGGCATGTGGAGTATGGGGCCTGCCTAAACCATGGTCTCCAAAGTGGGATGTGTGCACACCATGGTCGTGTAAGACAAGCCACTGAACTGTGGGCAGAAAATATTTTTGTGCCCCTAATCAATGACATTTAAAAGTAAAATTGAGTGGTTTTTTTCACCTTTATCTCATCCTGGTCTTATATATGTTTTATCATAGTCATACTAGGTTAGCATAGTCCTACATGTGTATAATTTATAAATAAATATACATCTATTGGACCTAAGTGCTCAATTTTTTTTACTGTATTATCAAAAAAGTTTGGACACCGTTGCTCTTATTCTCCACCAAAAAATTCTAGGGAAGGGAAATCTTAAAATCCTGCTTCTCACCCCCAACTTCAACTACGGACCCAGTAAGTGGGATGCAAACGCATGTCTTTGTTTGGGTCCTAGCTTGCTGCTGTGGCTACAGCTACCACTCTGCTTCTTGGCAAATGGCCTCTCTTAAGATATCACTTTCTGTTTCATTGCACGTGGAAGTTCACAAGAGACCTGAAGAGCAGACACAATTTTCTGCTTGCTTCAGCTTCCCCGTGAGGCTTCCCTGCTTTGTGGTGCAGGCACAGGTGGCAGCTCCTGTCTGGCTGCTCCCGTCTGGCTGCTCCCCTTTCTCTCTCATAAAACCAATCCTGACAGCAACCATAAAATATGAACCTCCTGTGATGGCATAAGCAGTGTCCATGTAGGACAACAAATGTTATAGGAATTGGCATGTGACCTGCTGGTGCCAAATCCACGATAGCCATACCTGGTATTGCAATGGGTAACTTATTTCCATGATTTACACGCTCTGAAAGCTCTGCACTGGCTACTGTAGAGAGTGGAAGGACTCTCCCTGTGTGCAACGAGCACAGGAATGACAATCGTAATGACAAAAAACACATGTCAAAACTTGAAAGACATTTGAGAAATCATCTAGTTAAGACCAGAGATTAAAAGTTGATAAATGTATCCTTGGGGTAGCAGGGTTGTTTTCTGCAGGGGATGGATGAGCAGACTGCAGCCACAGGAGCTGCAGTGGGGAGAGCCCAGCTCCTGGACTGGTGAGCCACAGTCAGAGCCTTCACAAATCCACAGTGCCAGAGGGAAACCAACCAACTTGGGTTTATATTTGTATGGATGACCATGGTGGTAGGGCTGCTTGCAACATTGCAGTGTTTTGTCTTGACAGTCTTTTCACCACCGTTGGCAATTCCTCCATCTTTTCCTACAGCAATACTGAGGGTATTAATTCAGTTGCCTGTGGTGTGTCTGTGTGTGTCAGTAATTCTCTCCCAGATGAGAAAAACTAATTACAAACTTCCCTTTTGCCTTTTTCACACCCATAAGCCCAATATTTAAGTCTGTATGAAATATATTTTTATACTGTTTCTGATGAAATTTCTTCATTTTCTGCTCTTTAGCTAGAAAAGAACCCCACAAAATGAGTTTCAGTTCCAGCAACTTCAGTGAAATTAAGCCAGCTATGACTAGTTCATGAGCTACTAGTTCATGAGATATTCCACATTGCACACTTCATCTCAACTGCTGCCACCATGCAAGTTTCTCATACACAATTTTGTTATCAGATGGATGTTCACAAGATCTCCCTCTCTTATTCCCCCTTTCTCAGCTGATGAAATGCAGACAAACTTCAGTACTTGGTTTTATTCTCTCTATGGAGCCAGAAAGCAGTAGTCACATATATGAATCTCTCAAGATGGTAAAGAAGAATAAAAAATGTGGTGCCCTATTTCATGGGATTTAAACCTTAAGTTACTATATTTAATCTGAGAAATAAATAGTTTTTTTACCTAGCTTTCTTCTGTTCATACTAGCAACCACAGAAACATCTTGCAATCCTGTCTGGAAAAATTAAATTAAGGCTTTTGAGTTGAAGTAGATGATGCTTACAGTACAGAAATAGACTGTTTCTAGTCAGCAGGATTAAAGGAAAGAAAAGCTCAGCAAGAATGAAGTTGCATTGCAGAGTTATCTCTATCTAGGCAGCAGACTGTAATTTCCATAAACTAAGGGGAAAATTCTCATCACTGCTTTGCAGGTCAAAGACCTGTTTTTAAATCCCCTTATCTTCTCTTTCTTTTCCTTAGTTCCCTCACTGCCTCCATTTTTGTGCTTTGTTTGATGATCAAAGAACAGTGAGGCATAGAAAAACAGACTTTACAGTGTATTTAGTTGTCTGTGTAATAGTGAATATTTCAAGTACAAATGGAGAAGAAGGGAGAGGAGGAAATGCTGTTTAACAGTATATTCAACAGTATTGCAAGCCACACTCTGCAAGGTTGTTACTGTCTCCTGGTCACTTCAAATCAATATGCAAGCTGTTTTTTACTAAAATGGTTGGCCCTGCAGCCCTCACTCTTCTTACTGCCCTCCTTGAGCCAACACTACCTTCACCCAGCCGTCTGCTGAAAATTAACCTCTCAATGTTCATTACAGAAGTAAAAAGATCAGCCTTGAGTCAGATAAACTGTGGGAACCATCTCATTGCACATCCTTACAAACTCTGGTATCAGTTTGGAGTACAAAACAACGTGTCGTTTGTGACAGGCTCACAAAAGGTGTCAGACAAAACCTGCATCTTTTGACACTAGCCCACCCCTCACATCAGCTTTAAGAGATAATAGAGCAGAACCTTGAGACGAGTAACATGAATGCAGCCAGGGAGCTTCCCTGTTAAAACTGTGGCTTGCAATGAGTGGTTTCCTATATAACATATTGCAAAAGGTGTCTGAGCTAACCCTGACAATAACTAAACCTGAATACAGTAAGGGAAGAAAACACCATTAATGAAACACCAAAATTGTAAAACAGTGTCACTGATTCCTCTAGTCCTTGATTCAAAATATCAAAATGAAGAAACTTAAAAATTAAGGAGTAAAATCCTGGATCTGTCACAGCCCGTGGAATCACCCAAGGCAGAGTCAGGTTTAAACCCTTGCTTGAAGCATTAGTGTGAACATGGACAAGGTAAGGTATGAATCTCATGGATTGTCAAAATTCCACAGAGATTAACCAGAAACTGTAGGAGATGAAACTTTTCTCCCTAAAGTTGCAGGAGGAAGTCTTGGCAAAGCAGACTGTCAATATCTCCCTTCCCCTTACAAAGCAGCCACACAGACAGCACCCTCCATTGCACTGCAGGGAATCTCCAGAATGCCCAGTCCCTCTCCCCATTATTTCATAGAATCATAGAATGGTAGGGTTGGAAAGGACCTTTAGAGTTCTAGTCCAACCTCCCTGCAGAAGCAGGTTCACCTAGATCAGGTTGCATAGGAACATGTGCAGGTGGGTCTTGATGACCTTCAAGAAAGGAGACTCCACATCCTCCCTGGGCAGCCTGTGCCAGTGCTCCATCACTGATATTTATTGATATTACCAATATTTAATATATTGTAATATACAATATAAACCATCTAAATATATAATAATAATTATTATATATATTTATTTATTAATATTATTGTTGTGGTGATTATTAATGCTAATTACTACTAATATTGTTTTTATCATCATTATTATGCTATATTTCTAAGATCTCAGTCCTCAGTAAGTAACTAAACAGCATCTTTGCCAAGTTTTGTATTTCAGTGTCTAAGTTCAGAAGAATGAAGACAGGAGAGTCTAGGTTTTATTTTTCCATGATTGAAAAAAATTTCAAAACAAGTTATTTATTCCTTGAAAAAAATAGCATTCTTAACCTATTCAAACACAGAAAAACTATAGGCCAAATGTCTGTGCCTTTCCAGTTGTGAGCATGTGAAGTGACCATATTATTGATGGAAAAAGTGTTGCAGAATACTGACAGTGCACACTTAATATCTTAAAAACTAATTGCTGCACACATTTGTTTTGCCTCAAAATGATGTACATGTGAGAAATGTCAAAACATTTAAGATATTAACTGTAATTTGTACACATATATGTGTAAATAGCAAGCTAGGAGAAATATCTATGAACAGAACATACAGAATAACAGGTCTTCTAAATTCTTGCTCTGTAATAAATCTATTTATCCACATGCCTTGTTATGCAAATAACTTAATTAATATACTATTGGCTGGTCAAGCTGACATGTTTTTCAACTAAATTAATAGCAGAGTTTATGGATTCTACTTCATTAATCTATTTAGAGACGGTACTTAGCACCAAGGAAAAGCAAAAAATAGAAAATGATGCAAGCAGCCCGCAAGGTTGACTATTTCTGAGTGTCTTTGTGTTTGTTTACAGCCAAGCACAGCCCCCATGCAACCTCCTAATGCATCTCCAGAGCAGCTGAGCAAGGGGCTGACCCTCTGCTTACCCCATTTGGGAAGCTGGCCATGCAAGCGTTTTGCCTTGCACAGCTTTCCACCCTGTGGATGGTGAATCCCTGATCTGAATAAATGCTCATCCTGTTTTGTTTTGGGGTTTTTGCCACTGTGTTTTTTACACATAGTCACCTGGGAAGATCTGCAACACCAGGGCTTTGCAAGAGCAAGTGAGTAGCACTCAAAAGATCTATGGAGGCCATCGGGGCCTGTCACTCTCCCATGTATGCTAGATCTCAGCGACTGTACTCACTATGAGCCCTTAGGGTGGCAAGTGGAGACTAGTGTTGCTAACATTAGTGTTATGTTTAAGGCTGAAGCAATTATAGCAAATGAAGATGGAAAAGCAAAACATTATAGTAATAGCAGAAAACTTAACCATCTGTTATACTACTGAAGGCTGGCTGGGGAACAACTTTTCATTTACCAGCAATTTTTTAACTTTTAAAATACAGTGCTATGATTTCTATATACTACCTGAACTTCTGCACTTCTGCACATTTTTTACACAGTGCTGTAATGAAACTTCAACAAGGTTATACGGGATTTTCTATGTATATTCATCTGTGATTGACTCACAGCTCTTGGGAGTCTAGAAAGAAAGCATATGCGTGGCAGTTTTCTCAGCTCTTCACTTAAAGCACAGCTACAGACACCTCTGCATGTTTGCATCAGTGTGATTGAAGATGAATGCAAAAAAAGACTTTATTCTTATGCTAGATCTCACCACTATAGAGACACCACACACTTGTTCTGTGATGAAAAGGAGGACTACACAGCACATTTGTAGGTTAAGTGCTGAGCAAAAAATGTGTCTGATAGAGGTTTACACATAGCTGTTGTAAATTCCATTTTATCCCTGCTAATTTCGTCTCTGCTTTAGACTAAATAATAAATCCCAGTTGAGTATCTAAATCCTTAAACTCTGACAGGACATGCTGAGTGGAATAACTACTAAGGTTGCCCACGCTGCCAAAGTGAAAAGCAACTCCTTTATGCTCCATAGCTAATCCCCTTCAAAGCCTCTTCCTCAAAGCCCTTCTGAGGCCCATTACAGACATTATATTGCTCAAGCTAAGGAAATTTCACAAGGCCACATTGTTAATCAGGTGCAAAGTCAAGCAAAGTGCTGGGATTCCTGGTCCCATTCCTCACTAAGACACCTCCTGAGGCAGAAACAGGTGTGTCCTTTGGGCTCTCTGCGGGGGGGGGGGTGGAAGATAAGCGCTTTCAAGGCAAGTCAACTTCTTTCTGCCTCCCAGGGAAAAGAAGAGCAAAACTGCAGCGTTGCCTTCTGCTCTGTTCAATTCACAGAAAATCTGGTGCCAGCTCAGCTATGAGTGATGGCCAGACCACCACCCTTTCCCCCTCCATGCACAAATTTTCCTTGACTGACAGCTTTGACAGGACAGCACTAGGGTTTCAAACCGCTGAGTCTCCAGGGTCAGGTTTTGTGCCTTTTAACAACCACTGAAAATGTGGCTTCAGCTTCTATTTTTTTTTTTTTGTTTGTTTCCTAATCCATTGCTGACTTCTGAAGAGCAGTTGATATTTACAGCTGGAGAACGTGTGGGCATTGGGCAGGAAAAACAGAACAGGCTCCAAAAGAGAAAGATAGGAAACATAGAAGGCAGGTAGCAGTGATGGAGAGTAAAGGTCAGGGCCATAGAGGGAAGGATATGAAGGAAGTTAGTGTGATATTTAACTCTGTAACACTTCTGGTTGACTATGTTGATTCAGGCAGATAGACTGTTATTAAAATCTTTTTTTCCAATGTTTAGAGATCTCTCGTGCGCCATCCCCCAGAGCTGTTTTCTTTCTTCCCTGGCATAAGCCCTGTAAAAATCCTCTTCTCCTTGCACAAAAACTGGACTCTTCTTTTTATCTTCTATTTTTTAGGCTGGCATGAAGCCTTTTGAGCTACAGCTTCTTCATTTGTGTTTGTTGCCTTCCTCACCACCCCAAGAAAACAGGTCACACAAAATGACCCTGCCATTCTCAACAGGGCTCTCCTAGAGCATTTTTTCACTCAGGAGCTGGCAATGAGACCTGCCTTATTAGAAGCGGTGCTACATTGCACAAAACTCAACAGCTTACATCTTAGCCTGAGCTGAGAGTTTGATGCAACAACGTACCCAGGACTGCATCCTCTGTGCAGGTGACTAGGCAGCCAGGGTATACACTGCTTTTCCTCGTGGAGTCATGTAACAGTGGGTTGTAAAGTACAGGAGTGTAGGTGCCACCTTGAATTGAGAAGCAACAATATGTGCAGCAAAACACTGTCCATGTTTTTTTCCTTAATTGTCTAGAGTTGAGCCCCACGGCATCAGATGATACCTTCCAATTCATGGTATGGCTCAAGCTGGGAGATGAAAGGCATATTAGGCTCTCTCAAAGCAGTAGCTTCACCATTTCTAATACTGAAAATATAGGAGATAATTACACTGCTTCAAAGCCAGGTTTTGGGATGGCTGTAATTAGCTTGAACACCACTATCACACATGCGTACTCAAGTAAAGCCAGTCTGTCACTGCAACTACAACAGCCCCAGCACCATGGCCTCATTTACCAAGCACTTATCTGAAAAGGAAATAGGAATAAATCTGTCAATCACACCCTTAAATTACCTCTCAGCATATTCTGAGCAAGCACCGGACACTGTTCCCTGGTGAAGGAGGTTGTCCAAACTGATGCTTTGCCTCTCACAGGCTGTAGGCATCCAGCTGGGGGAGCACACAGTGCTCCTCGCTACCTCACCCCACAACCCCAGTGCCTGGGACCCCTCCTTCCTCCTGTGGAGACTGCTTTGCAAGTGAAACATACAGGATAAATGAAATGCATTAGGGAGAAAACTTTGCTCACGGTATATAAGACTCTCACAGGACATGTCCATACAACACTGTCAGTTTCTGCTGCAGTTTCTGTAGTTATATCTGAGTTAGGGTTAAATGGGCAGCTCGAAGACTAGTGTCACTGAAGCAGCTGAATTCAGTCTGGGCTCACTGCCTGGGGGCTGTGAATTGCATTTGCTTGTGGACTTGGCTGGCAGCATTGTGGTGGGGGTGTTGCATGCCTAGTTCACGCTTCCTTTACCCCACAACCACTTTCACCACCTACTGTTTAGTGCTGGTGCGGTTACTTCTGCAGCTGCATGATGACCAAGGGCCAGCTGAAGAACAAGCAAGCTGGAAATGCTCCCAGAGCTCCTTCAGTGAGCTGCTCCTAACTGGGACCACGGGCAGCCTTGACAGGGTGAGTGCATGCCTCGGTGTAGTGGGAGGGGGGAGTGGAGCAGGGGTTGCATGAAGCATGTCTGGCTGCCTGTGTACCAGTCATGCACTCACCGTCAGAGGTGAATAGGTAATGCCCCAGCTGCCCACCAACAAGCCCAAATAGCAAGGAATGGTGTGGTTTATAGCAAATTACACGTAGATTGGAGCAACTGGCAGAGTCCATGGCTCTGTTGAGACATAGGGCCAAGACATTGGTGAGGAGAAGCATGTCCTGTTGAACTGCCTGTGATGTTTGTGCTGTCTGTGCAGCAAAGGGCCAGGATGGTAGACAGGGCAGCCCCCACTTCCACTTTGGACAGCTAAAGTCTGCCACAGACAAAACAATGCCGTGATTGCTTCTCTGACTTCCCCGGTAGCCCTGCTCACAGAGGTCTGAGCTATCCCTATGGAGAGCAGGACAAAGTCAGATGCAATAGCACTTGAACCAGAGCAGGGCATTGGAACTCCTCTTTGCTCTCTGACATGGCTGTTTTCGTTGGACAAACTAACTGCTTCCTTTTTTTTTTTCCCCTTTTGCTTTCTTAACTGTCTTCCTTTTTATGAGTCAAATGATCATGAATCTGGTGACAATAAGAACAGAAAGGCTATCACCCTGATCTTCTGTAATATACAACCCACAGGACTTCTCTGATTCAATCTCTGTTATGCTCTTGGTCAGGCTTTTGGAAAAATCTCGTATAAGCCAAATGGGGCAAGGCATGAACTGGCAAACTGGGCAGTGTGCATGTGTGTGCACTGATCAGGCAGCCGCTGGCAGCTGCACTAGGCAGCATGAAACGTAACCACAGCTGCCCTCCCTTGCCTGAGAGCATCATTCTGCAAAGTGCTCTGTCCAGTTGCTTCTTGACAGCACATTTTGGGATGTGAGATTTTTCTTTTCCCACTGCGTCACCACAGCAACTTTGGTTTTAACTGGACAAGCAGGCCAAAGATATTTCAAACTCACCTGGGTGGGAGAGGATGAGGAGGAAAAACAAGGGATGAAACTCTTACGATGAATGGACAATCTGATTGCATAGACTTTGCTATCCTTAAGAAACCATGTGGAAAAAAAATACCCTATATTTGACCTGCTTCCTGAACAACATACTTTTGAATAAACTAAAGAAATTAAATTCTTTTATTTCTTTCTTGAGAGGCATGTTGTCCAGTCCTTTGGCAATTTCTGGAGCTCTTTTCTGAATCCTCTCCAGTTTCATCAGCATCTCCTTTGAGTTCATAGGCATCAGATGGGACAAACACATCAGCAGCAGTTTCCCTGTGGGTGTGACACAAACCTCTATGTTCCTTTTGCTTTGTGTTTTTATAACCAAAGTATAGCAAAGACGACATCAGGTGGTTTTGCCAACATCATTCTGAAGCCCATGTTGAACAGACGATGTACTGGAACCTCCAGCCTCCACTAAAGTCTTCCCCAGAACTTGCAGTCTTTGTAGAGACACACTTTCATCACAGGCCATATTCAAATATATATTGTTTACTTGCATGTAATTTACTGACAGATATATGTTGTTCTGTATCAGAAACCTGATTTCTTCATAATTGACTAGTGCTCCCCCCCTTTTTTTTACTTTTGCAAATGATTACATTTGCCTAGGCCATTAATGAGGAGTTTTAAACAGCATCGTGCTAAAAATTGATCTCTGTGGGAACCAGTAGAAATACAACCAGTGAAACAAAAATCCCTAATACATTTTGAGACCTACCAGCCAGTTTTTAATCCACTTTGTCTCTTAATCAAAATGCCATGCCATACCACATCACACACCCTGCAGAGTCTATTACAACGGCCACAGCTAGATTTTGCAATCTCATAATATCATCAACAGATAACAAGTTACTTTCTCATTATTGCACTTTGTTCAGCATTAAATATACCTCTTCCTTTCAATTTTTTATTAGTTGACTCTCACATCAGCTAGAGTTTTGTTTGCCTTGCTTGAGGAGATTGGCAAGATAAGTCTGATTACTTGGGTTTTTTTGACAGCTGCAGCAATAGATGTTTATATAAGTTATATCATGACCTTGGCTGAATCGATCTGGGAATCTTTAAACTAAAAGATAAGCACACAAGACATCAGCCTTTTTTTGGCTGAGAAGCTACTGGATTCTCATCCAGTGCACAGCGTCTTCACTTTTCCAGAGCTGAAAATTTTAGAAATTGGAGGTTTTGTCCTCCAAGGTCAGACAAGTCTAATACAGAAGGAAAGGAGTGAGTGGAACTTCAGTCCTCATGCCAGGAGAACAGAGGGAGAGTGTGAAAGGAGGCTGTGAGGGTGTGGGGAGCACAGCTGGGGACCCCACTGTGGCAGTGTGGCTTTTGGGGTCCCTCTGTAGGATCCAAATTCATTCTGTCATGCTCATCACTGCTGCTTCCCCGAGCTTCTGTATTTTGTGCTTCCAGCCTCTTCAGGAGGTGTAAAAGCCCCATGCGCATCTCTCTATTCTGTTGCTTTGTGTCTTGCCTTAGTCCTTCATTAACCAGTGCTGGAAGGGATAGAAACTACAGCTTGCTGTGCTGCTGTTTCTTACTCTGTCTCTACAAAGGAGACTTTCCATCTGTCAAGAGTTCAAGTGCCACTCAGATTTCCTAAAAAAAACCCATTTCTCTACCTGAAGGTCATGGAGAGAGGCTGTTGCCTGTGTGAGATTTGTCTGCAATGACAATGTTGCTTTTCTATTTTTACCTTCCATTTCCTCAAAAAGATTTTGATGTGCAATAGGAGGGAGCTTCCAACTAGAGCCAAAAGCCAAGAACAGCAGCTTTGGTGAAGCCCCAAGCCTGTATTCATTTTCATTAACAAAGCACAAAGTAGAGTCAAAGCTGGTACAAATCAGGACAGCTGGTGTGTCTTCAATGGACCTGTCACTGGTGACATCTGCTGTGGGCTTGGTTCCGAAAGGAAGGGCATGCTGCACAAGCAAATATAGGAACAATTATTTTTTTCTGATTAATCCAGAATAGATGGAGAATGGGGTAGGTCTTTTACAAAGAGAGAATCAAATAAAATGGCTGAGAAAACAAATGTGCTCTTTTTGCCCTTCACAGACAAATATAAAGTAAAATCAGCTCTTTCATTAAAACAATTTGGTCCTAGAACTGGATTTGTGGGATCTTTGTAGTCACGTCTGAGACCTTGCCCCAATTTCTTTCTTTCCCCCTCCACCTACTCCTTTTAGTAGCTGCCTGAATAGCTGTAAAACAAAGGGAGCACTGGAAATCAAATGCATTTCTTTTAATAAAGCAGTAATTTCAAACCTACATTAATAAATAATCCATATGTTGCCTGAATCTTTTATGACATGAATTCCAAAAAACAACTTTAAAAGCTTTCTCTGTTGTTCTGGAACTGGGTCAGAAAACTCGCTCAGGGAATTTTTAATGAGCTAGGCAGCCTCTCAGCTCTGGGTTACTGGTTCAAACACGAATCAGGTTAGTAGGGAGCAGAATTTATTGCTGCAGCTGAAGAACTTAGACCCACTCCCCACCCCAGACAATCATATCCCCCTGGGCTATATGGCATAATGAGCATAAAAGTCCACGGAAAAATGAAACAGAGCTTAGAATGTAGGAACTGATTAATTTATTTTCTCTCAACACCTGCCCTTTGTAATCACAGAATTTAGGTTGGAAAAGACCTTTAACATCAAGACCAACCATTAACCTAGGACTGCCACCTGCACCACTAAACCATGTCTCTCAGCACCATCTTTACACATCTTTTAAGTACACCCAGGGATAGTGACTGCAGCCTGTGCCAGTGCTTGACAACCCTTTCAGTGAAAGATTTTTTTTCCTAATCTCCACTCTAAACCTTCCCTGCAACTTCAGGCCGATTCCTCTTGTCTTGTCACTTGTTACTTGGGAGAAGAGACCAGTCCCCACTAGAACCTCCTTTCAGGTAGCTGTAAAGAGTGATCATGCCTTCCTTCAGCCTCCTCTTCTCCAGACTAAACATACCCAGTTCCCTCAGACACTCCTCCTAAGACTTGTTTTCTAGACACTTCACCAGCTTCATTGCCCATCACTGAACATGCCCCAGCATGTCAACGTCCCTCTTGTAATGAAGGCCCCAAAACTGAACACAATATTTGAAGTGTGACCTCATCAATGACCAGTCCTGCCTGTTTATGAAGAAGGACTGATAAATACGTAAAAGATACATTTCACTCATTAAAGAAGCAAGAATTAAGCTACAGATTTGAAATGACATTTCCTTTGTATCTTCTACAAATTTACAGCAAGTGTTTTTTTATCACCGATGCTACTTTACTAGTGTGAATCACAGGAGAAGAGCCTTAAGGAAAAAGAGGTGGGAGAAGAGAAAGAAAGGGATAATGGGAAAGCATTTGATTAGACTTGTGCGTTTTGGTGTTTTAGACATATCTGCAAACATACTCAGAGCAGCTTTTAAGGGTGTACCTCATTCTGAGACATACGCGTTACAAAATCCTGTAAGATCAATAGTAAAACTTATAAGCTGCCCTAAACAGCATTGCTGTCTGCTCATAAATCTCATTTCCCTGTTGTCCAGCTACGGGGAATGAGAACATCTCCAAACACAACAATATATGTCAGGTTTAATCACTGCCCTTAGGCATTTTTGTGAAAGTAACAGAAGGGAATCAGTCAATATAGCGGGGCAAGCAGTAAAGAACATTTTTGTTTCAGGATGGCAAAAAAAGTAACGTGTCTTTCAGACATCACAGCCAGAGGGAGTTGCTGCCTGTGGGCCCTAACACAGTCATTAGGAAGCCAGGGGAATGACAGTACTCTTGCATATGTCAGTGGAAACTGTGATTATGTCCTAAATATCCAAATAGAGCATTTTTTTTGTATGCTGAAGGCAAGCTGTGAGTTGCACTACAGAATTTTTACCAAATTATTACCAAAGAGAACTAGCAATTAAAAAAAATGAGAAAGTAGAAATAATAACATAAAATAATTACTGCTTTATTTTACTTATATTTTTTTGTCAACTGAAGAGCAAAAATAGATGTATTTATGGAAGAAGTTTTTTTGTGAACAGTACAGATAATACCAAAATACGTTCTCCAAAGGCAACGACCTGTTTGCATTAAGATGTATAAGAGTTATTTAGAGTGGAACAAGAAAACTAAATTCCTCTTTCTTCCAGATAAATCAGTCAGGCATTTAAGATCCCTTGATTAACCTATAAAGAGAAAAGCCAAGATTAGGGCTGTCTGAATGACTCAGAAGATATTTCTGGGGGAAGGAAGGAAGCCCTAAAGAGACAAGCTGTGGAGAATCTAAGCATAGAGGTGGAGATGTTGGACTGGGAAAGGCAGGGTTAGAAAGGCAACTCCAGGAGGAAGGCCATGTAGTCTTGACCCCACTCATTTTAAGGAACTTGTTACACTAAATAAGCTATACTCCAAGAAACAACAAAATGTTGTTTGGAGAGGCTCTGGGTATACATGGATTTTTTTTTTTTCTGAGGCTTAAGGAAAAATACATGCAATAGCTTACTTAAAATGGAGAAGATGGTTTGTAATAGTCAAACTCTGTTTGCAGAGATCTGGAAATATAAAAGACTGAAGGGGACTGCCAAGGTCACTGAAACACAGATCCCCAGCAATTGCATCAGGTGATCTTAAATTTAAACGAGGGATAACCATTTACAGAGATGACATATATTTGGCTTTTATCTGTGTCACAGTTTGACATGCTAGGGTATTTTGTATTGAAGCACCTAGCATCAGCATTATATCTGAAGTGCTGAAAGGTGAACTAACTTCCTGGGGAGTAATTACCCACAAATAACTTTTTGTCAACTTCTCAGGTATGAAACAATGCAAGAGAGGACAGTGCAATTCCTAATTTTTTAGTTCATATCTACCTTCCCAACAGGGAAAAATCTGAGTAGCATTTCAGGTAAGTACCTTATTTAATGATAAAAAAGCTCCTTTCCTTCAGTTCAGATCTCTGGATGTGTGTTGCCCTAGCTCTGTAATATTGAGTTACACAAATATGCAGCTGATGAAACACCATGACTAAAAGATGGAGGTATCTCACTTGCCTGACTGTTGCTTTTTACTTTGCAGGTTTGTTGGACTTTTTTCTTTTCTTTTTTTTTTTTTTTTTTGCTCTTGTTCTTGTGGACTCCAAATTTCTATTCCCAGAAAAGGCCTTGCAATCTGATAAATACAAGAGATTTGTTCCACTACTGATCAAGCTAAACATACGTGTTTTGTTCTTTATGTTTCAACAATGAAGGCATTGTGGAAGGGCATGGCTCCTTGCCACCAAGGAAAGAAAGAACAGTGAGAGCCCAGCGCCGGTGCAGCTGTGGGGCTTGAATGCTGCATCGGTCAGTGCTTTCCAGGCACTCTGGGGCACATCACTGTGGCAGACATCCATGCATATCACACCCTTAAATCCATACATGCTACCTACCTACCTCTGGTGTGCAAAGGCAAGTCATGAGTTTTTGACAAGTTGAAGTGTGGCAGCAGGAAATTGCATTGGCTGCCGTGTTGCAGAATTTTTGTTTGCGCTTTTGTAAGTGAAGTCTCTTCTGGCACTGCCACGCTCAATGCTGCTTTCAATTGCTCTGCAGTCGATTGTGAAGGACAGTAGGCTCCAAAACAGGAAGACAGCTACATTTACAGACAAAGCTGGGAGAGAGAATTAGTCCTGCAGGCACTTCTGTGACCATTCTCCTCAGATTAATTTTTAGCAAGTGTTTGCGAGAGGAGAAAGTCTTTCCTTCTTGGAGGGGAAACAGGAGTTCAGTGAGAAGAAGGCATTCATAGGGCTTTTGAAGGTATACTTCTGCCATGTAAATGCAACTTTGAAAGCTCAGAAACTCCTAAAATTTCTTTTTTGAAAAAAAAAAAAAAAGAGATAATTAATCCCCAAATTTCTTGGTATAGTTTTGGGGCTGAAAAACAAAAATATAAAGCCCTCAACCTTTGAGTCTGAGACACCAAGAAGTAATTACTAAGAACACTGAGATATAGCCCTTGATCACTGTTATTAACTCTGCTTTTCATCTTTCTACCTCTCTATTGGTTTTCCTAGTGCTTACTCTGCTTTCTCACTTCCCTCAAGCCAGGAGTATTCCTGCATCAGAGAGAAGAAAAGAAGGAATAAAAAGAGATGAAAGGTCAGACTGGTGAAAAGAAATGGAGAAAAAGGAAAGAGGAGGAAAGCAAAAAAGGGCAGGAATTTGGTCATCGTCTCCTGTGTCCTGTGGACTTAGCTCTCCTTTAGGATGTAGGTTCTGCAACTGGGCGATGCATCCCTCCAAATACTCAATTGCTGTCTTTGAGTGGAATTTAAGTATTATCCCTCAGTATCCTGCAGGAAGGCATAGCAGCCCTTCATACTCTTGAAGCTTAGAAATGGTTATAAATGTCTGGTTCTTGTCTGTATGTTCGTGTGACCATGCCGTCCTTTAGCTTCAGTAACTCCTTTCATGGATATAGCATAGCCATGAGTAATGAATGCATCCAGGTCTTGGTTTTGTTAATTATAACATGCAGTGGAAATGTGTATTTTCAGCTTTAAACTCGTGTAGCTGAATAGTAGGAGTGATATTTAAGTACTAAGGAATGAGAGTTCTGTCAATGCTTTTGGGGTGAGACATCTCAAAGTAAACACTATTAGCTTAAAATATCATATGGTATCTTAACATTTTCTGCCCTATTTTATTAAGACTTCTCCACCTGAAAATGAGAATATTTCTCTTACTTTATCTGCATTTCCTCTTCCAATCTGAGGGTTTCATAGATACTGTATCCTGGTTTTTGTGTCTGTTTGTATTTCCTCTGTCCTTGTATCTGCAGCAGAGGACTATATGCATGTGCTTCTACAAAATCACCCTACCAGTAACAGCAGCGGCAGCAAAGCTCAAGATTAAGAAATAGCAGATATAGAGAAAAAGGAAGGTGGAGAATGAATATAGTAGGAAGCAAACCTCAAAGATCTCTGCAAGGATCACTAGGACACACAAATGTTAAACTCTCATAAAATAAATGAACCAAAAATACATTAAAAAAAAAGTCTCAATACTGAAGACAGTGAAGAATGTTTAAATTCTCAGCTATGGCCCCAATGAGGTCTTCAGATTTTCATTTAAAAAACTACATCAGGTAACAGCTGTACTCAAGAAATGCAGGCAGAGCTTGTGCCTAAAACCTGATGCAAACAGGTGGAAAGGTATACACATTTGGAAAATATTTCAAATGGCCACATCTTCTGAAGTGGCTTATGGTATCTGCTTTTTTAATGTTTACTCGCAAAGACAAGAAGGTGAGGGGAAGGAAAAAAAAAGGGGAAATATTTGAAGGCTGAGGCTTTTTGTCCACACAGGTGAACATTAGCCCTTACTGAGCTTTGAGCTCAAGATTAAAAAAAACTATCAGTTTCTTTCTGTTGAAAAGACCAGAACTTTGTATTGTGCAGGAAGCCCTCCCCCACCTGCTGGCTTGGCAGGAGAGAAAGACACACAGCAAAACAACCATACAACAGCATAAATACATTTCTGAAAAGGTTCTTAATTTATATACATATATAAAAAGATTGTCTGTTTCATCCACATGACACTGATGCATCCAGATTTGTATTATATGACACATATTTTGAATATATGTACATGACTGATAAGCACATTAATGAGCCAAGCTTTGACAGGAAAATATATTTCAAAGCTTGGGTTTCTTTGGCATAGAGTTCTTCTATGCTGGAAATAATGAGTGCTGCCTGCATTCTCCTTGTTTTTTCCCATACTATAAAGATTAGTCAGAGCTCTTAAAAATTCTGTTCAGTTAAACCCAACTAGTAAAGTATGGTCCAGAACATGCCAAATAAGTGACAAAGAGAAAAACAAAATTAAAAGGGATTAAATTATTGAATCATTTGAAAATCAACTCTGCATTTTGTTTTGAGTATGAAATAGCTAATAATGATAGCAATTTTAATTATTATTTTTGTTATTTTTGCTAGACCAAGATCTGTGTCTGAAATAGGATGTGCAAATCAGTCTGGAAAAAAATGTGTTTGCTGCTCCAAGCATCTTTGCTTATTTACAGGATGCAACTTGGACTGCATCCAACCTAAGAGTCTAAATACCCATAGAGCTTCTGGTTTAGTCCTCAAATAAACTAGACACATGTCTCTTCTTGCATAGTGGACTAGGAGTGTATGATGCTACAGTAAAGGCCACTCCACTGCTTGTTATCTAGCTGGTACTTCAGTGTGTGATGAGTATAAAAATGTCTGTAGAGGCTGAGGTGGGATAATTCCAGCATCTGTTGTTGTCTGATCTGTAGTGGTGACGGAGACATTCTACCTTCATCCCATCTCTTCCCCAGGCTTAACCAGGGCCATCTCTAAACCTTCCCCACACACAAGTGCTACAAACTCAATCACCTTGCTCCCCGCTGACCACACGCTGAACTGAATCCAGTTCATAGATGTCTTTCTTGTCATCATGGGTCCAAAAGTGGACGCTGTATGTACAGGTGGTTCAGGAAGTGCTGGAAGAGAGAACTAATCCCTTCACTCAACCTTCTTTCCTGACAGGGCACACTGCTGGCTTATGTTAAGCTGTCTGCAACCAGGACCCCTGGGTCTTCCCCACAGAGCAGCTTTCCTGCCAGTCTGTCCCTAGCCTATGCCATTGCTAAGGACTCTTCCTTTCCAGGTGCCCTGGCAAATTTCATAAGGCTCCTGTCAGCCCATTCCTCCTGCCTATCTAGGTGTCTATCTGAGCTGTCTATCTAGGCTGCCTATCTGAGTGGCAGCCCTCCCCTTCTGAGTAGCGACTGTGCCCTCACTCTGAGTTCCTCTGAAGATTTGATGAGAGTCCACTCAATTACCTCTTCCAGGTGATAAAGCAGGACAGGTCCCAGGACAGAATTCTGTATTCTCCACTTTTAACCTGCCTCTAGATAAAATATAACCTGGTACCTCCTACCATTTGAGCACAATCATCTACTACTTTATTATTCAGTTGGTTGTCTTCCCATTCAGGCATTCATAGTCTAACTTGGCTGCAAACCCATTGTGGGAGAGAGCTAAAAGTCTTGTTAAAGTCAATGTAGATGGTATTTGCTGCTCTCACCTCATCTGCAAGGCAATCAGGTTGCTCAGGCATGACTTATCATAGTTAAATCTATGCTGGCTTTTCCCAGTCATTTTCTTCATGTGCTCAGAAATGTGTTCCAAAAGCAACTCTTCCTTCCACAAGAAATAAATGTCTCTTTGTCTTTTCAGTAAAGCCGTCTAGGAATCCAGCTTGTCCATTGGGTGCTATGGAGAATCCCTGTTAACAGTTTCAGCCACATCCTGATCCTCGAGTTTGGTGTTTTGGTTACAACTTTAATGACCCCTTAAATCCCATCCCTCAGGTTGTGTCCAGACTGAGGAGGAGATGCATGCTCTTGCAAGCATTCAGCATTTCTGCAAATCCCATATCAAGGACTTGTCAGGAACAACTATTGTTGAATTATCTTCTGATGCAAATCAAGGTGAGGGATGGCAGGTGGAGACATAAGCATGCTCAGTTCTTCCTCCAGCATAGATCAGGAATAAGGTTAGTCAAGTTGGGTGCCAAGACATGGGCACTCACCCTTTGTACCCTTTGGAGTCCATCAATGTAGGTGTAGGTCCTGTAAAGCCAGATAGTCTGTACTGGTATCTGAGCGGGACAGACATTTCAGAGCAGCATTGCACCCCAGTGGAAAACCAGCAGCTCAACTTCTAGGGAGATATCAAGTCCATGAACAGTGCTTATACTGTTTCTCTCCTGGGGACTCATAACCAAATGCTAGTAGATCCAAGCCTCATGCATTGTTAAGTAGTGCTTGTCAGGTAGGAAGGAGGGACATTTTGGATAAATGAAGTTAACAAGATTAAAATCTGCTTTGGCCTGGGCACAGGGATTAACATTTGAATCTTGGAGAAACAGATAACAAGCACTGATGACACAAGAGGTAGAAGAACTGTAGGCTTAAATAACTTCTGAAGTATGACACCTGATACATGAGCCATATGAGCAGTATGAGCCATAACTTCAGGAGAAGGGAAGAGCGCGATCTACTGAATGGCAAAGGCAGGTTTTACTTTTCTTATTCTTTCAATAGATGCTGCTCATTCACAGATAAACCACCAGTTAATGGTGAGTTATGGGTCACTGGGGAAGACACTTAAACTGTTTTAACAATCGGCTGGATCATATCAGGGAGAGGAAAGCATTACTTCCCTCAAACCTTTAGGCCTGTCCTAGAACTCTGATATTCACAATAGCCATTAATAATGTCTGAGTCGTTTCTTCACCCTGCTGTCTGTTAACTACATGTTTGTCTAGCTAACCTAACTGATTAAACTTTAAAAATAGCCCAAAACAAAACAAAACAAAAGACAAAAGATTAATTAGCTAATTAGTTAAAGATTAATCAATGATCCTATTAATGTAGTAGGTTGTGAGTCAACCAGGAAATCACTCATTTGAGTCTACCTTCTTTCCTACTATTGTAATAGTGTTCAATAGTGTTCTCTTCCTCTTGTCCCTGCTCCCTTTCTCTCCAATTATATATGTATGTTCTTAGAATAACATAAGGCTTAGCTATATATTTCTAGACTTTTTATTGGTGTTTTTATTGATGTTATTTCTTATGTTGGCTTTTTAAAGCACTTGCTAAATTCGCTTGTAATATGGCTACAGTAATCCACCGTCCTCCTACACTACAGTCTGTTCTTGCCTACGCTGCATAAAGATCCCTTTGCTGTCATGGGGTGGGAGCTGTGCACTGAAGCTCCTAAAATAGATTCAAAGGGAAAAGAAGAACTATAAAGGAAAATGGGAAGACACTCTGAGAACTCAGTTCTGCTCTTAGGTCACACTGCATCTTCTCATCACCATATCTTTTGACAATATTGCCCTTTTACAAGGAAACTCGAAGCCATCTCACTGTTTTGATTCCATTTTTGAAAGATCTAACCTTCTTGAAGATTCATTTCTAAACACTAGCCAGCTCACCACACACAGCTTTATCAGCTCTGGGAAAACGAATAAAGGTCTTGAACCAGTGATGCAATCATTCTATGTAAAAAATCTGGCTTGCATGCATCACTTGCATGGTGGGAAGTGTCAATCTCCAGAACACAACCACTGCCAAAGACAACATAATCACATTGAAAGCCCCAACTTCATGCTTCCTTAGCTGCTGAAATGTTAGCTTTTTCTAAACATGTTATCAAAATTGCATTGAGACTCTGATTCACTCCTGCTATAATCCAAGTGAAATCAATACATGACATGATAACATTATTTTAACTTGAATTTTTTTACTTGGAAGTATTTTCTAAATGGCACTAAAGAATTCCCAAATAAATGGTTTTGTTAGCTTTCCAAATAAAAAAACATACCAGGAACAAACATGCCAGGAAGAAACACTAAGATAATATCAAAGTTCTACCTTTCAAAAATAAAATTCATGCAATTTTTTTAAGAAAGCACAGAAACGTATCAGATTAAGTTTTACAGCCAAACCAGGAACAAAGCTTGGTTAGCTGGCCAGTTCAAGGATCTATAGTAAACGGATTTCCCATTTCACAAAGACTGCCACCAAATCAGAACACAAGTCTGACCAGAGGTAGAACAAATTCCAAGTAATCAAATCTACCAATTACTTTAAAAAAAAAAAAAAAAGATTGTCAGTGATTTTGTTTTGTTTTTAACAAAATATTCCATTTTAATTTTGTCTAATAACCAGTACACAACATTTTAAAAACTGTAACAAAACCTCATTTTGAAAGGAAAAAACCAAACTGATGGTGACTCTTTTCTATTCTTTTTGTGGAAATCAAAGCAGTGAAAACCATTTTGCATAAATTATGTGCTTCTGAGAGAGAAGCAATCTTTTTCAGAGTTGTCTGACTGTAATTGGCTGTGATCGCCCTGCTCACATCCTGCTGGGTACCTTACATTTCTACAGTCCATCTCACGCAGCAACTCTACTGTCAAGCTGACTGCAAATGTGAGCTATCGAGAAAGTCCCTGCGTGGACAAACTTGCTGAGGTGTCACACAAAACCCATCCTTACCTACAAACTGCTGCTGATGGCTCTAGTGTCCCATTTTCTCTCTAGATCAGATTGACACAATTAATCTCTAAGCATGGCACATTGTCAGTGGGACCTCTGAATTCAATGAACCCCTGTATTTGCAGGTGCCTTTGGGCACTGGTACCATCTGGTGTCTCTGGCTCTCAGCTTAGTACATGCCATTTTATTTTTGAAAGACTGAGATATCAGGTCATGTGTCTAAGCTGCTCGGAGGGAAATGGAGTGGTCTTTATGGGCTGTGATCTGCAGAAGGTCATGACGCAGATCTAGACACCCCTCTTGACACGGCCTTCTGTGAAACTGATGAACTACATTAAGAGCAGCAGTTGTCCACAGAAATATTTAATGTGACAATGAAGAGAGGGTGTTTGGGTTTGTTTTTTTCTATAACAAAATATGGGAGCAGAAGAATTTATAACCTATGTTCTGCAACCTATTATGCTCTGTGCTTAGGTTTCATGGCAGTACATATGCAACCTTTGGTAGAAGCAGTGAATACCAGACTGCAGTTGCTTGCATGTTAATCTCTCAGGAGTAGTAGCAGATTTAAGCCACTGATCTGCAAGGCTGTGGAGTTTCAGCTCAAGAGATTTCACTCTGGAATACACTAGGTTTGTGGGAGTGCCGTGAAATTCTCTGAAAGTTGCAGACCCAGCAACTCCTGCTGGAGTCTCAGAGAAAGATCAAGAGGTATTTTTGGAGGCTAAGTGCAGAAGATGACAACATTAGTTGTCTCAGCTTCCCCTTCCTTTGGAAGTTCCTCAAGGGCCTTTACTTTCTCAGGCTTAGCTGCAGTCTTCTGTTCACCAGATCCCCAAGGCTTCAAACTCTTCATGCTTTGTAAACTGTTGTCACAAAGCGGGAAATGTTGAGATGTCAGATTGGCAACTCTGTAGTACTTTTGTCTGGATGTACTTGTGGTTCTATTTTCTCCCCACAATTTTTCAACATTGCCCAGTTGAATGTCTTGAACTGGGTCAATCAAGGCTGGGAAAAGGTGGAGAAGAACAAGAAGAAAAAAGAAGAAGGAAATTTTGCCTCAGGTGAGCAGTCTCAAACATGTTAATTATAGTTAGCTCTAGTCAGGCTAAGACAAAACACACCACCCAAGGGTAATTCCATGAAAATTTAAAATTCATAATTATTTAAAAATCAATTTAAATTTCTAAGAGCTGAGAGGACACCAACGATGTGTCAGTGACAGACAAGGGAATACCAGGATAGGGGAAGGGAAGCATCCTGTGGCAATGCAGCTTGCTCCTTGCAGATGGGGCAGGTATGCCTGAGCTCTTGTGGAGATGTTACACTGAAAGAAATACATCTAACTTTATAAAAGGAGTTCATATGTCTTGGACTCCTGGAAGAGCATTGTATTCTTCATTTGGAAAGTTCTCTGGGTCACTTTACCTTTAACCATTCAGTGAGCCACACCGAAACTCTAGTTGATATTACTGGTGAAGTTCATGGCTAGAAATGACACCCAGCTCCAGATCTGGAGCTTTTCAAGTAGTTCAGTTCCACTTCAGAGAAGATAAAGACCCATCGCCTTGGTGATTTCACTCAGGGAATGGGGACAAATACTTGTGATATTCTAGTTTTTACAATATGAAAAATGAAGGTGATTTACTTTGTCCACTTGAAGCTGATCTTTCTGTGTTTGAATCTGCACCAACTTTCTTCACTTTTGAGAAGCTAAGCAGACATCTACGCTGCAAAATCAATTGTTTTATAGTTTTGCAAGGTCTGCAAGGTTCCCCCAATACTTTCCACCCTCGCAGAAAAATTCAGGTGGGTAAATCTTCCAGCAGAGGGAGAGCTGAAACACCGGAGTACAGAGGAGAACAGAAATGAACTGTAGAAAATGGAGATTATTTTTCATAAAACAAAGTCAACTGCAATTTAATAAGTGAAAAAATCTACACAAGAAAGCAATTGCCCAAGTACTAAGATACATATTGATGCTGGTTAGCAGCTGCTCTGAAGAAAGCACAAAATCCTAGAGTTGATTACAGCCTGACTGCAAGTTAAAAAATAATCATCATCATTAGGGAAAAAAGGAATATCATCCCAGAATCAAAAAAGGGAGTATCAATTATACTATACTATATATACTATACTATAGTACATAATTCCTTTGATTTCCTCAGTACTGGTGAGATCCAACTGCAGAAGCAAGGCCAGTTTTGGTACTTCAGGAAAGCCACTGAGCAATGGGAGAAAGTCCACCAAAGAGCAACACAAAGTATCAATGATTTAGAAAGCACAAACTCAATAAAGTTGGAAAGAAGCAAAATTGATTATCCTAGATGATAAAAGAAGCAGAAAAGGTATGAAACAGGTCTTCATGTACTTCAAAAGAGTAGCTGCTAGGAGAAAGGCAATAATTTGCTCACAACATTCACTGCAGAGAAGGCAAATGGTGAACTGTCAGAGACATGAAACCATCAAATGAGGACTGTGAAGCTCTGAAGTTGTTAGGGTAAATATTTTTCACTCATAGCTGTACTATATGCTCTTATTTACAGGCACAGCAGATCTCTTGAAATTTCTTCTGCAAGATTACTTCCATTCCACTGACAGGTGCACTGAAAGACTGATCAAACAGACAAAGGAAACAAACATCTGTTTCTGGGGAGTTAGTGTGGCCCTTCACTACATAACTAGGTGAAGCTACATCACAGCAGCAAAATTCCTACAGTGAGATGCTCTCCTTTGCTGGTCATTGCCACTGTGATGATTTTGTTAAATGTGTAGACGCAGACACATGTGGCATGTCACTGCTAATGCTGCCACTGTTCTTACAGGTGATTGCCAAAAACAATTCAGGAAAATGAGTAATTTGCTGTGTAAAGAAAATTCACAGCTTCGAGGTAAAAGTCTGGAAAATTAAGGAAAGGCCTTTATTGGTTGGTTTTGGGCTCTTTCTTGTGAAAGAGGTAGTAATTAATCTACATGGGCAAAAGTGTATACTAGGTCAGAATAGACCAAAGGTTGTAATTGATAGGTATGATGATGGCTACTTTGCTTTAGCAACCTTGCATTGTGACATGGTCTGCGTTGTTTTTAATCCTCAGCTTAGCTACAGCTGCTATTTGTGATTAAACCGTGGTTTTAAAAAAATTCTGGAGCCTCCTGTTACAAGCTTTCCTT
This sequence comes from Urocolius indicus, assembly GCA_013401255.1. Classification (NCBI taxonomy): domain Eukaryota; kingdom Metazoa; phylum Chordata; class Aves; order Coliiformes; family Coliidae; genus Urocolius; species Urocolius indicus. The sequence goes on from WBNH01010604.1 coordinate 378,011, forward strand.
AGTTGCCAGGGACCTGAACCAGCATAGATGTTGCAGGATGATATTTCTCAAGATCACCCAGGATGCAGGGGCAGTGCAGCCCCTCACTCAAGTGACTCCATGGCCCTAGGGATTACAGGAGGACACAAACCCCCATCCTGGGCTCTGTGCTGAACACACAGCAGTCATCTGAGCTAGAAAGTGGAGACCTTTTCAGAAGTGACCAGCCTTGACCAAAACCATTCCCCACTGAAGAAAGAGCTGAGCTGTGCCAGCTATTGTCTCAGGAGTTTCTACACATAAAACCACACACACTTTGGCAGCAGAAGTCAGTGAAGAAGGATACCCAGCTAGCCTGGTTTCTTTTTAGTCTCACTTCTCATGCACCTTATAAAGCAATATCTTGGAGTTTCTTTTGTCTGAAACCCAGCATAGCTACCTATTCACCACAAATAATTCAAATAATTTTGGAAGTACACGTTCTAGAAACATAGCTGGTCCGGGTAGGAAATAGGCTACAAATTTTGCTTATTTGCTTGTACTGAAATCAGGCTGTACTCTGATTTCAAAAGCCTTGCCCAGGCACAAGCACTGAAAAAAAAGGCATCCCTGGCAAATGCTGTGGAAGCAGTGTGCTGGACCCAGCCCAGCGAGCAGGGCTGTGCCATCAGCAGTGCTGGCAGCTGGGGCCCATTCCTGTCTCATGTTCTGCAAAGCTTGCAAGTGAGATGAAGACATAACTTAATGGAACAGCAGGGAGCTGAATCTAAAGTGATAGCAGTTAATGCAGATGATCCCAGAAGGACTATGTTCTCCTTCTAAGGAAGAAAAAAAATGAAGAGAGGATCCTTAAGTACCCTATTGTGTTTTGAGGACTCTCTAAAAGCTGTAGATAGTAAGGAGGGTATTAGGTGCAAAAGAGATGTGGCTTCTGCATGAATGCATCCCAGAGGTATTGCAACACAGGAAGAGCAGGCTTCATTCAGCCAGCAAGCCCATCCTTAGAACAAGCTTTTGTTCTCTTCATATTTATGTGTAAACCCTGAGCAAAGCTTGGACAAGACTATACATTATGAATAATAAATTAAGCTTGAACCTTAACTATTCTTTATGGCTTACGATTTGCAGATATACTCCTGTGTTTTATTGGACATCTGAAAAGAGACATCAGCATGAAATTCTAGGTTTGAAACATGTTAGCTGAGATATATAATATAACAAATAAGATTTAAATGATAATTTCTAGCTTTATCAAGGAGTAAATTATGAAATGACACTGCTATGCAGTACCATAGGGTAACTAGTGTCCATCTCTACTGGAAAAGAGAGGAAGAATCTTTCAGTTTTGGAAGACAGGACACTTTTATAAGACAAGGGCTACAGTTGTTCCATTTAGCAACAGAAGCAGAAAATATGAAGCTCTAAAAACACCCTAGGCAGTCTAGAATTGAGGCAAGATGCAGAGGAAGTTACCTTGCTCACAAGGTGAGACACTCGAGGTTCAGAAGAAAATCACTTTTTCATCACAGGTAATGAAGCTGGTGAAGGGTCTGGAGCACAAGTCTTATGGGGAGTGACTGAGGGAGCTGGGGATGTTTAGCCTGGAGAAGAGAAGGCTGAGGGGAGACATGAACATTCTCTACAACTACCTGAAAGGAGGTTGTAGTGAGGTGGCAGTAGGTCTCTTTTCCCAAGTAACGGGACACGAGGAAACAGCATGAAGTTGCACAAGGGGAGGTTTAGACTGGACATTAGGAAGAACTTTCGTGGAGAGGGTTGTTCAACACTGGAACAGCCTGTGCAGGGAGGTGGTAGAGTCACCATCCCTGGAGATATTCAAAAGCCATATAGATGGGGTGCTGTGGGACATGGCTTAGCAGTGGGCTTGGCAGTGTTGGGTCAGGGGTTGGACTTGATGATCTTAAAGGTCTTTTCCAACCAAAGTAATTCTGTGGTGACTTGGAGAAGTTTCCAAAGACTGGAGGAAAGTAAAGGACAATCTTATCTTCGAAAAGGTCAAGACAGAGGACTCAGGGATCTGCAGGACAGTTGACTTCACCTTGGTCCCTGGAAATGTGATGGAGTATCTAATCTTGGAAACCGGGTCCAGGCACATTAAGGACAAGATAAACATCAGGAGTACTCAGCATGGATACGCCATAGGAAACTTATGCTTGACTAACTTGATAAACTTCTATGATGAAATTATTGGCCTGGTAGAGGAGCAGAGAGCAGTGAATATTGTCTACCTGGAATTCAGTATGGCTTTTGACATTGTCTCCCATTAGAACCTCATAAATAAGCTGTTGATGTATGGGCTCGATAAGCAGACAGTGAGGTGGATTGAAAGCTGGCTAAACAGCCAGGCCCAGAAAGTTGGTGATCAGAGGCATGGAAGACATTTGCATGAAGCAAATGATAGTGTACACCAGGGGTAAATATCTGGTCTAATCCTGTTCAACACTTTCATTCATAGTTTGGATGATAGGGCAGAGTGAACAATCAGTATGTTTGATGATGACACCAAACTGGGAGGAGTGGCTGAGACCCTGGAGGTTCATCCTGACATCCAGAGGGAACTCAACAAGCGGGAGAAATGGTCTGACAGGAACCTCATGAAGGTCAGCAAGGGGAAGCGCAGAATTGTGCAACTGGGGAGGAAAGAAGACCAATGGTATCCTGGACTACATTAGAAGGACTGTTACCAGCAGGTCAAAAGAGATGATCCTTCCCTTCTACACAATACTGGTGAGACCACATCTAGAGTTCTGGCTCCGGTTCTAGGCTCCTCTAGAAAAGAAAGACATGGATGTACTGGAGACAGACCACTGAAGGGCCACAAAAATGCTTAAGGGATTGAAGTGTGATTTCTAAAAGGAAAGGAGAGACAGCTGGCACTGCTCAGTCTGGAGAAGACAAGTCTCAAGAGGGCTTTATCAACGTGTACAAATATCCAAAGGGAGGGTGCAAAGAGGATGGAAGAAAGCTCTTTTCAGTAGTACCCTGTGACAGGACAAGAGGCACTGGACACAAACTGAAATACAGGCAATTTCATCTAAACATCAGGAAGCATGTGTTTATTATGAAGGTAACTGAGCACTAAGTTACCAAGAGAGGTTGCAAAACCTCCATCATTTGAGATATTCAAAAGCTGTATGGACACAGCCCTGAGAAACCAGCTGTAGGTGACTCTGCTTGACCAGGTGATTGGACAAGGTACTCTTCAGAGGTCCCTTCCAACCTCAGCCCTCCTGTGACTCTATGACTCCATGCTAGGTAAAAATCTCTGATGCAATAATATATTGGGAACCACATTTGGACACTGAAGATCTCTTAAAAAAAATTCACGTGATTCTACTCCTGCTCCCTGCGTAAGTCCTTTTGAATTTGTATAGGATGAAGCTGGAACACAAAAAGTTCCATTTAAACATAAGAAAAAAAATAGTTCACTGTGAGGGCGAGGGAAGCCCTGGCACAGGCTGCCCAGGGAGGGTGTGGAGTCTCCTTCCTTGGAGGTCTTCAAGACCTGCCTGGACACATTCCTGTGCAACCTGATCTAGGTGAACCTGGGGTTAGACTAGATGATCTCTAAAGATCCCTTCCAACGTCTACCATTCTATGATTCTATGAATGTTTTTAAAGTTTTTTGAAGTTTTGAATGTTTTTTTATGAATGTATTATGTAGGAGTGTGATGGAATTGTAACTTCAGTTAGTTCTCACTAATATGCCTTTTAAAAATTATTTTCTTGTACAATTGAAATAACTTATTAAACTACGTATTTCAAAATTAGATCACATATGGCTGAAGTTGGCAATACAGTTACCCAGGAACCTGACCTTAGTCTTGTGTTCTGATACAGTGAATACAGTATATTGCAGATTTATCTTTGATAATTCATGAAACATTATTTGGGCAAGCTGGATGTTGTTATTCAACACACAATACTTAAGTATTGATTTCTTCTTCTTGTGTTTGCATTGACTGTAAAACTCAAGCTGTTTCTTAAGCACAAAAGTTTTCAAGAAGTTGAAGGATTTATTGCTTTAAATTTCCACTGATTTCAATGAATGTCTCTTGCTCCTCCCAGAGTATGTCCCTAGCAGGTCTTCATTTTTCTGATAATCCCTCTAACAAAGGCATTGAATTCTAAAATATGGATGCAAAAATCTGTTGCAGAACAAGTATTGAACATCAACTCTTTCACACAAATCATTAACAAACATGAGCAATTCAATAACAATTTATATCCAGCAGCAGAAGTATCAGAGCTACAACTGAACTTGTGACCTCTGAACAAGCCTCAACAGTCAGACCATCACCAAATGATTCATCAAACATTACCCCTTTCCCTCTGTATCAAGAGCATTAGCTCCTGGTGGAATAACGATCATAATTGTGGTGGCAGCTGTGACAATTACAGAAAATGGAGGCCACATCACACCACTGCTAATTCCACTGCAGTGCCTGTACTCTCAACTGAAGGTTTCCTTTCATTTTGGTGCTGAGCATCACCCAATAGCTAGTAAATGATTACAGCCTTAATACTATCCCCTACATGGTGAAACAATTTAAACTGAAATCCCTATGATCATTGTTTCATTTAAGGTTTTTGACCAAATGTCATCTGAAAGGGCCAGGCAAAAAGCCAGGTTACTTACAGTAGCATTTGGATAAAGCAATATGTCATTGTGTATACAGAGAAATTCATTCAGATTGTCAGCTAAAGTACATTTTTAATAATGTCCTCAGAGCATTTAGAAACAAGTTCCTTTTTGAAAAGTCCCTTTGCCCTTTTACCATATAAACTTTATATCTTGGAAATTAGTCAGATTTCTACTTATCTAGAAATAGTGTGTCAGAGGCCAACACTTGAATGAATAATGTTCGTGTTGAATGAATAAATGTTTCATTTATTGCCTCTGACCTCTAGAGCCCTTTTCAGTTCCTTTTGATGCATGTGCCCAATCAAATTATTTTCAGTCACTGTTTTTTTTTTGTCCAAACATCACCTTGTTTGAATCTGAGCTGTCTCTGCAAGTACCTCCATGGGTTCTGGTAAGGCTCAGGGGTCCACTCAGTAAAGCTTGGGAGGCTTGAACCGGGGGCAAGTGCTTTGGGTGTTCAGCTCAAAGGGCCCTGAAGAGACAACTCATTCTGTGAATTCACAATACCACCAAAAGACCTGTAAGCTTTGGCCAACAAGGGTACAAGCAAAGGGAAGGCCTTGAGAGGCCCAAGAGGTATCACAGAAGAAAGCCCCAGGATATAAATATAAACTGATGAGACAGGTACAGGCCATGGAAGAGATACAGCTTCAAGATCTGAATAGAACAAATTTTAAGTCGCAACAATGAAAACAAAGAGCATACATCAAATGCATGTATGAAAGCATCCCTCTGTAGTGTGAGCACAAAGGAAATAACAAGAAGGTACTTAAAATGTGAACAAAGGCAGAACAAAAAGAGAGGTATGGCTTTGGTATCATCATCCATGTTAGGGACTCCATCTCTGATCATTGCCACTACTTACCTGCAGCTGGTCTCCCTTGCCTTCAGTAGTCAATGCTGCTTTTTAATTGCTACTCACCATATTTTGTACAGTATATTGGCAATTTGTATGTGAAGTAATATTTTTACACTTGGGTTAAGGAAATTAGAATTTTGATTTAATTCTAGAATACCCTTCAGGTAACAAGAAGCTTTACCAAGAGTAACACTCTACTTACCGTATTTCAAACACAATTATCTAAAAATAATCCTTACTAAGTTTACATGTACTTGAAGTAGCTGTAGGGCCTCAGAATGTAGGAGGGATTTCTTTCTGTGAAAGAGAAAACTAATGCATTTGTCTCACATCGATACCTTTGTAATGGCTATGTACGCCATCCACTGAAACTGACAGCCTGAGGGTTGCTGGGTGTGGTGGTCTCTGCATTGGGCCTCTAGTACTGAAGCCTGAGTAATCTATTGGTAGAAAGAACATCTGAGCCCTCTGGAAGCTGCTTTAATAAAATCCTTTTCAAAATCAAACCACCATATATACCACTTTCTAGTTTGCATTTGACATCTGCACTTCTCATCACCATGACAACATAGCAATGTGACCCATCATAGATTCTTACAAAAATTTATAGCAAAGTATTTTATCATCTTGTTAATTCTGAACTAAATCTCTCTGAACAAAGAGAACAGCAAGGCTTCTATTTGCTAAACTGAACTGCAAGTGCACGGGGTTTCCAGGGTTCACAGTAACCAGAAGTCTGCAACACTTTCAGAAAAATGATAACCAGTTTGAATTACTTTCCTGTTCAGAGACAGAAGTGATGAGATATTTTTACTTTCTCTTTCTTGCTTTTTCACTCTTTGAAATCATTGCTTTTAGTACTTTCGGGTTTTCTCCTTGCATCAAAAATATGAAATAGCACTAGGTGACAATGCGTTGGAAAATATCCATCCGTTTAAAAGAAAAACATGCAATTAAATGATTAATGGATTTTAAATATGATTCAACTAAAATTATGCAAGTTGTAAAGACCATGAAATAGATTATTCTTTTCTCCCATGAAGCCCTGTGTGTTATGTGGTATAATACAGGTTGCCACTTTCTCTGGAGGTTTTCCAAATTCACCTGAACATCTTCCTGTGTGACCTGATGTAGGTCAACCTGCTTCTGCAGGAGAGTTGGACTGGATGATCACTAGAGGTCCCTTCCAACTCCTACCATTCAGTGATTATTTAAGAATGATATTTGTTTACTTATCTGTTGATTTATGTAATAAAGAGGGCCTACTCCAAACAAGAAGACTGACTTCACAAATAAATTTAGCTACCTACTTGTCCCCAAAATGTATATGCTCTTAAAAACCTTAATCACTACAACCTTCACAGTTCCTCACATTTCTGAGTTTTGGTGCTTGCTCTAACAAGCTCCTTGGGTTCCTGCTTGCATCAAAACCCCACAAAGCTCCTTCTCAGGGAGGTCACTTCCTTCCTTTCTCCTGTTTTGGTTTCTGTTGGGAATGCCCATCAGCCTGTCACACCTGGTGAACAAAAGCAATGGCACAGCTGGGAAAGTGGCAGTGGTGCTTGTGATTCACTGTGGTCTCTCTTCAGGGTCATGAGCTGTACCTGAGCTGATGCGGACACTCAAAGCTTCATGCTCTCACCTATTCCCATCCAAAATTAATAGGAGTTGGAGAGCAGCAATTATTTTTTTACAAATTAAAATACTTTATCACATGCTGAGTGCTTTTTTTCTAAGCAATTGTGTTTTTTTCCTCTCCTCATTAATGCTTTTCTCTGAGAATGCTAATGATTGATTCAGTAATGATGCCATTGCTTTTAGTTAATCAGTGGGTTAGCAGTCACTGCTGGTGTCAAAAAAACCAACTTCCTTGTTTCCCATTGAGTATAATTCACACAGTAAATGTTAAGCACTGGAAGCATTCGCAACAAAAGGTGCATCTTAAGGTAGCTTTTACTCAGATACATTTCTGTTGCAACCATTGTACCAAATTCATAATAAGCTGCTAATATTTTTTTCTCCATAAGTAATAAATTCCTCTGCATTTTCTTTTCATATGTAGGAGGTAATAGTTGCACAAGTGGAAGGCAGTATAACCCTCTATAAAATGGAAAGAAGGAGCTTCCAGTTGAATAATTTATCTAAAGATTGTCTAGGTCATGAAAGGAAATAGGCTACAGTAGAAACTTTTGAGGGATTATCCATTTACATAATGGTATTGTCAAACTTTGATGGCTGGAACCGGGGGATCCTGATCTTGATACTCTCATGTTTTCACTAGACTTTAGGTATCAATTTTTACAATGACTTATCTCTTGTAAAGATTAGAAGAATATTGTTTTCAGATTGCAAGAGGCCCAGATAAAACTCCTATCAATTTTGAAGTTTTCTTCCTCTGACAGAACGTGGTGGGAACAACTGGCAGGTACAGACTCCTTCTCTTATTCTCACGGAAAAAGAGTGTGAAACAAGCCCAAATATCTGTGAAGAGATGACTGAATTTTACTATTTGGGTTCCTTGTTATTATTTCTGTAGGTAGATGGTCAAGAAGTCATTGATAACAGAGGGCAACAGGGGACTCACATTTGACACTTAAAGAGAAACACAGTGTCAAGGAGAAAATGAAAATAAGTAGTAGATGTAGCACTGCTCTGGTGTTCCCCAAGTTCTGTTCTATGCCCTTGAAATGAAAAGGAGTAGTTGTGAGGAAAAGAAAGAGGGATGCTTAGGACGTTCAGGGAAGAAATCACTGTATCTACCACTCCAGATCTGAGATGTACCTAGGAGGAAAGTCTTCAAGTTGCTGTTCCTCTGGAAGGAGGGCTTAAACACAACAATTTGGGAAATACATTCATCATCTTTTCCTCTTTGTAAGTCATGCACAAGAATTTCAGAATCTACTCACAAAGCACACCATGTATATATGCCAACTGTGAGGTGCTTTTCTTTTCTTTGACGTTTTATATTCCCACACTCACAGCTCCAGTGTCATCTGCTTTTGCTGAATTTTAGAAACAAATAGGTGAAATTCTGCCCCTTTGTACTTGTGTGCATGAAGTGGTTGGGTTTCCCATCTGAAATGGAAACAACATCATCAGCATTTGGTGTCAACTCAAGCAGTGCTAAAAGCTCAAAGCTTTTCTTCACCACAAGACTGCAATGCAGTCAGTCAATCAACCCTCCCCACTCCCTCTATTTAAGACAAAAGCTGTGAATATTAGGACAATACCATAAAAGGTTAATTCCCTTGAGCTTAAGGTCGTATCACTGCTGATGAATTAGAACTAGGAAATTCACAGCTAATTAACTCTTTAGGTAGCTACCTGTTGACATAATTTGCTTTGTTTGTGAACTGAATCATTCAAGCACAAAAATAAGGCACTTTCCTACTCACAGGATTTTAAAACTGAATAGGTACTAGGGCTTTTGCTGTCCTATTCTTCCTTCCCAAAAGCCAAACAAATGTTATATCACTGAGAATGTTGTATGTCCAAGGAAACTTGTTACATTTCCAATAGCCCATTAGGCAAAGGCAGGGGCAGTGGCAACATACCCGTGAGATGCAAAACTCATAGGAAGAGCAGCAAAGTTAAAGCAAAAGGAAAGATCCTAACAGGGAGGCCTAACAGGGATATGAAAGAGAGGGCCAGGATGACAGAAAAAGGGTGTTTTGAAGGGTTTCAGAAGGTGCAGTGAGTGGATATTCCTATGGATATTTAGGTCTGTAGGAACTGCCCTGTTCTCCCTCACTCTTGGAAACAAACAGCTTCAATTAGGTCCAAGCAAATATTATCCTCTTGGGTAAAAATAACCTAAACAATTAAATGATTCATTCAACTAAAGAACCCTATGATGTGCATAATTAAGCTCCTTCCAATTTTGTTTTCTAATTTTGCTCCCTTTCTATTCCATAACCTGTTGTTTTGAAAGAAACATCAAACCATTCTATTTTAATAGCACTAATGTGGAGAATTTTGACATTTTCAAACCAAGGCTTTGTTTCTGTGTCCCTGTTTATTTTTTTACTATTCAGGCATTTCACAGATCTATGTTCCACATGGAGAGAGTAGGAGCAGAACTGACTCATTTTTATATGATTTTTCTGACATATATCTGGCGCTGCTTCTGAGGAGCTAGTATGCCTACAGCACTGAGGACTATATAGATAACATATATTACATACAAACAGATTTAGAGAGGAACGGGACAAGATTTGTTAATCATTACAGGACCCTACAAATACAACTTCAAAGAGCAAAACTCTTAAACTTCACTTTATGTATGCTGGGAGGGTATGCTAAGGAAAGAAGCATCTTTTGGTTTACTGTTTCTTAGAGTCTGGATCTCAGTTTCTGTTTCTATGATGAGCCAGCAGCAGTCCGGAACAAGAGTACACAGAGAAATACTTTAACCTCACAAACCCAGCATTAATATATTTGAAAATAGAAATAAAGCTTAAACATGCTTATCTACTCATACTGCTATTCTGCACAGCAACACTGTAGAATGTATATTTTAAAAGACTTTTAACGGATATTTATTACTTATTAAATATGGAGATGTTAAATTATTAAAATACTAGTATAAAATATTTAAATAGTATTTTGGTTCTACTAAGATTATTTTATTTCCCCTCCAACAGAAACCTGCATTAAAAACTGACTTTGGTCTATCTGTTAGTGAGGGGGAAAAAAAAACCCATCCTTCCTGAGACTCTTTTTTGCTATGCTGGCACCGTCTTGTGGTCTAATATGTTACCACAAGATCTTCAAAAACCAGAAACTTCTCCTGCCCTCCAAAAGCTTTTCCATCATCTGCCTTCCACAGCGTTTCTGTTGACAGGGAACTAAAGCACCTGCAGAAATGTGTAAGGTATCAGTGGCTCTGTAGCCAAAGAAGGTAATGGTAAAGCCAAAGGGCATTTGGCAGAACACAAAGTTAAAAGTTCCTGGTTCATAAAAGGCATATTGCAGGGAGGTTAAACTATGGCAAGGAACAGCAATGTGGGCAGCCAGAACCAAGTTCAGCCCTTTTAAAGCCTCCCTGCGTTGGCCCCTCAGCCCAGGTCCCTTGGTGTCATCTCACTGTGCTTGTCTTAAGTTGGGGAGACTGGTGGGCACTGCCTATTCCTCTGCCTGGGCCACCTGAAGACATATTTCTGCCTACTCACAGCACATTGGGCCTGAGAAATTATTTAGGCTATGCAGACCAGACATTGTTCAGGTGGGCTGCAGACTAACCCACAGCATATCTGCAGTACACTGCAAGGTCTGCTCTTCTTACCTTCTACTCTCCTGATCCTCAGCCACTGCAGGGAAGGTCTCTGCACAGGAGGTGCATCTTACCTTCCTTTCTGTTTCATTTTAAACTGCCTTGTGGTTTGGTGTTGTTTTGGTTTTTTTTTTTTAATTTTTAATTTCCTTGTGATTTTATGTCCTACTCGTAGCATTTGTGAATCCCCCACTGTGCTATTGCAGTGTTTTAGGAGTTGGAAAAATTATAATAATCCTTCCCTAGCTGACAAATAGTGAAGGAACATCACTGATCTTTATTGCTAAAATAAAACCAAGAAAAACAACTGATGAGTATAAAATCTTGCACATTATACACTTTCTTATCTTTAATGTAGGATTTGCATTTGTGGCACTATTTGACTGCTTCTGACTTTCCCGCTTTGTAATTGGAATGTCTGAGCAAACCCCATGTTTGTATTTCTTTATTTGTGGAGCCTTTTTTTTCAATCCTCTCATTTACTCTAATGCACAAAATTACAATTCACATGTTACTGAATACTTTGCAACACTTCTGCTTTGCTAAAAGTGATTCTTCATGGTTTTGGAGCACTGTCACCTCAAGGTTTGTTATGGCTACAGCACTACTAGGTATAAAAGCAAACACCCAAGCCTGGATCAGTGATCTTTGGAATAAACAAACCAAAAAACATTGACTAAATTGCCATCTGTAATCTGCTGTGAGTTTATATGATGAGGACACAACACTTTGAAAGAACATGCATTCTGAAATGGAGCATGTACTCAGTTTCATTCTTTTAAAGTTTTCTTACTGATGTGAAATCCAGTTGCCCTGGAAATCACAGTTTTTTACTGAAGCAGCAGCAGTGTGATTATGATGAAGGTTTTAATACTAGCATAAATCCCTATATTTAGCCCCCCCTTCTCAGGAACTTATAAAAGACTCTTCTAAATTGCAATTTACAGATTCAGTTTCAAGGATCTTGGCCAAAAATATGAAAAGCTGAGGACTATTCCAGAGCATTCCCAGGACAAGCAAAACTCTTGAGAGCCACTGTGTAGATATCTCAAGATATATGTAGATGTCAGAAACTGCAGATTTTTACATCTTTGAAGTTCTGGGCTTTCAGAGCACATAGTGCTGCAGATTGCTATGTTTAAAAGCCCTACTGAGGAGAATTAAATCTCTTTTGTAAGTTACTGAGAACAAATGTAACAAGAAAGACTGTCATAGGAAACTTCAAATGTCATAAGCAATGAGACACAGGAGACAAACACTCTAAATATGTAGGGAATTTGGCCAATGTAAAATGATCATGTCTAGTATAAGCATTAGTTGAAGTTGAAAGGTAGTTTAATATCTCACTTGAAAACTGAGGGGAATAGCACAGCAGAGAGAAATTTATTTATGTGCCAGCTGGGACTTCTAAAGCATTGGTATGTTGTCTTCCTTCACACACTCCTGAACCTCCACACACAAACTTTGCACACCACCACCCAAAACCCTTTTTTTTAATTCACTGCCTGCTGATAAAAGCAGCTGCTGGTTTGGAGGCAGTAACTTTGGCAAGGCTCTGCTGCACTCCGCAAATGAGATTTTCTTCTGAATGTTCAGAAAAATTCAGTGCATCGAGTGCAAGCAGCACTACAGTAGCCATCCTCAGCTGCCTGGGGACCAGGATGGAACAATTTGAGTTCAGCCAGCACCTGACACACTGTATGGGGCAATGGGAAGGGGAAAGGGAAGGAGAAGAGCCCCATCTCATCTTTCACTTGAAGATGTGACTGAGTTTGCCTTCTCTTTTTCTAGGGCTTAGGTGGGAAATACTTGCTCAGAAAAAACACTGGTTCGAAAAACAGAAACAGTGCAACCTCAAGTGATCACTGCTACCTCATAGGTTCAGGCAGAGAAATCCTTCCCTGTAATAGCTTCTTCTATCATGCATGTAAGAAGAGAATATCCATACAAGTGTATTTCCCTGTTGAAGGAAAACTAGCTGTCCATGTTGCCCAGGCGTGGTTGGTTGGGCAATTTGTATCTGCTCCCTTGTCTATCCTGTTCACTAGATCTCTGGTAGTACCACACGGGTGTTGCCAACACAAAAAACAGCTTGATATATGTCCAAGCAAATGATGAGTCCCATTTTTCCTCATTTACAGCTGTGACATTGCTGCTTCACCACTTTGTCAAGAAGGTGAAAGAAGCTTGAATACACTTCGGCACAACATCTGTAAGGCCAAGCACAGAAGCCTCGCTGTGATGTGGAAGAGCTTAACATGCAAGCCTGGCTGAACAATACAAGCTCTGCTGTAAACAACTTCTTTTCCTCAGGACTAACACCTTCTAACAGTTTCAAACCGAGGGGCTTCACTAAGTTATTACCAGGATGAATGTAATTGTTTGGCCATAGGAGAGTAGTCAACAGTTTTCTTGTAACTTCTCTAATGTTTGTTTTGTCCTCCCTCTGTCACCTGACTGCAGGGTAAAGAACAGCAGAGTACAAGTGTCATCATGCTGCTCCTCTTGCTGAGGAAGGCTTCTTGTCATAGCCCAAGTCAGGCAGGGTAGCATATGTCCTAGGGTGATATTGTGAACAATGATTTCAGTAGGAAATGTCACCCACTTAGAGAAACAAGGAGTATATAGCACAGCTCATAAAACAAAAAAAACACCTAAATCTATAGGATAAATATCATCCTATCCTTTGAACACTTAATGCCTCTATCTGAAACTTCCTTTACTAACCTCCTTTCCCTGCAGAAAACAAAATCCACCTCCATGCGAACAATCATTCTGTCTTTTAACCCGGGATTCCTGAATCATGTTAGATGCGGTATGGGGCACATAAGCCAGGGCAGTGGCTGATTACAGTGACAATGGTGACAGCATAGGAGCACAACAAGGTTGGGAACCTCTGCAGAAGACTAAGTGGACAGTACTAGGGTCAAAGGAAAGGATTCTCTTAGCAGCTTTGTGATTTTTCCTGTTATTTCCCTACAGCTATCTCATGGCCCTGGTTGTCTCTACATATATACAAGCACTTTATAGACTCTATGGCCCAACTGGGAGGTAGAGAAGCCTTATATGCCACATTTTACTGATGGGCAACAAATACAGTGGGTCTAAGAACTTTGTCTAAGGTCACTTAGGAAGACTGTGTCAGAGAAGAACAAAGCTAGGTTCTTGCAGTCCCTTCGTGTATCTCAGCCATGAGCCCACCACGAGTTGCTTGGTGGCTCATCAGCATTTCATATTTTGATTTCTCAAATACTCCCACTTTGAAATGCTTCATCCTAATGCTTTTTTAATGCTGTCCTACTTTTCTGTCTTTTAGATTGTCTAATTTCAGGGAGATAGACAGACAACCAATGCCAAGGAAACCTATAAATCACTTCATATTATTCGTAACGCTGCTGAAAAATCTGTTTGGGATTTATGTCACTGCAAATGAAATATGTCATTTGCAAGCTGCCTTTTATAATTTATTAAGCAACCTGAAAATGTTCTTTAAAACAAGCTTTGTCAGCTTGTCATCTACTGGAGCAGAAGAAATAATTTGCTGACAGATCATGGAAATTGGATTTTCGTGGTGTCCGATCCATTTTGGAGGGCTTTCTCTGACAGGATGCCACTCCAGCAGCATTGCACATGCTCCAGAGGCCTGTTTCTGTTTTAAATTTATACAACTGTCCATCCTGCATTTTCCTCAAGTTAGCTGGACACCATAGGTTCCAATGTCTTCATCTGATAAAAAAAATATATGCACACACGCACAAAATTAAATGTGTAGGCCTGATGTGATGCACATTTGAAAAGCTGTAAATGGAGTATTTGTGTCACATAACCTGCTTTGGGCCACCACTCACTTGTAGTTGACTGCTTAAGAACCCCACCAGAGAAACCTGGTGGCTGGTTTCAGAAGGCAGCCAAATCCCAGATCCAAATCCCATCTAAGTGATGACAAGGTTCCCCTGGGCATCACCGAGGTTTGACAGAGGACCTGAAGGAAGATGTCTGAGCAACCTCTCCATTTTCAGGTTTTCTTACATGAGCCAAACCATTGGGAATGTGCCTGTGACAGGGACTATTAAGAGCTGTACCTGTAATTTGGGATGCAACAATAGAAAAGCCTCCTGTACATGCCAGTTTGAATACACTACTATAGTTTCTAATGTAAATAAGACCTAGCCAAGGAATCTGTTTCACAGCTTGCAGTACTGCAGGTGCTGCTTGCACACTGGTTGGAAATATTATCAAGTCAACATCCTCTTGAATGTTGATTTCATGCACTAAGAGAAAAAAGGGAAAATAATTATAGCATCCTGTTATTTTCATCTTGGCTAGAGTGGTCATTTTGAAAAGAAGAATGTGGTGGCCCAAACTGCCCTCTGAGAGAGACGGCAGCACCATCAACAAGCTCAATAAAACTCTCTGCAGGCTGGGAGTTTGGACCATTGCCACAGGCCATCTCTCAGAAAGCTACGGAAAACAAAATTACATAGGATATTCCTTTGCAGGTGGCAAATTTTGTAATGCGCTCATGCCTTAGGATGGCTGAGAGAAAAAAAAAACCTCTCACTTTCTATCAAAGCTGCACGGCAAAGATGGTTCATTGCATTTTCCAGAATTCTCAAGGGCTTTTTAGATTTCCTCTGAAAATAATAATGAGAAATTATGGCATTTGTGCCTATTATTTTCATGATTATCTTAATTTCTCTTGCTCTCTTTTAAAGATGAAAAGCCCCACATCCTCATGAAATGGTTACTTCTGTGTGTGATATGCATGTTCAGCTCTTGGCTGCTTCACGTGCTTGCGGGGGTGAGGAGCTCAGAAGTGGGGGAGACTGAATTCAGTGGAAGTTATGGCTGGTGGCCACTGAGGTTCTGCAGAGGAAAGCTGTGACAACAGCAGTGAGAGCAGGAGCCTAAGAGAGTGACAGAAATGGAGACTGCATTGCAGTGGCTCAAGACAGGGATACGCTTCATGGGCTGGTCTGAGATCTCTCAATTTGCACACTAGGTGAGAGAAGACAAAGCTTGGGGTGCAGAGGCCAAACGTGGTGGAGCCTGAGAAGGCAAGTGTGGAGAGGTGTCACTTGTCCAATCTCTTGCACAGTCATCTCCGTATGCGTTTGCCCACTTGTGCCTCGTGCCTGGGGTAGAATTTGTCACGAACACCAAAGCACAGGAATTTTTCTCCGAAATGTGTTAATGTACTGTGGGGAATCATGAATATCCTGTGGCCTTGATTTGTCTGTCTTTGCCTTCAGAAAATGCTGAATAATAATAACAAAAAAAAAAAAAAAAAAGATTATAGGAAAAAAAAACCAACAAGGAAATCTCAAAGGGAATTTGAAATAGTTGCCAGAGTGCAGAGGTGGCAGTTATTATCGGTCAAGGGTTGGGCATCCTTTTAAAGTAAATGTCTTTGTCTACAGTAAAATGAAGCTGTTGAAAAAAAAAAAACAACAAAAACAAACAACTAAAAAAAGACCTAAATTATAAATAGCAACGTAAGACAGGATATATTCTGTGAAAGCTTTGTCCTTCAAAAATACCCAAGAGGTGTTGCGCAGCATTGTATGTCATGGAAACATGTATTTCTTAAAAACTGCTGAAATGGCATTTTAGTCATATAAAAGACTGGAAATTCACAGTCTGAGAAAACAGTACAACAGCTACTGCCTTGCTCAAGGACGAGAAAGCAGTAACTGCTGCTGACAGGTTTGTGCATTTGTTTTTTTTTTCCTGTGAACGGAATGGAAAAAAAATTTCCCTTTACAGTATCTTCACCTCTGTTGCAGGTGTCATAATGAGTGTCAAGTCAAAGTCGTGAGCTCCTCTTTCAAAGGGACAGGTAAACAGTATCGCTGGCAGGCCAATCTGAAACTCTTCTGCTCGGAGTGTGCAAGGCTATGAATGATGAAGTTTTTACCGACTGTGACCTTTCTTCAAGGCTGTTCATTCCTCCTTTGTGAGGGGAAAAAAAAAAAAGGGAGCTTTTGGAAAATATGGGAAACTCAGACACGTTTTCTTCTACTGGAGAGGAAAAGGAGTTTTCATAAACGTTGCTTTCAGGATTGGCATTTATTGCCTTTGTTTTGTCCTTAACACAGAAAGGTCTTTTTTGGAAAATCAAAAGTAAATTTTGTCCAGTCTTTGGAGAAATTAGTCCTCTCAGCAGTGTCTCATCTTACCCTCCTCTTTTGGCCTATCTCTCCAAACCCCAAACTTCACAGAGGTGAAAGCCAGATAGTGAAATGTGTAAAACCAAGTTTAAATAATAAAAGGTGCCTCTTTTTTTTTTTTTTTAAGAAAAAGGGGAGAATTAAAATGAAAATACTGTGGTTGTTTTTCTCTTGCATCTGTAGTGTGAGAGCTTTACTCATCCTAATGTCATCTTGAGAAGTGGACACCAGCATACATTGGCCTTAAAAAAATTATGTGAGGCTAGTTCTTCAACCAGATACAGCACATACAGTGCTTCTGAGGTGTTACATTTGAGGCCCACAGGACTCCAGACCATAATGCTTTTGTCTGGATGTTCAGACTTCTCTCAGTTGTTCCTTTAATTATAGAAGTGGAAAGTTCAGAAAGTCTTTACTGTATGTGTTGATTTGCACACTGTGGAAACTGAGCTTCACTGGCAATGAGTGAGCCTCCCTGCAGCTACAGCAAGTGCCCTAAGAGGGACAAGCAGGAGACAGGTCAACAGCCAGGAGGTGACTTGCGGAAACAGACTCTATAACTCGCAGAATTATAAAGAAGGTACCATTATTCGGCGCCAGGTGCCCGGGGGGGGGAATTGCTCCACCACAAACGTGTGCCCCCGACTCCACAACTTTCTTGGTTTATGTTTGTTACAAAGTTACAAAATCGTATGATGAGATTATCCGCCTATACAAAGACATAACCTGTCCCGATTTCCCATGTAAATTAGGTCTTTTCTTCCTTTGTCTCCCGATGATAGTCGGTGATAGTCTTTGGGGCCTTGAGGATGAAGGATGATAAGTCCTGAGGCTTTCTCATCCCTTATCTTTGCAACTTCAGATATCACTTGACCGGTTTCTGCCTTCAAGGAAGTTGGAGGTCCCCGGAGGTATTGTGTAAGGGGATAAGCACAACCCCCACAGCTTGTGTGTTTCCAACAAGTAAGCTTTATGCAATAAGTCAGTATAAGGTTTATTA
>WBNH01010605.1:625-97475 GCA_013401255.1 Urocolius indicus
CGCCGCCATGCCGCGCGCGCTCCCGACGGCGCCCGCCGATGGCGTCACGGGGCGGGCCGCGCGCTCCCGCTGCCCCCCATCCCCCCCATCCCCCCCCGGGCCGGGCGGAGCGAGCGCAGCAGCAGCGGCAGCGGCAGCAGCAGCAGCAGCCACGGAGCGCACGGAACGGCTCGGCACGGCCCGGCCCGGCCGCCTCCGAGGCCGCCTCGTCGCTCCCGGCGTGTCCGTGGGATGCAGCGCCCGGGGCATCGCTGCCGCAGCCGAGGGAACCCTCAGGCGCTGCCCGTGCCCCGTGCCCGGGGCTCCCCCCCGGCCTGGGGCAGCGCTCGGTGTCCCGGCCCCGCAGCGGGGGTTTGTGCCCGGAGCGTGCCCCGGGAGCCAGCGGCAGAGCGCAGCTGCAGGGCAGCGCACGCAGAGCAGGGAACCGGGCTGTTTGTGTCGAAGCACCTTCTTCTTCCCCCCCGCCCCCAGGACTCGGGGGGAGCAGCCTCAGGCGCCCCTGCAGGGGACAAGGACCCCGCGCCGAGCTCCAGCGTGTTCCTCCTTGGCTGCTGCTCCTCGTCCCCCACCAAACCCCAGCGCCGCCGACACCGATCCCAGCCCGAGCCGCAGCTGTGGCCGATGCCCCGGCTGCACGGGACAGGGGAGGGCAGCCCCCGCCGCCCAGCGCAGCCCCCCCGCGTGTGGCCGCAGCTCTGCGCTCCCCTCCTCTCGCTGACAAAGGACCTGCCTGAAGCGCTGCGGCCAGCGGCTCTGACTCTGCCCCTTGCTCTGTGCTCCTCACACGCTCCAGGTTGTTCTTGCTGCCCCCGGGGATTCCGTTATCCCCGGCCCCTCTCAGCCCCCCCCGGCCCCTCTCGGCTCCCCCGGCCCCGTTCCACGAAGCGCCAGCGCAGCGCAGGTTGTCTCTCCATCATCACAAACGCGGCGTGTCCTTCCCCTCCCGACCCGGGACACGCGGCTCCGCACCCGCGTGGGTTTTGTCCCGCAGCACCTGCCCGCGGACGAGCTTCGGCTCAGGGTTCATCGACGTCTCGACTTGCCCAAACCCGCTGCGTGAGTCCAGGGCTGGTGAAAAACGTACAGCAGCCAAAAGCTGCAGCACAGAGCCAGGAGGGGCTGGGGAAGGAGCTGCGCCTGTGCCCCAGCCTCTCCCAGCCCCGGCCCTGGGGCAGCTCAGGCTGCGGGAACACGGGGAGGGGGCTGCGAGACACTGCAGAGGCGTCGAGGTGCGAGGGGCAGCGTTCAGGGCCGGTCCTGGGGCTTCAGGGCTGGTCCTCTCCTTTATCTATCACGCCTACGCTGGGAGAAGGGCCCCTGGGCTTTTAAACCCCCCCCCGAGGAGCGGCCCAGGCACAGGAGGGCACGGGGACAGGATATTAAAGGGAACATGTACATGATTTCTTATTTTTTATTCCACAGAAAACCCTCAAATCTAGACTCAGAGTTAACAGCAGAAAAATAGTGTTAAAGTCAATAGGTTCATATTTTTACTGCAGACTAAATAAATTAGCCTCGAATGAACTCCGTGCTCTCTCTTTGCCTCTCGTTGGTGATCCTTCTCTAAATTAACGCAGTTTTGTTTAAAAAGCGACGGCTGTTAATAATTTATTCCAGTTAACCCTTCGGGACGCAGCCCTGCGGCTCCCCCCGCGCCGGGCACCGCTCCCGCCCCAGGGCCCTGGCGCCCGCTCGGCTCCTGGCGCTGCCCCGGCGCTGCTCCCGGGGCCGGCCGAAGGCTCGAGAGCTTCTACAAAGAACATGATCCAAAAATATATAAATAAATAAAAACCTTAAACATTCTTACATGGATTTTAAAGAACAGAATACATGTTAAAAACTTCAGTAATTTATATCAATTTTAAGCAATACTTTATATACAATGGAAAAAAAAGACATGCATAGTCCAAATACAATGTTGAAAACAGCATCTTCATAACAAAATCCCAAACACTACGTGTTAATACCATGTACATGGATTCAAGAAGGACCACCCTTTTTGTCTGTTGCACACAGTTTATTTAACAATATGATATCGTAAGTAAGAAACGAGTCTGTCTGTCTGGTTTTCACCATTCTATACAGTGATTGAATCTCCTTGGATTTCCTTATTTATAGTAATTATAGCGCTTGCATGATTTACACTAGAATTGCTTCTCCTCGGTTCAAGTTTCACACAGAAGAACAGAAAGGAAAGGAAAAGGCTTCTCTCTCTCTCTCTCCTCTGTCCGATCCGCGCGGCCTAACAGTGATCATCCCTACGGGGTTTTTTTTTTTCTCCTTTATCTAAAACCAGTTTTTATCAGAGAAAACAAAGCAACGATTTCTACACCTGCGAGACGAGGGGTTTTTTTTGGCGCTGGCCAATGTGTGGTCGGTGTGTGCAAGAGTCAGTTCCCATCCTCCTCCCCGGGGTAACACTTCAGCCGCCTGCAGAGCTCGCGCCGGAGCACCACGAGCCCTCTCCCCGCAGCGTGCCGGTGACCGCGCCGGTGACCGCGCCGCCTGCGCCGTGGCGTCAGCTCAGGAATCAGTTTCTGGCTGTTATCTTTGTGTGTGTGTCTCTGTGTCTCTGTGTGTGTGTGTGTGTTGGTTTCTTTTTTTTTTTCTTCTTCTTTTAAACGTAAAATGTTTTAAAGTCTCGAAAATACAAATAAAAAATATGAATATAATGAGCTTGGTTTGTTTTTTGTTCTCCCCCCCTCCCCCGTTAAAAAAAAGGTAATGAGTCAACAGCAACGAAAACAACGAAACCCAACGAAACCCGCCGAAGACACCAGATATTTTAACCGCCTGGCTTTAACAAAAAAATATATTCTTTGTATTGGTTTTTTTTTTTGTCTCTGTGGTTTTTTTTTTCTTTTTCTTTTTTTTTTAACAGCAATNCAAAACCCCAAAGCCAACCAAAGGTGATGCTCCCATAATGCTACAAACCCTCCACAAACTTCTCTAGCGTGTCCCCGGTGGTGTCACCGACCAGAGACAATTCGTTAGACAACGCACTCCTGCTGGGGGTGTTCAGTTGTGGAAGCATTGCACTCTGCTCGGGGTTGCCCAAGTGTCCCTGATCCATGGAGCTAGCCATAGTGACTGCGAGTCCTGGGTGGGGGGAACCAGTCTGGGGAGAGACGTGGTGAGGCGAGGGCTGGGGCTGTATCCGGGGCGACGGGCTGGAATGTGGCGGCTGGGACTGGGGACGGGGAGACTGCACGGGTGCCGGGGACCGCACCTGGTTGCTGAGGGAGGTGGCGATCTGCTGCCCAGGGAGATGAGACGCCTGCGGCTGTCCTGAGAGCATGTGCTGCTGCGGGCTCATGGGGTTAGGCTGCCCGGGGGACCCTATCTGCTGTTTCATCTGCTGCTGTTGCAGGATCCGCTGCTGCAGCGCTTGCTGGATGTTGGGGGTGCCGTCCGCGCCCAGGCCCGGCTGCCCCATCTGGTTCAGCTGCCCCATCTGAGCCATCTGTCCCATGGAACCCCCCTNATTCGTTCTCTCCCGCGTGTAGGAAGCAGCAGTTCCATCCGGGCCTCAAAACAACCCGGGTGTCTGAGTTTTCAGTACAAAATNATCCGGGGCGACGGGCTGGAATGTGGCGGCTGGGACTGGGGACGGGGAGACTGCACGGGTGCCGGGGACCGCACCTGGTTGCTGAGGGAGGTGGCGATCTGCTGCCCAGGGAGATGAGACGCCTGCGGCTGTCCTGAGAGCATGTGCTGCTGCGGGCTCATGGGGTTAGGCTGCCCGGGGGACCCTATCTGCTGTTTCATCTGCTGCTGTTGCAGGATCCGCTGCTGCAGCGCTTGCTGGATGTTGGGGGTGCCGTCCGCGCCCAGGCCCGGCTGCCCCATCTGGTTCAGCTGCCCCATCTGAGCCATCTGTCCCATGGAACCCCCCTGGATGGAGATGTGCTGCTGCATCCGCTGCTGCTGCATGGCTTGAGGGTAACCTCCGGGTCCTTGAGGCTGCTGGAACTGGTTGTGTCCCGCCATCCCCGCTGCCATGCCGGCCCCTCCTTGCTGCTGCTGCTGCTGCTGCTGCTGCTGTTGCTGCTGCTGCAGTAACTGCCGCCTCAGGATCTCTCGGTACTGCGGGCTCATGTTGGCCATGCTGGGGTTGTGGCCGGGGTTCATGATGTTGATCGCTTGTCCCTGGGGGTTCATGGCTCCTATCCCTTGCTGCTGGGGAGGAACGCTGGGTCTCTGCACTCCTGCTTGCATCGCGTTCATGTTCTGCAGCCCCGCCTGAGCGTGCATGCCCGGCTGCTGCATGCCGGTCTGCGGCTGCTGCAGCCCGGGCTGGGGCTGGATGCCCGCCTGCGGCTGCATCCCGGGCTGGTTGGCCACGTACTTGGCCGTTCTTTGCTTTATAAAAGCTGCCATAAGCTGAGGGTTGGATTTCAGGATGTTAAGAACCTGCTGCTGCTGCTGCGGAGAGCTCGGCGATTTCAAGGTCCTCAGCAAGTCCTGCAGCGCGTTCGGGGGGATGCTGCGCGGCGGCTGCTGCACGCCCGGCATGCGCGGCCCCGCCACGGCCTGCGGCGTGGCCATGGGCATCACCGGCCTCGCCATGCCCGGCTGCATGGGCTGCTGCTGCGGCATCGGCGGCGACTGCCACTGCCCGGGCTGCATGTTGGACATCACCGCGCCGCCCACGGGGCCGGGCCGGGGTACATTCATGCCCACTTGCTGCATCTGGTTGACCGAGCCCACCGCCGGGTTCACCAGTCCCGGGCGGCCGGGAGGCAAACCATTGTTCATGTTGTTGACCCTGTAGAGCTGCTGCTGCTGCTGGGCAGCTTCTCTCTCGATCTGCCGAGCCGCTTCCACGGCGGCCGGCGGCGGCTGGGCCGGAGGCGGAGGCGCAGACACCGGGTTGGCGGGTTTTCCCGTGGAAACGGTGGTGGGGGGCTGAGTTCTGGCCACGCTGGGGAAGCCAGCCGGCGACATACTTACAGGGGAGGGCTGGGGCTGGGGAGGGGGCTGCGGCGTCTGCGGTGTACTTGGCTGCTGCGTGGGGGTACCAGGCGTTGCTGAGGTAGGAGAAGGCAAACTTTGCTGAGGCACATTGCGGGTGTTCATGGTCGCCATCCTTCTGCGCATGAGCTGAGCCTGCTGCAGGCGGTGCTGGATCTGCTGCTGCCGGAGCTTGTGTTTGATGTTGAGACAGAATGGCACAGGGCATTTGTTCTCTTGGCAGTGTTTGGCGTGGTAGCAGCAAAGGGCGATGAGCTGTTTGCACACCGGGCAGCCGCCGTTGGTCTTGCGCTTGCAGCCCTTGGTGTGCTGCACGACCCGTTTCATCTTCTGGCAGGATGGCAACGAGCAGTTTGCGTTGCGGCACTGACAGGCGTGGACCAGGGACTGGATGCAGCGCTGGATGCTCAGCCGCCGCGACTCCTGGGGGCTCTTGGACTGCTGCTCTCCTTGGCTGTTGCTCTCATCATCCAGACCCAGGCCCCACTTAACCATCTTGTGGTCATGGCTCTTAGTGTTGTAGCAGTTAATGCAGAGGTCGTAGTCCTGAAAGCAAAGAAAACCCCGGGGTCAGTTCTGCACCGAGCACCGGCCACGGCAGCGGGACGGCGGCGCAGCGGGAGCCGTGTCAAGCGAGCAGCAGGAGCGCGGTGCGGGGGCACGGCGGGGGCTTCACGGGCACACACACAGAACAGCCCCCCAGTTCCAGCGGACACACACACACACACACCCAGACAACCGCCCCCCCGCTCCAGCTCACACACACACACAGAGAACAGTCCTCTGGTTCCAGCGGACACCCACACACACACACACACCCCGACCCCGCCCCCCCCCGTCCGTCACACACACACACACAGAGAACAGTCCTCTGGTTCCAGCGGACACCCACACACACACACACACCCCGACCCCGCCCCCCCCCGTCCGTCACACACACACACACAGAGAACAGTCCTCTGGTTCCAGCGGACACCCACACACACACACACACCCCGACCCCGCCCCCCCCCGTCCGTCACACACACACACACAGAGAACAGTCCTCTGGTTCCAGCGGACACCCACACACACACACACACCCCGACCCCGCCCCCCCCCGTCCGTCACACACACACACACAGAGAACAGTCCTCTGGTTCCAGCGGACACCCACACACACACACACACCCCGACCCCGCCCCCCCCCGTCCGTCACACACACACACACAGAGAACAGTCCTCTGGTTCCAGCGGACACCCACACACACACACACACCCCGACCCCGCCCCCCCCCGTCCGTCACACACACACACACAGAGAACAGTCCTCTGGTTCCAGCGGACACCCACACACACACACACACCCCGACCCCGCCCCCCCCCGTCCGTCACACACACACACACAGAGAACAGTCCTCTGGTTCCAGCGGACACCCACACACACACACACACCCCGACCCCGCCCCCCCCCGTCCGTCACACACACACACACAGAGAACAGTCCTCTGGTTCCAGCGGACACCCACACACACACACACACCCCGACCCCGCCCCCCCCCGTCCGTCACACACACACACACAGAGAACAGTCCTCTGGTTCCAGCGGACACCCACACACACACACACACCCCGACCCCGCCCCCCCCCGTCCGTCACACACACACACACAGAGAACAGTCCTCTGGTTCCAGCGGACACCCACACACACACACACACCCCGACCCCGCCCCCCCCCGTCCGTCACACACACACACACAGAGAACAGTCCTCTGGTTCCAGCGGACACCCACACACACACACACACCCCGACCCCGCCCCCCCCCGTCCGTCACACACACACACACAGAGAACAGTCCTCTGGTTCCAGCGGACACCCACACACACACACACACCCCGACCCCGCCCCCCCCCGTCCGTCACACACACACACACAGAGAACAGTCCTCTGGTTCCAGCGGACACCCACACACACACACACACCCCGACCCCGCCCCCCCCCGTCCGTCACACACACACACACAGAGAACAGTCCTCTGGTTCCAGCGGACACCCACACACACACACACACCCCGACCCCGCCCCCCCCCGTCCGTCACACACACACACACAGAGAACAGTCCTCTGGTTCCAGCGGACACCCACACACACACACACACCCCGACCCCGCCCCCCCCCGTCCGTCACACACACACACACAGAGAACAGTCCTCTGGTTCCAGCGGACACCCACACACACACACACACCCCGACCCCGCCCCCCCCCGTCCGTCACACACACACACACAGAGAACAGTCCTCTGGTTCCAGCGGACACCCACACACACACACACACCCCGACCCCGCCCCCCCCCGTCCGTCACACACACACACACAGAGAACAGTCCTCTGGTTCCAGCGGACACCCACACACACACACACACCCCGACCCCGCCCCCCCCCGTCCGTCACACACACACACACAGAGAACAGTCCTCTGGTTCCAGCGGACACCCACACACACACACACACCCCGACCCCGCCCCCCCCCGTCCGTCACACACACACACACAGAGAACAGTCCTCTGGTTCCAGCGGACACCCACACACACAGAGAACGGCCGCCGAGTCCCAGCAGACACACACAGACACACACACACAGAGAGAACAGCCTCCTGGTTCCAGCTCACACACCCACACACTCACAAACAACCCCCCCCCCACACCCCCACCCCCCCCCCCCCCCTCACACACACACACAGGCAGACGCGGCAGCTGGATAGAGCGGACACGCACACACACACACACCGACAACAGCCCCCCAGTCCCAGCTCACACACACACCCACCCCCACACACACCACCGCCCCCCAGTCCCAGCTCACACACACACCCACCCCCACACACACCACCGCCCCCCAGTCCCAGCTCACACACACACCCACCCCCACACACACCACCGCCCCCCAGTCCCAGCTCACACACACACCCACCCCCACACACACCACCGCCCCCCAGTCCCAGCTCACACACACACCCACCCCCACACACACCACCGCCCCCCAGTCCCAGCTCACACACACACCCACCCCCACACACACCACCGCCCCCCAGTCCCAGCTCACACACACACCCACCCCCACACACACCACCGCCCCCCAGTCCCAGCTCACACACACACCCACCCCCACACACACCACCGCCCCCCAGTCCCAGCTCACACACACACCCACCCCCACACACACCACCGCCCCCCAGTCCCAGCTCACACACACACCCACCCCCACACACACCACCGCCCCCCAGTCCCAGCTCACACACACACCCACCCCCACACACACCACCGCCCCCCAGTCCCAGCTCACACACACACCCACCCCCACACACACCACCGCCCCCCAGTCCCAGCTCACACACACACCCACCCCCACACACACACCCACACACAGCTCGCAGGGAGGGCAACAAGGCCAACTGGGGCTGTAGCTGTGCCCTCATTTCATTACTGGAAAAGGCTGGTGGGAACTGCGTTTTTGTTTCTTTTTTGCCTCGTGATGACGGGAGCTGGTTACTTGCCTGTGATGACTACTGGGGTACCCAGGTAGGGAGGGCAAAACCACCAGCTAGGACGGCAAACCTACTGTCACTGCCTACAAAACACCAGGGACTGGCTCCCCATTTAGCTGTCCTTAGGTGTAATTATTAACTGATAATTATTGCTCTGAAAGCTTTGTGGTTTAGGATCTGAAATCATGTACAAGTTTCATGCTGAGACGCTGGTCTGAAATGCGCTCACTCTCCTGCTTCCACTGCCCCGTCCCCTTTGCGCTGGAGGAAGGGCACTGCCTCACACCAACACCCAGAACCCCAAAGGCTGCACTTCCTTCCACTGTTTAATTCCTCTGATGTGTATCATCTGTTTCCTGGAGCCTTGCCTCAAGAAGCCCTGTTCAATGCTTTCCTCAGAGGGATTAATTAAGACTCTTCCACTACAAACCTGACAATAACTTGCAGTGTGAAAACCAGGCTGCTCTTACTGAAACCTTTATTGTGTGTTCAGCTTCAGCCAGGTCATCACAAGCCCTCCAGAGGCCACCTCCTCCCCAAATCCACCGGAGTGATTCCACGCCTAACTGCTCTCCACCGCAGCTCAGTGGAAGTGATCTATGCTCTACAAGGGCTGATCATTAAAAGCACTGAGCCAGGTTAGGAAGTAATGGTTTGGTCTGATCAGAAAGGCAAGTGGCCACTAATGCTGAGCTGAAGAGACGGTGATGGGGAGCTGTGGCAGCCTCCT
The DNA here is from genome assembly GCA_013401255.1 of Urocolius indicus. NCBI lineage: Eukaryota > Metazoa > Chordata > Aves > Coliiformes > Coliidae > Urocolius > Urocolius indicus. Next base: position 9,854 of record WBNH01010605.1, read on the forward strand.
GAGCCAGCAGCAGGCGCCTGGACACCTGCCCCGCTGCACTCCCTGCGACACCACGGGCCACGTGTAAAGCAGGACGGGAGCCACCTCGCAGAAAGGTCCAACAGCTTCTCTTGTGGCTGTTGGTCTGATGCTGATGAGCTCGTGCCTCGCAGACTCAGAGCAGCCTGGCGCAGTCACACCCCACCACCCAGTCCTACAGCTCTTCAAAGTTAACAACCTGGCTTTGCAGAGGAGCTGAGGCAGCAGCAGCCATTCTAGAGTAATGAGGAACTAAAGGCGCTTATTCTAGGAGGAATCTCACTGTGGCCATCACCCTCCCTTAAGGCTTCGCAGCTCCGTTACCAGGACAGGCTGAACTTGGAGGAGCTTTGCGTTGCTCAGAGGAAACAAGCTCGGCCGCAGGGCCAGAGAGAGAAGGCTCTGGTGACGTGCACCTACCTCACAGACAGTGCAGTGCCACCTCGTTTCCACGTGGTGCTTGCACTCATTGCACGTGTAGACGAAGCGGTCCTGGCCCTGCGTGTGCAGCTCCACCAGCATGCAGAGCGTGGACCACTTGGAGCGGCGCAGCGAGGAGAACTCCCAGTGCTTGTCCCGGGCTAAGGTGAGGAAGGCGTCGCGCCCGTCCATCAGGTCACAGCTCAGCAGCGGGTCGGGGTCCACGATGGGAGGCAGGGTGTTAATCACAGGCCCGGCGTGTAAATGGATCACAAAGAAGACCTGCAGATAAAGAGGGGGCGGAAAGACAAAGACAATGTGTGAGCTGCCTCCACCTGTCGGGGAGAAGCTCACGTTTACTGAGGCGTTATCTAATGAACTGAGCTCAGGCTAATCTCTTCTAAGATGATGTTACACAACAGCAACAATCCCGGCGCAGTCACGAGCCTCGCTCCCGCTGCTGTTTCAGCTCTGGGTTTACAGGAACAGAACCTCTTCACACGGTGTGTTTTGACAGTACCTCTTTATGCTTCTCCATAGTGGCATAGAGCTTCTGAGACAGATCGTTGGACACGTTTGGCATGCTGGGTTTCTTCTTGTTAGCTCTGCTGATGCTGCTCTTATTCTTGTTGGTTTTTTTGTTGTTCTTTTTCTTGGCGTTTTTGCTGTCGCCCTGGCTTCCCTGCAACGAACACAGCAGAGATGTCACCCTGCAGCTCATTCCCTGAAGCACTTCTGCTGTCAATAGCAGACCTTTGTTCCCAAGCCTGACCATCAGCCACGCTGGGGAAACACACTCTGTCTTCCAGAGAAAAGCAACCAAAAGCCCGACTGGCAGACAAACACAAACAGTGTCTCAAAAGAGATGTTTAGAGCGTGCAGATGTGGTAACGAATTCCCGTCTTACACTAGTTATTGTCCTTCTCAGCCACTGTACTTCAGCTTCCTCTGCTTGCTTTACAGGACCCTACAGCTCTCTGATGTAACGAGCTGCAGACAGAGCTCACTTCAGAATCTGACTTCCCCAAGTGCAGCACTTGGCTTTGCTGTGCATCTGGGGCTTTGAGCTCGCTTGAGCTATTTAACCTTTGCTTTTATTGCACACGCTCAGGGCTAGTCCACAGATAACAACACGCAGGGTCGGGAACTAACAAGATACATTATTTGCCATCCTCAAGACTTATGGCTGCACATAAAACTGCAAAAGAAAAGAAACATCCCCAGAACCCTTCACTCATGTCTCAGTTACAGCACCACAGCCTGCAGTGACCACGGACTGAAGAGCAGATGGAAGTAAAGAGAGCAAAAAATAGCAGATGATGCTATTTCGATGACCTGCGAAAACAGAAATAACTTTCAGACTTCTCATGTGCTTGAAAAATAAAAAGCCAAGGCCTCGGCAGGGAGCTTGGCACTCAGCAAAAATCCCCTCTCAACGCTGAAAACAAGCTACTGCAGCACTCGGCACAGGCGAGAAGGCTTCCTGAGCAGCACGCACGAGCAAACAAGCACATTTATCCTAAGCAAACAAAAACACTCCAGCTCTGCAGAGAACTCTGTAGAGACTGTTGCCATCCTTCCCTTCCACTCAGCAGCCTTAGACAGGAATTCCCTGTCCAGCCTTGGCCTTTCCATCACTAACTTTCTTGACTCGTTGACCAAACCTGTCTGGTAATTACACTGTTTAATGGGAAACTGGAGTCACGTGAAGGTATCCAGAAATAAGCTATTGCATGTTCCCACCTGGGCTTCTTTTTGCCTGAATTCTCTGCCTCCCTGATGAGATGAGGGCACAGCTTCCTCTGCCTGTGCGTTCTGCAGCATCAACACACACTTCATTTAAACCACAAAAGGAAGAACTGACAGAAACTCTGCTAACAGTCCAAGTTTTCCTTCTGCTCCACCTTTAGCAACCTGATACTTGGTGGGTTGTACAAAGCTATTCCAATACGCTTTAAGAAGCTGTAAGTCTGACTTTGCACTACTTCACTTGGACAGCACTTCCCACCTTCAGCCAGGTTTGCCAGAGATGCTGAGGGTGAGGTGACTCGAGGGCCTTGCCCCTTCAAAACCTTCTGCAGGAGCTTCTGAGCATTTACCACCTCATGACACCCACTTCAGCTGACACTGGCAGCCCACGCTGATGTTTAAGAAGCTTCCTCTCTGCATACTCAAGGTTCAGGACTGAGAATTTAAGAAAAGACAGACAGGTTCTGGGCAATTTCAATAGAAGGCAAATGGTGAAGACTCATCAAGTGCTTCTACACGTGGACATCCCTGTTACAACAGAAACCAGTCACCCAAGTTCAGGTGACTGCACTGCTGAAGTGTTCACGCTTTTAATTTCACTCCCTTTTTCTGTTCCCAGTGGCAAAGACCAAACTGTTACGGTTTTTGTTGCCTTCTTGGGTGTAGCAACTTGGATGTAGATTTTGTTCCTCTGCTACCCCAAGTGACCCCAATGGCATTAGGTGGGGAAGCCTGGGCTGTGTTTCCTCCCTTCAGGCACATCACTTGTGTGAGTTTGGCAGCTGGCTGTGCTGGGCTTTTTAAAACACCTTTTTCCCTCCTCTCAGATGCAGAGGTTTAGGCTGGTGTTTCCACTGGAAGGGCACACTATGATTTAGTGATACTGTCAGCAAAGGAGGACTGCAACTTCAATTCCAAGCCTTGCCTTTCAGTTATTTTTATGCTGCTGTGTTTGTTGAAATACTTTAATATTAAAAGATTCACAGTCACAGAATGGCAGGGTTGGAAGGGACCTTTAGAGCTCATCCAGTCCAACCCCCCTGCAGAAGCAGCTCCCACCTACACCAGGTCACACAGGAACGTGTCCAGGCAGGTTCTGAAGCCCTCCAAGGAAGGAGCCTCCACAACCCCCCTGGGCAGCCTGTTCCAGTGCTCCACCAGCCTTACAGTAAAATAGCTTTTTCTTGTATTTAAGTGGAACTGTTTGTGTTGCAGCTTCATCCCATCACCCTTTGTCCTGTTGTCAGCTACTATAGAATAAAGGGATGTCCCAAACTCCACACACCCACCATTTAGGTATAATAAGATCTCGCCTCAGTCTCCTCCAGACTAAACAGCCCCAGCTGAAAACTATCAACTTTATGGTTCCACAAACATCCACAGCAACAAGCGACACTGGCTCTGGAGGAGCTGCTGGATTAAGGTCTCTCACTCCACACATGCTGCACATGCACATTGTCATGGCACACGAGCCCAGCGCAGCTCTCCTCAGTTGCAGCTTTTGGTTCCACCTCAATCTGCTAGACTCCAGGCTTCCCTACTGTATCTGTTTTCAAAACACCTTGCCACAAATCACAAGGGACAATACAGAAGTGCGAAGACCATCTGGTTACAATCCAGACAGAAAGAAAAACCAAGGACTCTAAGCTGTTGGGGTGCTTTTGTTCCCCCTGCTGTCACTCACGAGTACAGGGACCTTGGCTTAAATACCAGCAAAATTTAACTCAGCTGTGGAAAACAGCATCTTTCAAAAGGCAAATACCAACAGTGCTCTGCAGAGGTGCAGCCCAGCAGCTCAGCCGAGCGCCTGCAAGCAGCCATGCCACAGTCCAAAAGCAGCTTAACACGTTCTTCTGAGAGCAGAGGCGCTGAGCTGACACCACTGACCTCTGATTCTGCTGACAAAGGACAACTAACAAGCCATCAGTATACTGTTATCCAAGAAGAAAACCAGAAATGCAGTTTAAGGCAACCCTGATTTAATGTCTCACGGGAAGCACCTTCTCTTCTAGTTCAGTGGATGTGAACTCACCCATTCGTTGAAGTGTTAATTGTCAGCGTGGTGAGACAGAAGCAGACACGGCACATGAAGTTAACTCACCTCTGTTGTTTCACTAGCTGCAGTACTTTCTTCCTTTTTCCTTTCCTCCTCCTCCTGCTCCAACTCTTTAATGCTTTCCTCCAGCACATTGGGCCAGAAATCGCCTTCAAAGTAAGGCAGCTCCTTGGCACTTGTCAGCCTGTCCTCAGTTGCTTGCTTGAAGATGTCCTGTTAAGTTCATCACACAACACCAAGAATAAATACACGAAGACCACTTAGAAGAGAGACTAAGGATAACCAGGGACACCATTCAGCCCATGGCCCGCTCCTGGCAGGCCTCCTTCTCTGGGTGCAGCTCAAAAAACCAGCCTGGCAACACTGATAACAGCCCGCTCTCTGCTTCATCTCACACAGACAGTTGCTGAGACCCTCCTGACCCTCTGGCATGCACCTGGTTTGTGTTCTGTGCCAATTAAAAATGAAGCCTTGCACCACTCAGCTTTTCCTGTGCTGCTCTGGGACAAGAGCAGGAACTGTTTTAGTGTGCCTCGTCCAGCCCTTTCCCCTACAAATTTGAAAGCACATAAGCACTTGAACACATGTGTGCAGGAAGAACCTCTGAAGGCACCGGCCAGCCATGACCCAGGGGAGCAGCACAGCCTGGCTGGGGCAGGGGGCTGCACGGAGCCCGGCCCCTCGCTCACCGCTGGCTGAGGGAGAGCCTGGGGACCACAGAGGATCAGGCACTCAGACAGCAACAGCCACGTCCTACAGTTGTTCTGGAGGGTGAAGCATGTTGCATTTTAGCCAATTCTTTGCTTCAGGTTCACTTCAAGGCCACCTTATTAGGAGACAGATCTCCTAGCTCTTTGCTGTGCCGGAGCAGATGACAACGCCTGCTCTATGCTCTCTATTCCACACGTTTAGGAAGTGTCACTTGAAATCAAAGCATCATTTTTTCCCAGCACTGTCACTACCATTAAGAAACTCTGGCAGATTTTAGTGTGTAACCAGGGGCAAATGCTGCCTTTGCCATCTTTAACTGATCTCCTTGGGTACACTGCAATACTCTCCAGTTACAGAAATCACCCTCTTTCTCTTCAGGTGAAAAAGCTGGTTTATAAGCAGGTTTTTTTGATGTCGCACTAGTGGGGTCCAGTTTCAGCTGATCCTACAGAACCCCAGAAGCTGACAACTTCTGTAACCCTTAACAAGCTCCGTGCCTCCTGGCCTAGAAGACTGCAGTGAGCATGTGAAGGGAGGCTCTCGCACGTGCCTCTCAACGCAGAAACCAAACCCAAAGAACCTTCAGTATGAAAGGCAGAAAGTCCAAGCAAACGAAGACAGGAGCTGAGAATAAAACCCCTTGTACTTTACTACCACTGCCTCATGCACGATGAAACAACATCAGCTGCCTTCCAAGGAGCAGCCCACAAGATTAACTCGGGAAGTAAACAGCAGCAAACCTTGTAGTCGTGAATGATTCTCTCAGCAAATGCCTTGTCCAGCATCTTCTTATACCACTCCTGCAGACGTTTGGGTTTGGGTATTTTCTGGTCTGGTGGGTGGCAATGGAAAATGTAGTCATCTCCTTCGCTGGGGGGACAGGCCCAGATGTGCCCTGTCACATACCTGCGTTTCACACACAAGGAAGGAAATCTTAACCATTTTAACTGCTGCTTTACAATAACCCAGACACACTGAGATGGAAACTCAGACCTCTGGCTTTTTAATTTCCTTCCTCCCCTTTTTCTTCTTCTTTTTTTTTCATTTGTAACAAAGATGTTGGGGCAATAATCTGCTTACACAAGACACGAGAGAAGCTCTGGGGTACAACAACAGAGCTTAAACATCAAGTCCTGATAAAAACAACATGTTGTCAATGTAAGAATCCCAACAAGAGAAAAACCACCTCAGCGACCAAATTTCTCTCTCCCCAGCAGAAGAGGCAAGTGTCCCACGTAGCTCAGAGAAGGTGGAAGAAAGAGAGACTGTCCCAAGGGAAAAGCTACTTGACACCCTGGGTAAGGAAAGAAAGTGCTAAGAAAACAGATTTCTCTCTTCAGAAAGATCTCACTCACCCAAGCTTCTTCACATACTCCAAATATCCAATGAGGATCTCGTGGTAAACCGCAGTTCGGAGGCAGCGGGGGCGGAAGAAGTGGATGCTGTCTAGGTAGGATATGTACACACGCCTGCAGGGAGAGGGAGGGCAGCACGTCAGGGGCAGCCCAGCGCCCGTTGGCCCACTGAGAGCTGCCTTTGCTACCACACACACACACGAAGAAACGGTAATGTTTTCCCCTTCAAAGTTATCTGCAGTCATACAGCGGGACTTGTTTGTGCCACAGCATTGAAACACGTGTCCCAGTCTCCTTTATTTGAGAGCAACTGCTCAGTGAGTGTTACAAGAGGTTCCCTGCCCGTGCACCGCCGGGCAGGAGTGAGAGGTACCTTGTGTTTGGCGGGGGGCAGTCCGAGCCGTACTCCTGCACGTGCATGCCAAAGAAGCACACATCCACCCCATCTATCTCCTCGAACGCAAACAGAGCTTTGGTACGGTAAGGGAAAGATTCTGACATCTCACCAGAATCCACGAATCTGAAAGAAAGGGTGGTGGGGAGGAAGAGGAAGAAATCAATACACAACAGTAAAGACAATTATTAAAGCAGGGTCCTACCAGAATGAGGAAACTCATTTCTGCCTTAATCTTAACTCATGAGAAACATTGGTGCAGGAGTTAAACAGGATGGGAAGAGCGTTTCCATACAGTTAACATACAACCGAGCAGGCAAGCACTGAGTACAACAACATCCTCAGAGACCACAGGCCTTTAAATACATTGCAACGTAGAAAACCTGACACGTTGTGATGAAGCGAGGCCACATAAACACTGTCTTTATGACTACACGGAATAAAGCTTTCAAGCATTTCATTTACAAACAAACAAATAAAAAACCATCTTGTGAAAGCTGAGTGTTTTAAAGCACAACAAAGCGAAGGACCAGCAAGGATGGAACCTCAGCACACTGCTCCAAACTCCACCATGAATTCTGTAACGCCAACCAAACGTGGCCGGGCTCTCTCTCAGGATTTGGTAATACAAAGACACGGTATTACAACCAAGATGTCCCAGCCACCACCTTAAACAGCCAAGAGACTGTTGTCACTCTGAGGCCATCTACTGCACACGCTGCTCTTTCAGCCTCTCCTAACTCCTGCCCAGGTTTCAGAGACGAGCGAAGGAATCGAGCTGCAAACTGGCAGAGTCTTGCAGGGCTTACGCAGGCAGACTGAAAACCAGCCAGCAGTCAAAACTGCATTCACCTTAATTCACGGAACTAACCTGGATTTCATTCCTGGTTTGACTTCTACTGTCTTATCGGAACTCGCCACCACTCTGACAAAGACCTCTCCAGCTTCAGGATGGTTCTGTCGCCGCAAAAACTTGTTGACTCTGTCTTCCAAATGGTTTCCCAGCCGCGTGGTCTGCAGCCCTGCAAGGGGAGGGGAGAACAGCACAAAGGGAGCGTTAACGCTGCAGAAATCCCGGTGACCTCAGGGGGTTACCACGCCTCTAAGGTCTTCCAGCTGGTTTCTCTGTACAGAAGCAGGTTTTCCCCATTCCTTTTACATCCATACGAATGTCTGGTGTTTTTATTTGTGCAGCCAAAACTAAACGAGCAAAGTGACCCACGTTTGTACCCAACCCTGCAGCGTTCAACACCCTATCGCGGAAGCTAAACCCACTGCAGTGGGGAATTTACTCAGGAACTGAACTCACAAAGAAGGCTTTCCAGGCTGATTTTATGAAGACTGCAAATGTTTTCTCCTCACAAAACCAGTCTCTGGCCATTTGACAGAGATGACATCACTTCACAGATCTGGCTCGGTGCCACACCTTTCCAAGCGAAGCAAAGCAAAACACCAGAAATGAAAAGCCTTTTGACTTCAGTGGAGATTGCATCGCTTTTTCTTTTCAAGAGAGCTTTTAGATGGAACAGTTACAGTCACCTGCACATAAAGCTTAAACAGTTGTTGCACAGTGATAGGGGTCTTTAAAAGTTCAAGTCCACAGGCTCCCAGATCCCCTCTCTCAGCCGTCACACTCACAGTCAGCTGTTGGGGGGATCTCTGGTTTCTGTAGTACCGCAGAGTTCATTTTACTAAAACGCATTTAATTTTCAGCTCTCCATTGCTTCATTTTTCAGTTGCTGACTACTGTGGGACTACTGACACAAAGCTGTTGGTTCTTCCTGACTCCTGAGCTCGCACACAGAACGCTGCAGTAAAACATCTACGGTAAAAATCATTGTAGGGTCCAATACTGGGGGCAAAAAGCCACACAAGCTCCAAGGGAGACTTCACTCTAAAGGGTTTATGTGCTTAAAAACTTATACTACAATCAGCTTATACCAACTGCCCAAAGCAGCAAGCTTGTTCTGCATCTTTTCATCTGTCCCTTGTCCAGTGAGAGTCTGGGGCTCTAACCAACACAGTTTAAGCATCATTTACCTGGGAGCCAACAGTTATATTCAAAGGCAAGTGGAAACACTCGATGCCTTTTGTCAGTTCCAACACTCTGGCACTTCCCAGTGCTCTCCAGCCCAGTGCAATGTATTGGGCTTCCCACATGTAATGTAAGAGAGGGTGACTTAAAGGGGATTAAAACAAATTGAAGTCACAAATAGCTTCTGAAGAAGTTGCATCTTGCTGATGTCTCCAAAGACAAACTGAGAAACACCCCAAAACCCACCCAAATGTGCTCCACTGCAGTTAACAAATGAACACACCTCCAGAAAGCCATTTCTGTTAACCCTGTCTGTTGTGTTTGCTCTTTATCATCTTTCCAACGCTAAGCAACCAGAGGGTATCTGCTTCCTTCCTTACGCTGCAGTGCACTGAGGCTTGAAAAACCAAACAAAAAAAAGAGGCCAGATAAGAAGATAAAGAAATGGGCAGCACTGAGATTGCGTGCACTGTGAGGAAAGGCTCTCAAAGCCACAGAGTTTTCAGAAAGCAACTGGGTTTTGTTTCTTGGACCCCTCTGACAGATGGGCTGCCAACACAAGCTCAGGGCTCACTGAAAACTGCGCTGCAAACCCAGGAAAAACAAGCATCAGGCTTTCAGGCCACCTGAGTGCAGGAGTTTTGTCGCAGCAGCAGCGGCCAGATGTTTGTTATGAGTAACCTGACACATAGGAAGAAAGTCAGACTTCTGCCTTAGTGAGATTTTGTGAGGAAGCTGCCTTGGGTGACTTATCTGTCAGGGTGTCTTTTGTGTTTGACTGGCTCTGCATTAGCTACCAGTTAAGACATATTTGTACATTTTCTTAGTATGAAAACTACTTCAAAAGTTATTAACTTCCCTGCATAACCCAGCTGTGCACTGGTTTATAGGTTATGTTTGGCACTCTATCAGTCAGCTTTATGCAACTCACGATGTGGTGAAGTTAACCAATTTTACCTAATCTGCATCAGAAATACGAATGTCACCGTAAGAGCTGAGCAGCAGCGTGGAGCAGAGGGATGCTACCCGGGTTATTAGCAGTTGTGCCAGAATGCAACTCACTGAGGAAAGGCTTTTATCAGAGGGGAGGGAGAGAGGAGGAGAAACACGTTCACGTTTCAAACTTTCATTGCTCACGTTTGGTTTTAGGTCAGTGGTAGGATCAGGTTTTGACAACAAGAGCAGATTTCCTTCCCTGTTCTTGTGTTTCCCCTCGAGCACTGTCAAAGACTGATCTCAGGAGCTGAGCCCAACAGTGGCTTACAGCTGGCAGCAGGACTCAACTCATCATGGGGAAAAGAAAACAAGATAGCCAAGCAGCAGGGAAAGGAGAAGGAAGAAAGCACCATTATTCCCCTGTGCAGATCCCCAGTGAACAGGATGATTTCCTTCAGCTAAATGGCTGGTGACTCAAACTTCAAGCAATGTCACAGAACAACTGCAGTCGTCGCAGGCTTACTTAAGCTCATGTACCTCAATGCAGCTGCACAGTCAGTGCATAACAGAAGAGGCATCTATTTAAAATGGTTATCTACACCTGTATTTTCATTTCATCATTCTATTAATGTTCTCTTACAACCTTAATCTGTCTCTAATGAGATTAATTTTAATCTTTCTAACAACACTATCTTGTGCCAGGCTTCTCCAGAGACCCGTTTGATGATTACTGTAACCTAGGACGTCTCATCCAGCACTATCACCTCCAAACCATCCCCCTTCAGATCTCTTATTATGCAATCAACCACACACAAAGTCCTCAGGAAGTTACATTTAATGCAAAACAGCTCCTCCATCACAATTTGGAAGATTCAGGGTTGCAAAGTCCGAGTATGACAAGACAATGCCCAGAACTTCCAGGGACCAAAGAACAGGACGGGAGGAATGAGCTGTACCTGCAGTTCCAGCTGCTCTAGTGCCCAAACCACACACTTGGTTTCCACACTCACTTTATTTCTCTGCTTTATGCCCCTGATGCTGCATTTCCAACGCTGGCCCCTACTGTTCCTTCCCCCTGATACAAGTAAAAGCTATCAAATCGCGTTCTATGATGTTACTGAGGAGACTGAGACAAGTTGAGCTGGCAGATTTTGGCACTCTACTGAACATTTCAACAAGGGTACGACAACAGTAACTTCTAAGACGTGTAGTACGATTGGTTACTTATTCCAGCATACAGTTATTGCACCACAGTCCACTCTATTAACAAGAAAAGCTCTTTGAATGCACTAGACTTGCCACTAGCAGAGCAAACCTGAAACGCAGCACAAACTTGTTACCACATGATATTTGAAGGGCACGGGGGTGACAGCAATTTAATTTCAACGCCACATGGAAACGTGACTAAACACAGCCAGTAAAGTGCATGCAGCCTGATGTTGCTCCTGTTCTGTCTGCCCCTCTTTTGTTGTATTTTAGAGAAAAACAAGGGCATGGATGCCACATACCTCCAGCAGCATTAAGATTTAACCACAAACACATAAAGAACACGTCCTTAACATGCTGATCTGAACTCTGACAGCTACCGATGCCTTGGGCTGCACCACTCCCCATTTCTGTGCTGTACCACGACAACTGAAAGTCACAATCAACAAGCTGTTAGGAAGTTGAAGATAAAACAGAAATATCAAACTCACTTTTAGCACTGAATTTGTTTTCTTTGCGTGTCCGACCGGTTTTCTTCAGACAATTATCACAGACAAACCTATTGAGAAGAAAAACATTGCCCAAAACTTAGCACAGGCCCATCACTGGCTCAGTGTTTGAGCCCACAACTTAGATGTCAGAGTACAGTGTATTTTCCTCTGGATTTGAACAGCTTGCATCTCTCAGTTTCGAAGGGATTTAAAGCCCATGTCAGCTGGTTTAACTCTGCCGAGCAGTTACACCTGCACTGGTGTGCTGTAGTACACCAACTCAGCTCCAACCACATTCTTTAGTAGTTAGACTGGAACCACAGAAATCTGTGTACCTGAACCAGTTGGTTTGATGCACATTTTCATCTGAACATACCAAAATGAGACCCCAACACCAAACCCAGGAACTTCACTTAGAAAGGCTCTGTCCCTTTATACTCAGTTTGTAAAGGGCAGTGACTGCACGTTGCAGAGCAAAGGCAGAAAGTCTTGACTGCATTACATCGTCCCCACGGTATATGGGCTAAAGAAACCACAAACATCTTACCCTGATGGCCAAATAATATCATAATGTAGCACACAAATCTGGTGCATCTTCCGACCACACTCTTTGCAGTCAACAAACCTGAGGGGAAAGAACAGCAGAAATCACTGTTGCTGATAGTCAGGTAACCCTGCAGAAATCCCCATCTCTGCTGAGAGCTGGGTAAGCTGCAGCAGGTCCAGTTTAGGTGTCAGTTTAAAAACAGGCCCATGAGAATAGCTTTAGGTGTACAACTATCAGCCTCACGTGCAAAGATGGGTAAACTGTAAAGTGTGCTAGAACTGAAGCGTGAAATGGGCTTTCAAACACTTTTCTTCTTCCCTGGATCTTTTTAATCCTTTTCTGGATCTTTTTAATCCTTTTTCTAGAGCAGCTTCAAAGACTTCTGCCCAACAGCACCCTACAGACCCGATCTGGGATGGCTGCAGTGACTGCAACCTGGCTAAATGGTTGCTCAGCTTACTGTGAACGTGAAGAACAGTCACGGATGGATCCCTGTGCCAAGGAAACACGTTTTGGCTTGTCTTTGCCTGCACGGCTCTGCTGGAGGGTTTTTGTTTGTTTTGGTCAAAACGATATGTGACAATTCTTTTTTTTTAGGTATCAAAGCTGCAACACTGGTGCTGAAGCCAAACGCACTGGGGTATGTCCCAGAAGTTTACCTTTTAAGGTCTAGGGCAGGAGCTCTGTCTCGTATTTTGCAAAGGTGACAAAGAATCAAAAGGTGTTTTGTACCAAACTGCCAGAGAACAGAGTCCCAGGAAGGTAAACTCTTGCTTCAGTCAGTTAACGACAGTTGGAAATTCAGCACAGTGCCACTAAAGAATTGTTCAACTTGGCTTTTACCAAACTGTCCAAAGGTAACAAATGCAAGGAAGTGGATGGCTCTGAGCGGGGTGAGCAGTCAGGCGAAGGGAAAGACATGTTTTGCAAGTCTGGCTGAACCAGGAGAGGAAAATGCTGCTCTTCCCCATGGATACCGAGGGCTTGGTGTGAGAGGCTCTGCACGTTGGAGGGTCACGTCCAGCCCCTTGTGCCCTGCAGGACACACCTTAGGAATTACTGAGATAAACAGAACTGAAAGCTGCCATTAGAACAGGCTCACATTTTCCTCTTGGATATCACCGGTAGACATCAGGTCCATAACTCTAGGGGCAGATTCTGCAGCCTGTTTGGGCAGAGATGGGGGAAAAGGCAGACTTCTTTATTTGCTGCCTAACTTCTGACGTGCTGGCTGCAGGACAGGTGGAAGTGACGAGACTGTCTCAGGAAAAACACCAGCCTGGTACTTACGGCTCTGGATCTAGTGTGTCGTTTTTCTTCTTTTCGAACTGATCCTTAGAGATGGTTCTAGAGACAAAGAGTTAACGTGAAAACTCAGTAGCACCTTACACTGGAGGCTGAGACAATTCATGCTTTTCTGAACTGCAGCAAATGAGCAAGCCCCAAGCCAGAAGCAAGCACACAGCACACTCCTCTTTATTTCCCGTTCACACAAAGCAATTCAGCTCATTTTAAGCTACAGAAAAGATATTTCCCCCCCCCCATTTCACATTCTGTGTAAGCTAAAAGCAAAATAAGAGATTCCCAAGTATACACATGAATTTAAAGTCATGAAGAAGGGAAGCAGCCACCTTCCCCAAGAGTTTGTATCCCTCAAATCTCAGAGCATCTTGTTTTCTGGTCAGGTTAAAAGACAGACCATTGGTTTCATAAACAAGAGCTGCAGTTCAAATGGTGAGACAGCAGGATTAGCCAAAGTCTTTCTTTGAAAAGATAATGGATTAGTGACAGTTGTTGACACAGTTCCCATTCCACCCCTCTCCAACCACACTGTCTAGTGTCTGCCACCCCCGGCAACCAGTCTACGGGCAGCTCTCGAGTAGCACAACCAGACACAAGAGACATTGTCGGGCAGACTAACAGACCCAACACAGTAACAAGCGTTAATCACCTGTTACTGTAAAAAACTCCCATTAGCAGGAAAGTAGGCATTTCCCCACAAACACCACCACCAGCCACAGGCTTTTGCTGTCAAATCAGGACTACGCATCACCCCTCCCACTGCAAAAGGCAGCGTGCAGAAGAAAGGAAGCGACTTACGTTTGAGGCTGGGAAGGGTCATCACCCAGGGTAACATTCTCCCCCTGGATTTCAGTGAAACACTTCTCACAGAAGTGATACCTGTCAGCAAGAAGGCCATATTTGGGTGAACTGGTCCAGCACAACACACAGCCACCCAAGCACGGAGCCACCAACCAGAGCAGGGCAGATCACCACGACGAAAGGGGGGGCGTTGTTGGTTGATTGATGGGTCAGTGTGGACAATGAGGAGGAACAGAGGGGAGGGCAGGGTTAGAGAACAGGGGAGGGAACAAACAGCACAGACGTAAGAGGTAAGACGCAAAACACCAAGACAACACAGAGCAGAAAGCCAAGGCAAAGCACAGATTAGCATTCGGTCGCATTTCAGACATCGCTAACAAGTCGTCGGGCGTCAAATCAAGAATTTGGGGGGCTTCACGGAGTAGCTACCAAGGGCTACGTCTGTACCAACTGCAGACTGAAGAATTTGGATTTGATTTGCATTATTTGGGGAAATAAGTGCTCTTTGAATCCAGGCTTGTGTCTGATTTGAGTTTCCTTTGGGTTAAAAAAAAAAACCAGCCAGCAGCCTGTCAAAAAGCTTCAGGAACACACTTATCACAGAGCCAAGGAATCAGGAACAAGCTGAAAGCATCTACTGCTCGCCAGTGAAAGCTGTGAAAGCAGAAATCTACGAAAGCACTAAATTCAGAAGTTATTTGACCGTAAGGTTAAATGTGACCAATTGCTCAGCTACTATTGTTTAATACAAATGAAACCAAATCCATACTCTAGACAAACATTTAACAGAAATGCAGTTATGGGTCAGAGTTTCCAGCCATTTATATCTACACAAGTGCAGCAGCATATGTATATATGTGAACAACACTGAATATTGTTCATACATACAACACATTTATTAGGTACATCAAAGGTGTGGCGTTAAGCTGAACAAATTGGGGAGGAGGCGAGGAACAATTTTTGGTCACCAGACCAAGAGCCAATCCAAGTTACACTCAGCAAAACCAAGCTGAGCAAACTGGAACACAACTCTATGAAAACACAATCTGCGTTGGAAAGAAACAGATGACATCAGAGTTACAGGGAGTTTTGGTCAGGTTGGATTTTTGTGGGCTGTTTTTGTCTGTTTGTTTTGTTTCGGATGAACTGGAACCAAAGTTGTGGGGGGGGGTCATTAAATAAAACAAAAAGGAAACTAAATGTCTGGACAGGATATGAATTCACACATGAACAAAGGTAACAAAGAGAGGCCACAGCCGTAAAATGCAGGAAGGCCACAAAGGATCATCAAAATAAAGGAGCTTTATGGAGGATCAGGGGTGAGAGAGTATAAGCAGCAATGGCAGCACAGTGAAACGCAGTTTTAGTACTCCAACACCAGACCCGTAAGGATGGGGAGCACAATAGGCATCAAACGAGACTCGGTGTCACAATGAACCAACAACTTCAGGGATGGAGATTAAGCAGTACAGCAGCTTGCCCCTCCAAACACATTCTCATACACTTAAACCACTGCAATCCAGGTGACACATCTCCAAGGCTGTGCTTTCCCAGAGACACCAAAAGCCATTTAGAGGCTCCTGCTGGAAGGGACGGATCAGAACTGCCTCCTGTGACACGCACTGGCCATTGTGGCCCCGCTGCACGTTGCCCAAGGGCTTGCGACACATGGCACCAGCAGCAGGTCCCTCGGCCAGCCCGGGAAGGACGTTGTGCAGAGCAATCTGCCTCCTCCCGGGCTGGAGCCAGCTCCAACCTACCAGAGCATAATTCACAAGAGCCTGAAAACTTCTGCAAACTCTGCCAGTTGGCTCAGGCTTCCAGAGCTGCTCTGCTGGCCAAGAACCACTTAAATGCAGCAGCACTCTGAAGACTTCCCTCCACCATGAGAGTGACACAAAGAGGAAGAAGGTGTGTTTTAGTCCAGCTAATACAGCCCACGCTGACGTACCCACGTGAGCATCCTACCAGCCAGGCAGCCGGGACTGAGGGCAACCATGGGACCTGAAAGGCTCTGCTCCCTGCCTGGAGGGCTGCTGGCCAGCCTACCAAAGTTACACTGCAAGTGACTTCTCCTGGCTCAGCTCAGCTAGGATTAAACACGCCACCCTCCAAAGGAAAATGGAAGTTTTTGGAGCTCATTACACACCAGAACAAGGCCAGGAGAAAAACAAAGCATTCTATTAATTCATAATCATTTGGTATGACAAATATATTGTGGAGCACATTACAAGAGAACGTGAGGAGTGGATGCCAACACTACACATCTCATTTACAGCTTCACTTGGCCCTCACCTCGTACCCCTGAGTTGAGACAGTACCATCCACTTTTATTCAAAACCCCCAGAGGTACCAGGCTCAGATTTTGACATCCTTTTACACATCTTCCTTGTCCTTTTTCTCTACAACAGGCTTCTTTACATTCTTCTTCAATTAAAAAAAAAAAACTCCACTAATTATTTTCTCTACCAACAAGGCTTCTCATTTGAAGATTTGGGTTGGGAAGGACTGAAACACAGGAGGACCCAGACACAGGAGTGTGCGGCCAGAAAAGCGCAGGGTCAAGGCTCCCGTTAATACTTTGCTACATTTAAACAACCCCAGAAAAGGTTAATTCTGATCCATTTTCAAAGCACTCATGAAACTGAGCAACAAGGCTGCCCTCCATACTGGATTTCATTAACAGTGCGGACATGTACAGCACAGACATGGTCCCCTCTGTGCCCACGGGCCGCAGCCGGGGCTCGCAGGGACCGGCCCCTCGTGTGCAGCACCCGCCAGTCCTGAGGGGAGCACAGGCCTTCACACGCTGCAGAACCAAAGCCTGACACTAGCAAGAGCCAAAGCCTGAATCCATGATATTGCAGCGAGGAAATAAAAACTGAAATAGGGTGAAAATGAATCATGTAAAGGTCAGGAACACTCGTCCTGAAATAGCCAAGGTGAAACACCAGCCGTGACTTGTTATGGATGTGGACCCTCAGAAACTGAGACTTGCTCTAACTCACTGACTTTGGTGTGTCCCTGCATACACCCAACAAACCCCACAGTAAGCACACAGTATTCTGCTTCCAGCACTCATGGAAAACCCAAAGAACGTGCTCATTGCAACACGTCACAAACGGGAAGCTTTTCAAACGCCGGCTGCTCAGGTGACTGACTCCTGCTTATCAGAGTAACGCAGCGCTGCAGTGCCAAAGTCCAGGAAACACGCAGCCTCTGCATTAACAGCAGCATCTCCAACTGCAACAGGAGCGTTCAAAGGAAATTCTGGATGCTAGCACTGGTATGAAACACCAGCTTTCTCAGATGGAGTGTATCCTCTGGACACCTCCTTCAACCTTAACTTCTGCCTCATTACAGGAGCCAAACAGTTCTACACCAAGCAATTGACTTTTATATAACAATACGTAACTTTTACACCAAAAAATTATGTGTGGTGCCAGAGTTCACTGATGCAATGGTGTCTGACTGCTCTTAGCTGCAGCTCAGCCACGCGACACCCTGGACCCCGGGTGCATCCTCTTCTGCCTGTTCTGCAAGAAGTCAAGATCGTTTGACCAATTAAAGATCTGCTGGAACCACAGAAGTTTTCAGTGATTTGCTACTTGGTTAAGAAAAAGCCAAGGCCTGAAGATCACTGTCACCTGCAATAGCCAATGTGCCTGTTTTAAGGCAATGCAGCTGATGGCTCAGGGCTTTCCCTGACCTGACGGGCCAGATGCACTCTGACAAATACGGGGACTCATCTTCAGAAACATTTTGTTCAAAACCCCGATTCAGTCGAAATAGAAAACCTCACCCCTCCAAACAAAACCACTGCAAATCTACACCTGCTTCTGTTCTGACACTGAGATACATCACCTCCCTTTTATTAGCACCCTTTTTAGACGAAACTCGATGCAAAAGGACCGTCGCGTTTATAAATGGCAGAAAATGTAAACGTGGCATCCCTGAGTCCAGAGGAACCCACTGCCCCATCAACCCAGCACTTCTTGCTAGTGACCAGCACTAGTGGCCCAAATGATTTAAGATTAATGTAAATGGGAGAGGTGTAACTGAAAGAAGAACGACCCCTTCGTGAAGCATTTCTGCAGCTACGATTCTTTGCAAGCACAGCACTGCTGGGATGCAGCATGTGATGGGTATCTGAAATTCTGACCTACAGACTTGGTGTTACTGTTTCCTCACTTTCAGTACTGAATCTCTCTCTCATTAGATGCATTTTAATTGCTTTATTTCCTGCTCAGGTGGACTTTCTTTGGGAGTTCACAGCAGCTGTACGAAATCTTTCATGAGAGAATTTACATTCCTCTGGGTCAATATCACCTGCCTCATAAAGGCCACCTAAGAGCCAACACATGATTGTAAGACAACACACGGTCATCTCCCACGCTGTGCTGCTTCAGCAAGGTGATAGCCATCAGCCCTGCACCGCCTTACAGCACATTTGGTGATGCAGGGATCTCCCCGAGATGAAATGCAAGCACTGACTGCCTGAGTTAGTTCTGTAACTGCAATTAAACAACAGCCCGCTGGGCACTTCAAAGCTGGCAAGGCTCACAGACTGCCCAGCCCTGGGAAAGCAACTCATCATTTTAAACAGGGAAAAGGAAGTTTGTGTCTCAGCCCTTTTTCTGGGGAGGGGGAAGGATCTAAGAAATAAAAACCAAAGCCAAGTTCTGAGCTTGCTTTGCTATTATAGCACTGTTGCTTTAAACTGTAAGTGGAAAATCAGTGTTATAACAATTATCTAATAATCACACAAAAACCAAATCCTCGTATTAATTAAAAACCCCCAGAAACTCTTGTTGTCAAAGCTTCACATGGAGTCTGGGTCATTTTCAGTGCTAATTCAGAGATAATTAAAATAGAATTAAGTACCAACTAGGAAGAGATAAAATAAGTCCTGCAATCAACCACTCTACCTTTCCCCTTGCAAATCTGACACTCGTGAAAACAAACCTGCACTTCTTTACCGTTCTCCCAGAACAAGGTAACATGATTTCTCAGTGCCTTCTTGCAGTTCTGCCCTTCTCCCTCCTGCAAGCCCTGCTACTCCTTTTGTGGAAAACATGAACAGCTTCATTCCCACTTCAGTGGTGCATGGGGCAGCCTAGCTAACAGCAAGCACCTGAGCACAGGGTGTATCAAGCTGCAGTACAAGGAATTAAAAGGTCACTTGCAAAAGGACAGCATGCCAAGACAGACCTTTTCCCTGACTTAGCTGACAAAGGAAAGAAAAAGTTGATAATCCTCCCCCCACTTTGTATGTGCACAGGACTGAGAGGAATCTCACTGCCTGAATAACGAAAAAGCCCCAAAGTGAAGGACTTACCTGTTCTGGTAACTGTAGTAGGCAGCATCACGAGGAATAGTACACAACTGCTTGCCATAGCAGCACAAGGTCTGTGGAGAGAACTCATACTGCAAAACAACAGTGAGAAAAGAGGCTTTAAAATGGAATCTTATGTTAAGTAAGTATCTATCAGGCAAGCCTGATGCTTACAGATATCATAATACGTGGTTATCACTCTCCCAAGCTACTAGAAATACATTGGCACAGCTCTTAATTCCAATTACTAACTACAGAAGCTAAACAGCTGACCCTCTAACAGTTTACTTTATTGCAACTGGTATGAGAAGCAAGCAATATGAAAGTTCTTTGCTTAAAAAAGTGTTCTCTGAGGGAAAAAAAAATACAAGAATAACAAGAGAAGAGCAGCAAGAAGCCAGAAGCAGGCCATCTAGCTTTGCTAGCTCTCAGCATCCTTACAACTACTTCCAGCAACCCTTCCATTCGGTGTTTAAATTACAAACCCAACGGAGTGCACAAGCTCATGTTTTATCTGCCTGACCAAGCTCAGCTCTTTGCAAGACTCCAGCTCCATCCCTGGCAACATACCTTGCGCCCACAGCAGTAGCCAAGTGATTGCATAACGGGATCAATTTCTTGTTCAAACACCTCCGCCAGTTTAGTGCAAAACTTGTAGACCCTGGAAGTCTTCCGATTGTAGAGCCAGGCATTGTTAAACATTAGCCAGACATCATCCACGTACTGCCAGGGCTCCTGGTACTGCCCAGTATCCAGTTTGCGTTTAATGGTGGAAAGGTCCATCGGATTCTTGACGATGTCGAAGTAGTCCTTCAAACACACACAAAACCCTTTATGTTGACCGTGTCAGCTGCTCACAGCACATTGAACAGAAAGTGTTCACACAAGCAAAGACAAAACTCGACAATATTTTGTCTATTTTTTTATGCCAACTCACCGGAATCCCTAGAAGCTGGGGATCCACAGGCTGTCTGAAAGGCAGAGACTCCGGGTCCTGCCGGTACAAAGCTTCCAGGGTGGGCATGAGAGCCTGGCGCAGCTCCTCGGGCTTGAAAACTGGGAAGGAAAGTCACAAAGGTCAGAAGTCTTCCTTCCACGTCTCCTAACATCTTGACCCCTCAATAAAACCCAATCTTGAGAGGAATTCCCTGGCCTGCACAGCTGATTAGAAGCAAACCCTACAGTCAGGAGGCTACTGCACAGCTTTTATGTTTACTCAAACCACAGCAGGGGATATTGCCAGAATGAAGAGATAGGAACAACAGTAGCCCATAACGATACACACTCCAGAGCTTAAAACCCCCCAAACTTACCCAGAACCAAATTAATTCAATTGTTTCAACAAGGATGAACAGCAGCTCTTCAGAGAAGAGACTGAGTGTATCCTCCCTCCCTTCCTCCTAAAGCTTGTTTGCTATTGCCAAGCCAAGACTCCTCTAGCAAAAGCCACCGTAGTGGACAAGGCCCAAGAGCCAACTCTACAGAGAGTAACCAGATGTCTCGATAGCTGGCACTGGGATTTTCTGGCCACAGTGTACAAACAAGTCCTGGTCTGATGGACTGCTAATTGAATTTTGAGAGTGTTAATACTTCCAGGTTTACACGCATCGTTACAACCGCTTGGCAACAGCGGCACGGCAACGGCCACGCTTCCTTCAACGACAAGGACGAGAAAGGCAGGGCATCTGCTGAAAAGGATGAGAACTCAGAGCTCTGTGAAAGTCTCAGCGGTGTAACTACATTTATTCCCTTAAGAACAGTGTCTTTACACAGGGAAGAATGCCTGTTATTGAGGAAAAAAAAAGACAACTCAGGAAAGCAGGACGGCATCTAGCATTTATCTACCTGTCTGGAATGAGAATGACCCCAAAGAAAGGGAGCAATTAGGAGTTCTGTGGAAAGCACTTACATCAACAGGGCTGCAGTGACCCCTTCGAGGCCAGCCACTGCTTTTGTCACTCAGATGGTATTCTGCTAAGATAGAAATTGTTTTTGGGACGTGTGGTTGTGCCTCTAACATGTGTCACCAATAACAGAACACTTGACCAGAGGATCTCCCTATATATATATCTATGTATACATTCATCTTACAAGGAAGCTTTTGTTTTCCTCTCTCTCCCTTTTGCAAAACCGAATGCTCTCAGCTCTCCCCCAACAGCTACAGGATCTTTGTCAGGAGCTGCCATCCAGTCATCCTACTTTGTCTTGGACGTATGAGTGGCAAAAAGAAAACGGGGTCTCTGCCTGACTCATGACGATGCATCATCTGCCAGAGAAAAGCATAATGCAACCTTTTATACCTTGTATAAAGGTATCTGGTATTCCAAAGATGAAATCCTGCTTATGTTGACTAAGGAGAAAATTCATGCAGGAAAGTACACACACACTCCCTTTCCCTCCAAGCCCCTGCAGGTTTTGCACTATTGTGTCTTACAAAGTAGGGAAGAAACCAGCAAAATGAATCCTGGAGGTGACCAAAGTAAAGCAGCCATCAGCAATGAGGAGACAGGACGTACCCCAGTTAGCATTACACTGATTCTTCTGAGAAGATGCAAGAGAAGAGGCAAGGAATGAAATACTTTCCTTTCTTGATTACACTAGATTTGTAGAGAAGAAGTAAAACCAAATCAAACTCTGAACTGGGAAAGACTCAATTACCCGTGTGTATGAGGAGAAAACCTTGATGAGGAAGAAGTTGTGCTGAAAAGGTGGCTGCAACTCTCAAAAAGAGCTCAACTAGAGTAACTCAGGAGTGAACTGAGCAAAGCAGTATCTCAGCAGTATCATCCTGGTCTGTAGTGTTTCTCATCACTTACATCGGGTTATAGCCGTGTTAGTCTAAGGGAGCACAGCCAGGTTGATGGTGCTCAGTACACCTGGAGGGGTGGTTACAAACAGAAGATATTCCAGGTCCACAACATGGGCCATCTGTACCCAGAAAAAACAATGATCTGGGGTTCAGATGAATCTTTTCAAACATTGAAGTACCAGGCTACAGCTTGGTAAGTTATCTTAGAGCCTACACTCCATGGTGCTCCCAGCTGTGAGCCTTCCCTCAGCTGCAGGATGTGTCTGCCACAGGGGTGTATCTGCGGGGTGCATCTCAGCAATCTGGGCACAAGGGAAGGAAGAAGAGCTGCCAATACTTCTGTAATCCATAAAACACTCCAGGTCAGTCTTACAAGGGGTTTTAAAATATCATATAACCCTTAAGCACACTTCTCAGTATTTGCTCTCAAACATCTCTTGGTGTATTTGGCATTTTATTACAAATGGTCCATTAAAGCTGGACAAACTACTTGGTGAGAAAATGTCACTGTATATGGCTGCATCTGCCCACACTGCACACGGGCTACACTACGTGGTTACTAGGGACAACACTTCCAAGATAAAACTGTGGTATTAAACGAGGTATTAGAACACAGACCAACCCAGACTGAATCAGAAGGACACAGTGCAGCTTCCACAGACTGGTTCTACAAACGCCTTGCTCTTGCCTCAATTTACTTGCAAGTACAGCTCCTTATAACATGCAGCAGCAACTCTTTCTGCTGGGAATACGCTGGTTTATAAATGCTAATAAGCTTTCCACTCCCTGTGTTGCATTTGGTTTGAAACAGGCTCTTCCAGTTCGTTCTGCAGAACACACTCATTTGGCTGGCCCACTGTGCTGCAAACTGTAAACACCATCTACAGCAAAACGTGCTTTATTACAGAAAGATTAGGATTAGTAATTAAATGCAACCCGAAGCCCAAACAGGAGACCAAGAGTTAAACTGTACGATTCCTCGGTCACACTCTGGAAAGCACACACACATTCTCCTCATACAGTTATGTGCTGCTTCCTTTGCAAGGGAAGAACAAGAAACAAGTAATGAGAATGACCATCTCTTTAACCTTTTTGACATTTGAGATAGTTTGAAAACTTACCTTTGGTCAAACACTAACCATAGGAAACATCATCCGGAACACAGAGATGCTAAAAGACAGTGGTCTCTGAACAGCTGAGGTTTTTGAGTCCAAAATCTGATCTTGCAGGCTCCCACAAAGCCTCAGCTACAAGTGGAGTGATTTGGTTTTGCCTAAGAACCTCACTGATCTCCTTCTTGCTAATCCAAGGCATGTAATCATTTATATAAGTTCATTTGAGATCTGTAGTGCCATCAAGTTCCCTTTTGGAAACTTACACAGTACAGATACAGTCACACCTAAATCTAATGCTGTAAATAAAACTTCAGAGACTACTGACCTAACTATTTCTGAGGAGAAAGCTTTCAGATAATGACCACACTGAAAAGTACGTGGGGCTTCACACAAGTTTAAGTCTATTGCAGCAGTCCAGCCTTGGAGATTTGGGGAGAAGATCAAGCACTTAACTGTCAGAGAGTTTAATGCTAAACCTCAGTAAGAAGGTGGTGCAGCCTCTAACGGAAAAGCAAAGCAATGAATACTCTTGGCTGCTGAGAGCCCTCTTACCTACACTGAACTCCCCTGAACGTGCGCTGGCCAAAACGTATGGGGAGAGAGCTACGTATACACAGTTACTCCACCAAGCCCAGCGTTACTGCCTGGTCCCTCCGGGCAGAAACTGGGATGGAGATCACAATGACGTGCTTTTCTCACCTGTGAGTCAGGTAACATTAAAGGAATCCTACTTTCAAACATGAGGTACAGAGCACTGATCTCCTAGAGCTCTGTGTGCTGGATCACACGTGCAAACAGCCCTCCCAGCAGGAGCTGAGACTGCAGCAAACCAACTCCAGTGAAAAACAAAGCACACCAGAACACCCCCGTTTCCATACACGTACTTTTCTTGCGGGGCTGAGATGGTGACGTGGACTGTGAAGTGGTTCCATTAGTGCTGCTCTCCTCTTCCTCTTTAACTTCTACCTTTACTTCAGGCTTTTTTTCTTCTATTTCCATTGGCTCCTGTTTCTGTTCTGTTTCAACTGGTTCTTCTTTTATTTGTGCAGATCCTTGTAAATCCTCCTCCACCTTAAGAAAGGATGCAACGAGATGTACTGTTACATCTACGGCCCACACCTCAGTCACCACAGTATTAGTTTGAGACTGTTAAAGCACTCTCCGTCCATGGCTTTCCTCAGGACAGTTACTTTCCAGTAACTACCCTCCTCTCACCCCTTAGCTCACCAATTCAGACACATCATTAAGTGCTTTTATATCTATCACTGCTTTCAGTTAAGCTGTATAGAATCTCATTTACCTCAGTCTTAGCTTCCACTTGTGTCTCACTAGTCTCTGGCTCAGTTTCTTCAGTTTTAACTTCTGATTTGATTTCTAGCATTGGTGCATCTGGTCCTAGTTGCTGGGAATTCGTATCAGCACTAGCAACTGAGGCAGGGGTGGGGACCCTGTTATCAATACTAGCTGCTGCCTGGGATAGCTGTTGTAAAAACAGTACAAAAGAAAGACACTGCATATATAGAAATATTTGCCTTTACTAAAAAATGAACAGCACAAAAAAGACATGAGATGATATTCTAAAACAGTGCAGAACATGGATGCAGGAGCTCACTGTAGCCAAGTTTCGATACCACGCATTTAATAACTCTGCTCTACAGAGCAGAAGCCGAGGAAGAATTCTGCCCCAAAGAGGCTCCTCTTACAGAGAAAACACCTGCCCAGTGGAACACTGTGCATCCCCTGAGACGTGCATTCGTCCTGACTGTATCTTACAAGGGAAGAAATAAATGCAAATCTCAGATCAGCAAAGACCGATCCCGGTACCAGGCCTGTTAAACGCCTCCTTTCTGCACGCTGCTGCCGTTTTAACTTGCAGCAGCGTGAAGTCGTGCGGCGTGCCCCCCTCCTCCTGACGACATCCCAACACAGACATTTGTACACATCTCCACGACAAGTCCTTGGGTCTAAAGGAGAAGCTACTGTGGACAACTACAGGCTCTACACATTCAACGGCATGGAGCTACACATGGGGAGAACTCTGGTGGAACGTGGCTGTGCATGGCAAATGCAGCCAGCTGGTACTTACTGGAGTGCCGGGCGGCTGCGCCTGCACGGATGTGGGCTGCTGCTGCTGCGACGGCTGCGGGGTCGGCACGGACTGGGGCTGCACGGGGGTCTGAGGCTGCGGCGTGACTTGAGCCTGTGCCGCGGTCTGTCCCGTCGGTGTGCTCTGTGTCTGAGTCGCGTTCGGAACGGAGCCCGGCGTCGGCGTCGGGGTTTGCCCCGAAGATGAGACGGGTGTCGATGGCTGGGTGGGTGCCGCTGGCTGAGGAGGAGTCATTCCAGCCGGCGTTGGGTGCTGAATAGGTGGCATCCCGGCAGCAGTGGACACCGGAGGCGCAGTCTGATGGAGAGGCGGCTGGGTCACGGGTGGACACGGTAACTGCCCACTCTGTGGTCCCAGCATGTTCATGGAGTTGGGCAGAGCAGCACTGGGAACCTGCCCCTGCTAGAGAGAAAGACAGTCTCGTACAGACACGACTCTCAAAATGCTGGGAACCCACTTATCTGTTAAATCACAGTGCTGAGCCTTCTTTAAAAGCATCCTGGAATTCTGCCTGTGAGAGCGGCTACAAACAAACGCTGCGACTGCAAACCCAGTTCAAAGGCTCCTAGACCCAGCTGTGCCATGCACGTCTCTGTATCTCAATACAGCTGGCACAGAGAGGGAATTCTCCCGATCTCCTGACAGAAACCCAAGGGCAGACAAGCTCTAAGCCACGTCGTTAGCTGGGCAAAGGTCAGACCTGGCATATAAAATGGTTTTGAGCAGACACACATTTTCGGCGAGGGCTCTAGAGCAGCCCTGCTTTAGACACGGTTCAACACGTGTCATGCCTGTCCCACTGCACAGTGCAGCACTTCAGAGGGTTTGCTTTAGTTTTAAATCCTAACCAGAGTGCTCCAGATGTTTAAGAGGATCGTGGTTCACTTTTTCAGAGCAGCAACAACAGTGTGCACAGGCTTCTAAACCACACGTTCTGCTACACACTGCACCTCACAACTAGTGATAGAGAAGGACACTCTATCCTCAGATCTACCCCTGCTCTTAGAAATCTGAATCAATTAATTGCTTCCTGCAGATGAGGTTTCAAATTTAAACATGTTTGTATACTGACTGCACAAAGGCAGTTTTATCCAAGCAAGTGCATTAGGTAAAAGTGTTCACCACAAAAGAGGTCGAACTGAGCCAGAGCCCAAGAAACTGTAGATGCTCTATCCTGAACACATTCTAAACTTGACTGGGTAGAGCTCTTTGTAATCTGATCCAAGCTGTCTCTCATTTGAGGACGGTGCTGGACCAGAGAACTCTGGAGGTCTCAACTAACCTAAATTACTTGGACTCCTGAGTTAAAAACCAAGCCTCTCCCTGTGGAAAAGCACATACTTGGGCACCGTAAGCACAGCTGCTACTTCACTGATCACCACTGCAATAGGAAAAAAAGCTTCTGTTCAGAAGCAGAGAGGCTAAAACAAACTGTAAAAGGCCTTCCCCAAACACTCATTGTAATTCTTGATTTGAAGTCAGCTACAAAGTTCCACACGAAGACAAAGCGTATCACAGAATCTGAAGGGCTGGAAGGGACCTGGGAAGCTCACCCAGTGCCACCTCCCTGCCAGAGCAGCAGCACCTAGAGCAGGGCACACAGGGACTCATGCAGCTGGGTTGGGATGTCTCCAGAGAAGGAGCCTCCACAGTCCATCTGGGCAGCCCCTGCCAGGGCTCCCTCACTGAAACAGGGAACAACTTTGTCCTTGTGTTGCTTTGGAACCTCTTCTGTTGCAGCTTGTGCCCGTTGTCCTGTCATTGGCCATCCCTGAGCACAGCCTGGCTCCAGCCTCCTCACACCCACCCTTGATGGATTTGTAAACATTCACGAGGTCACCCCTCAGCCTCCTCTTGTCCAAGCTCCAGAGCCCCAGCTCCCTCAGCCTTTCAGCACAAGGCAGATGCTCCACTCCATCATCTGTGTGTCCCTGTGCTGAACTCTCTCCAGCAGCTCCCTGTCCTTCTGGAACTGAGGGACCCAGAACTGGACACGATATTCCAGATGTGGTCTCACCAGGGCAGAGCAGAACCTCTCTGACCTACTGCCCACAGCCCTTCTAATACAGCCCAGGATGCCACTGGCCTTCTTGGCCACGAGGACACGGTGCTGGCTCCTGCTCATCCTGCTGCCCACCAGCACCTCCAAGTCCCTTTCCCCTACATGACTCTCTAAGAGTTCATTCCCCAGCCTGTGCTGGTACATGGGGTTATTCTTTCCCAGATGCAAGACTCTACACTTGCCCTTGTTGAATTCCATATGCTCCATTAACATCCCACAAACTAACTTCTGACATTCCCCCTAGAAATCTCACCATCACAGATTTGTTTAGAACTGGAGTCAGGAAGCAGAGGGTGCTGCCCTCCAGCCAGCACGTGCAGGTAGGCTACGTAAGAGCTCATGAAGAAGGCAGATGTAACCCAGCATTCCCCAAAGTCAGGAGTGGCCACGATAAACAACAGGCACATGGATATAAATTAATAAATGAAAAGAAAGTAACAAAGAGTAAGTAACTATCAGAAACAGCTCCCACCTGTGCCACCCCGGCCTGGGCTGTCGACTGACCCATGCCGACGTTGTTCACATTCATCGCCCCACTGGAGGCTGGAAACTGATTCTGGGGCAGGAATTGGTTCTGGGTAGGAGCTTGACCCATCATGTTGTTGGAATGAGCTCCCATCATGTTCTGTGGCTGAGACATTCGGGAAGGAGACATTGCCATCTACAAATTAACACCCAAATCAGAGATATCACCGTTTAGTATTATTGAGCAAGACAAAGGAAAACAATCTCAATGTCACTGGCCAAAACATAGGCACCCCCCCCCCCCCCAGGGAAGT
Source organism: Urocolius indicus (assembly GCA_013401255.1). Classification (NCBI taxonomy): domain Eukaryota; kingdom Metazoa; phylum Chordata; class Aves; order Coliiformes; family Coliidae; genus Urocolius; species Urocolius indicus. The sequence continues at coordinate 38,082 of WBNH01010605.1, forward strand.
GGACACATGCATAAAGCTTTGGCATTTGTTCCACAGCACTCACGAGAAACTTGTTTTTAAACAGGTAGGATTCAGACTCTGCTGAGGTTCTTACACCTCCTGTTTGGTTCTGTGAGCTCGCAGAGGTAACCCAGCGAAACCAAAAACACCTTCTGTTCCTCTAAAGATCACAAACATGTTTTCATGGAGGAATAAAGCAGGTATATATACTGCAAAGACAGTTTCTGAAGGAAACAGAGATCACGGCATCTCTGGCATCTACCCCTGAGGATCATTTTCTTTGTAAAAGCCACACAAACACTGAAGACAACCCCCTCAATAAACGCCTGACAGACGCACTATGCTTCCATGGAATTACCCTGTAATTTACAGCACTACTCTCTGGCATGGTCTTTTCAGAACAGCATTTTAACACTGCAAAGTGCAACCGATTCTGAGAAGGAGCTGGTAACAAGCAGTACGAACCGCAGGAACGGCACCCATGTTGTTCATCTGTACAGGGTGGTTCATCGGAGAAGCCGCACGGGGTCCCATGGGTGCTTGTGGCATCTGTACATTCCCTATGGACATGGGGTTAAACTGATTCATTCCTGCAAATGCACCCCCAAAACAACTCATTAGGAACAAGCCATCATTAGGATTGCATACTATCAAATTCACATGCATCACGCCTGCAGTGTGGCCGCCCTCCACATCATCTTTTGCTTTAACTTCACTCAAATGACTTGGCTTAAGAGACGAATCGTGATGCAGGGAGCACTCTGAAGAACAGCAGTTAGGGCAAAATGCAACTTCTGGTGTCTAAACACATTGTGGAAGATGAAGAGCGTGGATGATGTGTACAGAAGGTGAATAACACCCTGAGACAGCTTCTTAAAATCAGGTATTTGCCTTGAAACAGCAACGTCTGAACTCAGGCCTCATTGAAATGTTTCAAGTAAGATAAAAAGCCATACTGTGCATGTGAGAGCAATTCCCAGCCTCAGACCAGGACAAAAGCTAACTGTATGCCTAAAGAAGCTGCTGTGCCTTTCATACAAAACATCTGACTCCCCCAACACACCCAAAACTCTTCTGACGGGAACAGATGTGTAAAACAAGCACTCTGCAGCTACACCTGTGCTCAACTTTTTCTCCTATTGCAATGAATTTTAAAAGGATGCAACTTCTCAAGGACGTTTCAAGACAAGTGTCAATTCACTCCTAACACTCAACTGAGAAACAAAATCATTGGGGGCTCTATTTCTGGAGGAAGCTGAAGCACCCAAAACCCACAGGTTTGTGTCTTTCAGGAAAAAGCCCCCAACACCCATGAGCAGCCTGAATCAGTGATGGCAAACCATCAGTGCTACAAACGAGCTGCCAGACTTTTTTAGATGCTCTTTACATCAGAAACCAAGAAAGGATGTATCATCTGTTACACAGATCCTAGGATTAACGTGCTGAAGTTTCAGCTACAGGTGTATTTTTGGCTAGCTAACGGATGACAACGTGCTAACGTCCTCCCCCTTGACCCACCATTGCAGTGTTTAATGTAATATCCCCAGTATTCTTGCCTGTGCTTCTCCTCTTTCTGAGAGGACTGACTTACTTCCCGTTTGCTGGCCAAGTGCTGAGCACACGTTGCCAGTTCTTATGACAAGACCACACTAAGACAATCCTTGCTGCAGAGCAACAACAACAAATGATGTTGGAAAACGGGAGACTCAGGAGTTTCCCCCCATCTCAGACTCCCAAAAGAAAAAGAGCAGATTAGCTTTTACCCCCTAATGATTATTTTGATCCCACAAATTGCAATTAGAGAGGAAAACATAGGTACCTTGAGACACCTGCATGCGGCTGATAGGCACGGTTGGCATGGACATAGGCCCATCTGCAACACAACAGAGGAAGGGTCAGCAACAACCAGCCTAACAAATGAGCTCCAAGGGACACGAAGGGAGCAGAGCTACAGCTGGAACGTGGAAGTATCTCCTCCAGCAGCACTTACTGGGCGGCCTGACGGGCTGTGCCTGGCCCATGGCAGCAGCCACCTGTGGGATACCAGGGGGCTGTGGCCCTGGGGTCTGTAAGGCTGGCTGATTCCCCAGCATCCCTTGTTTATGTAGACGAGACCTCCGCTTCTCTTCTAGCTCCTTTTGTATCTTATAGATTTTCTCTGCTAATAGATGATAGTATTCATCCTGAAAACACAAATGAAAAGATATCAGTGTCCAGAACACAACAGTAGCAACAAAACTTCTGCAGCCACCCGGGGTTTTGCAAGTACACTCCTGCCTATTTAAACCAGAGACCTTAATCAACAGAATTTAGAAAGTCTCATCAGTGCTTTAGTGCAGAAAAGGAAAAACAAAGCTTCCAGAAAACACAGGTGAGACTTGGCTTTATGGCCACCCATCAGATCTAGTCTGAACAGATAAGCTGACAAAAGAGAAGACAAGGTTCTGTGCTGCTCAGACACAAAACAACAGGAAGCTGTGATTTAGTTTGTCAGTGTTAATGACTTTTAAGTGTTATTTTCATGATAAGCATTTTCACTGATCCACAGACAAAAAGCTGAATAAATGTCAGGAGACAGATGCTAAAGACAGATCAGTTTTCACATAAAGAAGGAAAAGGTCTTTTCCTAAGCAGCCTGACTATCAACAGCCATTGCAGGGGATAAACAAAAACAGACAAAACCCCAAAGGAAAGGAGGAAATTGGTGAAAATAGTCCAGAGGCACAGACAACTAAACACTACATCTGTACAGGATGAGAAATCCTTTTTACTCAATCCACACTCGCAGGAGATCAAATAAAGACAGCTGCAGTGCACGGCAAGGGAGGCAATTTTGCTTGTCAGGAACTGCTGGACACACATTTGCCAAGTGCACGAGATTATCCACCTGTTAAAACACCAAACACTAACCCTCAAAATGATGTTTCTTCTGTGAGGTCACCTATGTCCTTGAAACTCAGCGTTCCACGGAGCAAAGGCTGAGTGGTGCTTGTCCCACTATCAGCCAGTTTCCATCAAAACTAGAATTTGTGATTACAGTGGGATTGGATTCATTTCAGAACACTAATGGGAGACAGGTATTCCTCCCCAGCCTCAGTAAGGGAGCCCAGCGCTGCAACGGGAAGCTTTGTTTCCTTCAAAGGTCTGAACAATCCATCAGTGCACACTTTTTGCTGTCCATTTTAAAGCCACCACAGCCCCTTCCCTGCTCAAGACACTTCACCTCTAAGGTTCTACTTGTAAATGTGGTTTTTGTGCTCCTTTCACACTGCAAAGGTTCCTGAAAAAGGATGCGCTCACAAGCAGCAAAACAAACCAGTGTCACACTGCTCACAACAGCACCTCACACTAATCTGTTCTTCAAAGTCAAAGTGGAACAGATGCTCCTCAAGAAGAGAGCTGCAATCCCACACGGCATTGTTAATGCGTTCTGAACTACTCCCTTCTTCCAAGCTTGCTGCTCAGAGCCAAGCACGTTACATGAACCCCTGTACAAGAGACCTCGAGTAACGAGGCTCTGACAGCTGTTTTAAAGGGTGAAGGGAAGATACTTCTGGGTATTTGTCTGGTATAGTGGTCCAAAGACATTTCATTTTATAACCACAAGTCTACCGCATTCGTCCCTGCTGAGAGTGTGTTTAGATGCCTGTGTTTGTGTATGAAATCCTCATTCTCTCTAATGCTGTTCTCTAGAGCTGCCAGGGTGTTCAAGGGCGATCACACCCAAGTCTTCCTTGCTGAACAACTTCTTGGTAGCCACAAGGAGAACATGATATTGTCACTGACCAACCTGGCAGCACAGCAGCATCACCAGTATGGCCACTGCCTATCTGCCTCTAGGAAGTCAAACCTGCATTCTGTCGCCAGCTCTTCTAAGAGATGGTCTGAGAGGGGCAGACTAAGTGTTACTGTCTTACTGGATGATTACCGGCTGAAATGCCACTAACTACTGCCTTCAGGTACTCCTAACCTTACTTCAGAAGGGACCTCAAGGTTCCCATCAGGCAAGATCTCACAAGCTATTATTACTGGTGTTACCAACACTCTCTTCACCTGATGAAACCTTTTAGGGAGGGGTTCTTTTAGGGCAGAACTACCAGTGTCATCCTGAAGTGGTATCCTCAGTATGTCCATCAGCAGAGGTTTGCACCCCCCAAGTAACAGTGATTTGACCTGACACCTCATTGCAGACAGAGCAAAAATCAGGAAGAAGAACAGGAGTCACATCTTGTTTCCCATGCACAAGGACCATGCAGGCCAACTGCAGGCCAACCAACATTCTGCTACGTAAGATATGGAAGAGGTATGTGTCTTGGACAGATCACTCAGTGCTGCCGAGTACAGGAGAAGTAATTCCAACAGTGTGGGTAAAAGTTCAGCAGTATGTAAGAGGATGGCATTCTAGAGAGGGGTAAAAAGGCATTAAGAATGTTTTCTAAGTATTTGCACAGACCTCCAGAAAGCAGAAAGTCAGCAAGGCAAAGACCAAGAACTGCAAGCTGTGCTCCAGTCCTCATGCACAACAATCACACTTTCAGGAGGAACGCAAATAGGGCTGGGGCAACATTGTCTAGTTTTCATGGAGCAGGGGGAGATGAATTAGCTTGGAGTGACATTAATCAGATGCCCTGGGACTACACAGACACTGTCACAGACAGAAAGCACAGTTTTCCTTATCGAGAGAGTAGTGAAACGCTTCTCTGTGGTTTTTGTTATAAGGTTTGTGGCACCACTCTTCCTGAGCACACAGCACTGAATATCTGGGCTGAAGCAACATACCCTACTGTTAGCAGACTCATACATATCTCCTTCCACTTTCCTGGCATAAGCCACCAAGTTCTCCATGCGGCGATCCTTCAGTGCTGCTGGGTCAGGAGTGGGGAAGATGGCTTGGACACTACAAGAAAGGAGAAAGAATAAAATCCTCCAGAGAAGAGAAAGTGTAGTTTGATACAGCCTGGTAACATTCAACCTGGACGTTGCTTCACACGTCAGAGACGTAAAACCGTACAGAAACTGTTTTTAAAAGAATCTAGATTGCAGTACCACCCACAAGATTAATGCAAACCCAACCATGGAAACAATGTGGGGCTTGACAGTCTGCTCTAAATACTTCTCTACTACAGCAATGTAAATTAATTCAATGCCCATTCCTTAACGAGCACAAAGGACAAACTGAAGAGGAGCACTACAGGTAACAGCTCCACGTCCCACTGTCACAGAACCGCTACTGGTAACTTTGCCATCGACAATTTTCCAGCTTAACAGTTGAACTACAGTACTGAAATTCCTCAAAACCATTCAGGAAAAGCACAGGGTCTTGGTGGATACTTACAGTTTATGCACTAAATGATTGCGCAGGTCCTGAGTGACATGTTCATGCCATGCTTTCCTTACCCCGGTACTGGAAGGAGGTGCAGCCGTTGGCATTGAGCTGAGGTTTCCAACATTGCCAGAATTTGTGCCATCACTCATTAGTGGGCTATAACAAAAAGAAAGGGGATGGTCACAGTACAGAATGCAGAGTTTTGGTGGTTTGTTTGATGCCCAAAGTAATTTCCAAGGAATTCTTTCAGCACTTTGAGCTACTGCATCAAACATTTCTGCGATTCTAAGTGAAATGCTGGTATCAGCCAACTGTGATACCTCCAGCAGCAAGACACAGGATGAAAAATAAAGAATCACAGCCTAAAAACACAAGATATTCTTCATTTGGGAAGTCAATTAAAACTAGTAAATATTCTGGGGTGAAACGTGTTAGATAAAGAATTGAAGCAGCAAAGAAGAGCACAGCTATAGATGTGACTGATCATCACCATGCCAACACAATTAGTTGGTAGAGCATGCTCTTTATTTACATTCATAAGCACGTAAATAAATGTTTAATTGAGCAAGAATGAAAATGTGTGCATTACTTATTTGTCCCAAGGGATGTTGGAAGAGCAGTTTCAGAAATTAGACTAGCTTGCTGGTCTGTCGCCATTCCTCCTGCGGGAAGGTTCATCTGGTTGGCTCCTTGGGGACAAAATGAAACATCATTGGCACCCAGCTCACAACTGTGACAGGAACATGGCGAAGCCACACTTTGCCGACCCCTCTGGTCAATGCAAGAAACAACCTGCCAGGTGAGTATCTGTATGGTGGCATCTGCTGTGATGCACATAAGGAGCTATTTACAGACTCAACAAAACTAGTCTACGAAAGTTAAAATTTATGAGCTCTTAAGATCAGTTCAACAAGCTAAAAAGAAGATAACATTAAACAATGCAGTTCCAGGAAGAAAGTAGCATTTGAAACAATTGTGTATGACAAGTGAAATACTCGTCTGATCACCTCACACAACAACAAGCTACGGACTGTGCTTTGAAACTACAACCAGTGCTGTTTGGCAGAGGCAATATATTCAAAGCCTTCTAATGTTCCAATGTGAGTGACTGCTGCAGTTCACAAATAGTGTGATTTTTAGTCACTAATGAACATGGTCAGAAAGTCCCTACTCACATCAAGGGAAACACTTGACCATCCTAAAAAATTCAACAGCTCAGTGGACCGAACACCTTAGTTCTTGGGGTTTCTTCCACCTACCCAATGCATTAATGGTCCTCATCTGCTGGTGAGCCTGAGGCTGTGCCGGCTGTTGGCCTTGTACCTGGGGCTGCAGCTGTGTTTGAGGCTGGTTGCCATAGGGCAGGCCGAGAGCAGCGTAGGCTCGTTGCATGGAGCTGGGGTCAATCGGATTAGTATTACTGAGCGACGGGGTGTTCTGCTGGCCTGTGCCAACTGAACCGATGGAATTCTGGATTCCACCAGCTGGAGACCCTAAAAGAGCTGTAAGAAAGGACAGGAGAGAATTGAAAAATCAATGAGGGCAAACAATACAGCAAACCATGTCAACAGAACATGCCTACAGTCACACGGTGTGCACTCTGCTGCCAAAGGACAGAATGACACCCCCGATGCCAAGTGAGGAAACCCAGCCTTTGAGCCTACCAGACAGAAATCAGCCCAGCAATGAGTACATGCAGACTGAAGAGAAGTGCTGTAAAATGTGGGCAGATAAGCCCACAAGTACTGTAATACACTGGAGCCTACACTTTATGTATCAGGCTAAATAGGATTTTCGTGCCTGGGACAGTAGACTGGGGGGGTGGGGGGTAGTGGAATTACTTCCTCTACTTCTCTCTTTCCCATCAACCCCATTTTAGGTCAAAATATTTGGCTCCAGAATAGAGATCCTGAGTTTGGACGAAATACTGTGTCCTTGGACACACAGGTAACACTGAAGACCTGCTGGCAGAAATAATCCTTGCCAGCACTCACTAGATGAATCCTCAAAAGGCCAAATCACCCTGAGCCTCAAGTCACTCAGAGATACGAAAAGCCCTGATGGGTTTCAGATCGTACTGACACAGCCTAAAATATCTGTAAGAGTTAGAAAGGGGGTGAGTCTGGCACAGGGTTTGGTGGATGGTTTATACGACAACACTTATGTATTTGTTAACCCGTACAACTGCCACAACCTTCTCATCACGCAGATGTACGAAGAGTCATCTCCTGCGGAGAGGAAAAGGAAACAGTGGGGAAAAGCAGCTTTTACTGAACCCAGAAATGAATACAATCTGCTCTCTGGTCCCCATTTTAGCTGCTTTTCTAAGCAGTAACACGTCCCACTGTGAATGCCACGTGGAGTATATCCTTTCACCACAGAGACACGGCATTTCGATGGCTGAGGCTCTGGTAGCAGTAATACATACTTCACCTTTTCCTCCTCAGGTAATTAAATTACTGACGTGCATCCCAAGTCTGTGAGCTAAACACTGCAGCAGTAACAGCTTTTAATATGAGCAACAATAGTTGTGTTTTGAAATATCGGGAGAGGTGCATGGTAAGGAAAAAACCATCATGAAGACAAGGCCTCTGAGACATTAACAGCATCATCTGGGCTTTCTGACACCCTCACCTACCGAGGACACCGAGAAAAATACATGTGCTTTCAGCTTCCATCCAAGAGAAAACACACACATCACAGAGCCCAGACTTTTCCCTCTCTGGCAGAGGATTCAATCTGAGCTCATGTGCCAAAGGACTACAAATAAACACGTTTGCCAAAAACCTGCAAATAAATATAGTCAGAGATCCCCCTTCTCCAGAAGCAGCAGTGCCACAGAAAAGGTCCTTTCTTATCCCCCAAGAACAATCCACAGTGTTTTCCTCACTGGGATTACCATGGAAATTAGGCTTACACGTGTTCACTCTCTGTGGATACACTCACGGTAACTTCTGAACTCACTGATCATTTCCAAGCCAATTTTAAAGCAATGACAGAAGCTGACTGACATCCCATCAGTTTCATTAGAAAAAAAGCCCCAAGCCAACTGTATTAGAAAGCAACTGCATGAATTCCTTGTTGGACTTGTACAGAGCATTCTGGGATCACACAATGTATGAGAAAGATGCCTTTGCACTACATGCAAGTCTCTGGCAAGGCTGAACAGCAGAAAACTTGCAGCAGTTCAAAAGGCTGCAGAGGCTGCAAAGCATCTGCCCAGGAGCGAATCAAAATTCCAGCTTGTTAGAGGACACTATTTCTCCAGAAAAGTTCCAACAGAAAACCCTGCCCACAGACTTTCAGCAATGGGTGTAAATCATGCAGAGGCACATCTCTGGAGATGGCAGAGTGACTACAGGTGATGATGAAGAATGGGAACAGGAAAAAGGCTTCTAGCCGTCCCACTGAGGACAGCCAAGCACTTCATCATTCCTGATGATCTTCTGGGCGAAAAGAGCTGGCACTGATCTGAGCACTGCAAGCTTGGCTTAAAGCTTGCACTGAAGCTAAGGCAGAGCCACGGGAAGTCAACCACCTCCTGCCCACTGCTCTGGGCTGAGCTTTGGCAGCGGTATCGCTCACTATGAAGCACAAGAGCAGCTTTAGGAACCACAATGCAGTCAATGTAGAGAAGTCTGCTTCAACAAAGTCCCATTTCCAGATCTCTATTTCTGCCCTAGCTCAAAGACTACTTGTAAAACCTCAGTTTGGGTATTTGTCAGAGTTGATGGTCTCAATGTCATTGTTAAGGTGACAGCATGGAGAGGGAGTCTGTTCTCAACAGAAGCAGCCCCACTGTTTCTTTAAAACACCAACATTATTGCAGGGGGGGATGACTGAAGATCACTGTTTTGACTTTTAGTTTGAAGAGACTAAGGACCTGTAAGAAGTTCCACATGTGTGCACATACCTACTCAAGGAGGCAGGACTTACAAAAGCTGGTAAACAGCCAAATGTTGCATCAACCTTTCCATAGGAAGTATTATTTTAAGGGGACAGACTACGTTCTTGCAACCCATGGCAGGCTTACAGTGTGGAAATGAGTGGCTCCAACTACTGAGCTCAGCGTTTCTCTACCTTGTAACTCAAAAGCAAATTGTACCGAGCATGTTCACAACATCTAAGACCTCACTGTGAGAGTTTGTTTTGCCTCTTTATTAGTTTTATACAAGCACATGACATTATCTCAATCTGTCAAACAAGGAGATGAAGACAATACTGAACTTCCATGCTGGACAGATCAGGTGCAAATGCAGTCCCTTCTGTGCCAGACACCAGAGCAAACTGAGTCAAAATACACACAGCACTGAAACAGGAGCTATCACGTTAGGCCACTGCTACAAGAAGCAGAAACTACTGTGGTTTTTTTTTACTAACTGATGCTTGAGATATCGATAAGCTCATGGCAGAAGCTACAAGCATGAAGACAACTCTGTAATTGACTGTCCACGTTGTAAATGCTCTGAAGACAACTGAGCTCTGTATGTCCCACTGTTACAAAGTCATTTGTGTTTCTACATCTTCAGAGGGAAAGTTCAAACAAGCAGAGGTCATGCAGCCCCAGAACTTCCCAAACAGCTCTGACCAGACCCTCTTGGACACATGCATTAGGATGTAATCTAAAGGATCAAACATTATCTCATCTACAGGATTCCTGTCTCAGTGTAGATAACTCTGCCTTAACAGAACTGCATGTGTGTCTTCCACAGGGGAGCCCCTCTGCCCCTCCAGCTGATCAGAATTCATTGTGAACACAGATTCCTAATGTTATTTTAAGTGTGGATGCCCAGCCTGTCTCTAACCTGACCATCCCAGCAAAAGCAACGTGCTGATCTATTTTTAAGAAGCCCAATTTCAATTCTTCACCTTGCTTCCAAATTCTGGAATTGAGACTCATTCAGCAGCGTTCAAATGCTCTGTCCTGCAGCTCCTCGTGCTGCTTGTTACATCCATTCAAGGTGGCAGGAGCTAAAATTCTGCTGGTAACCTTGACTCACCTCAGCTCAGGCCTGTCCTGCACCCAGGAATAGGCAGGTATACAAAAGGTAAGAGCACACACTCATTTAATTAAAGGTTGTATCCTGAATCAAACCGTGGGGCACGTACAGATGTTACGAGCAACTTAAAGGTAGGAAGTGTCAGTATTAACCTTCCCCACCAATGCCATTTTGAGTTTTACTGAAGCATCCAACTCAAAGCCTTCACAGAACAGCATCTGATCAGTCGATGAACGGAACTTCTTCATCTATCACGTGGTCCAGTGGAATAACTGGTTCTGACAGCAATACCTGATGGCTGGTAGGTCACCATTACAAAGGGTTTCCAGCACTTGCTTGTATCGAGACACACGTTTTGTTTGTACATTTTACAGACAGTTACTGAAAGTAAAACTTGAGCAAACTGGATTTCATTTCCAGTTTACACAGGAAACAGGCTCTAGTGAAGAAGTTGTTGCCTCCTCTTTCTGAACACACTTCCTTGTACACTAATGCTCCCCTTCCTCCTCTACAACTGCCCAAGTCCCAGATGCTCTACGCTCAGCTCCTCTTATTTTTCTGCCCATACTCAAGAACCTCTTCCCTCAGCCAGCAGTTGCTACTCCGATTCCCTCATCAGATCCTCACCTTTCACCCCTGAGCCTGCATACTGCAGAATTTCTGGCCCAATTTTCTTTAAAAACCACATTTTTAGAGTAAATTGTTATGCTTTAAAAGAGCCACGTGAAAGCCCTGCACAGATCCTGCAGGACTTGGAATAACAATGGTAAAACAGGCACAAGCATAGGCAGGAGGACGCCAGGACTCAACGTCTTCAGTGACAATCGCGAGGTCATCGATTCTGTGAGGACACAGTCTGACAAAAGGAACGAGGGTCGCTATCCCTCTCATTGTTTTCCTTTCCTAAACGCCCTCAGTATATTCTGCCATATGCAGGCCTCCTCCTGCCCCCAGTTTAGTAGATGCTGTGATTATTCATTCCCAAGACAGGCAATTTTCTCCAAGTTTGAGTTAGTTTTCACCTGACGCGGCAGTTTTCAAACGCACACACTGATACGAAGCCTTTCTCAGATGATTCTGAATCCCTCTGAAGGGTACCCTTTACAATACACCCAGACATGTGTTTCTAGTGTCCCTCTTTTACCTTCAAACAAACCATGAGGTGTTATGTGTGTGACTCACAGACACGAACCAGAACAAGGGACCTTGCACTTCACCACACTGATCTGAAAATTTTCATGGCTACTTCCACTGGATTATTGATTAACTGAACACGACAGCCAAACTCTGCGCTGCTCCATCCCAAGCGTGTTGCATCCAAACAGCATCCTATTTGATCCCACTGCAAAGTTATTTCAAAGGGCTGTGCCTTCTCTTGTGACAAGCTGCACCAATGACATAAAAACAAATACTGCACCAACTATTTCTCTACAGCAGCTTGTACTGAAGAAACCAATTCTGTTGTGCTAGATGCTGGTAGCACTTTGATAACAACTGTGTAATAAGGATGTTATGCACAAATGGACCATGCCATATTAAAACAAAGTCTCCAGCACACTTTTTGAAGGCCAAACGTAACTCACCACTTGCAGCAAATGACTACTTCCAGCACAGCGAGTTACCTTGTTCATCACAAAGTGAGTGAAATGAAAACAAACCCCTCACCTCCAGCAGCTCTGTGTTTATCAGCTTATACATGTCATAACTTCGGTTTTGGAGGGGGAAAAGAAAATCCTCCCAAAACCACAATGACAGTATGCTCACTGGATAATGTGGACAGTCATGCCAGCTACTCTTCCCTCTACCTTCATCGCAGCTGACCTCGGAGCTGTTCTCTACCCGAGGTTTATTTGTGTTGCTCACTGCTGCAGTCTCAGACTAAATGGAAATTAGTTGAACGTTTCCAACACTATTCAGATGCACAAGCTTCTCCAGTCCTCCAGCTATTTTCCACTTCTTAACCTTTATTTAAATGTACTTAGGCACAGCATTACTTAGACATCTAGAACTGCTGCATCCATGCTGTAAAATGTTCTACCTTGGCATCTTTTCAAAGGATTTGGTGAGAGGCAAATCTACCAATGTCAGCTCAGTGTTTTCCGTTTCAGAGCAAGAGGGAAGAAATGCATGAGAAATCCACTGTCCCCAAGCATCAGTAACAGCTAAGCTTTTATAAAAAGCCAGGCATGGGCAAACCCACTGTGATGCACTGAGCTTCAGCTAGTCTTACTGCAGATTTAAACACAACTCAATCAGTAAGACACTGGGACCAGGTCTTGTTATTCACAAGAATTCTTCTTTGTTTTGTTCATTTTCCCCAAACATTTCTGATTACCACAGAAGCACAGAATGGTTGGGGTTGGAAGGGTCCTTCAGAGATCATCCAGTCCAACCCCCCTGCTCAAGCAGCTGCCCCTGGCTCACGGGGCACAGGAACGTGTCCAGAGGGGGTTGGAAACCTCACAAGAAGGAGCCTCCACACCCTCCCTGGGCAGCCTGGGCCAGGGCTCCCCCAACTCTTACAGTAAAGAAGTTTTCTCTTAAGTTTAACTGGAACTTTCTGTATTCCAGTTGATGTTCGTTACCCCTTGTCCTGTCACTGGACAATACAGAAAAATGTGTTGGTTGTCCCATTCCTGACATATGCCTTTCAAACACTTGTAAGTATTAATGAGATCCCCCCTCAAGCTTCTCTTCTCCATGCTGAGCAGCCCCAGGGCTGCAGCCTTTCCTCCTCACACGTTCCATCCCCTCAGCATCTTGGTGTCCCTGCGCTGGCCTCTCTGCAGCAGTTCCCTGTCTCTCTGCAGCTGGGGAGCCCAGCACTGGACACAGGACTCCAGATGAGGCCTCAGCAGCTGTGGCAGAGCAGAGGGGCAGCAGAACCTCCCTCAATCTGCTGCTCACACTCTTCTTGATGCACCCAGATNGACGCTCTTCCGATTGGGGAATCAGCCAGCTCTCCCAGTTTGGTGTCACCAGCGAACACAATGAGAGCACACTCTGTGCCCTCATCCAGGTGGTTGATGAGCTTGATCTGTGACTTTCTCTTTTCATTTAGTGTGAAATTCCCTTCAATAATCAAAAAGAACTCATTAGCACATGCATCCCTATAAAAGATTATTGCACGGCCACTGAGCTTGTTGGGACACTGGCAAAGTTTCTTCCTATACTGCACAGTTGATGAACACTAACAGTATCACTCCATTGTGACAGCTGCAAGACAGCTACTTACGTTGTTGATTTCTTTTGTCACTGGCATTTTTCAAAGGAAGGCACACGGGACAGTCGTGCCGAGTACAATTCTTCCAGTGGGAGATGATTTGTCTCGAAGATGCACAATGAGCAACTGTAACATGGAAAAGCAATAGAATTAAGGTCACTCCTTGGTTAAATGGTTTTGAATTAGCTAATCTCGTTTTTAGAGCAACTCTCTTCTTCTCCTTTCTGAGCAATACTGTACATACAGCTGAATGTAACTGAAATTGTTTTGGACCTACCAGTAACGCTGTAACAAATGAAGGAAATCGGTACTAGAATCTAAGACAAAGACATGATGGTATCACACCCTCTTTATACAACAGCGGGGATGAAAAAGACACTTGCAAGGCTACATTGGTAGCATCTGACTTCTAAGGGCAAGTACTGCACTCTGTTTTCTACACCGACAACTGCAGAGAGCTCAGAAATGGAAACTGGGGAGAGGTAACGAAAAAGGGAGCAGCTGGTTAATTAACAACACCCGTTTTGGCACTGGCTTGTGCCGGCTATAGGGATCTTCTGGACAAGAAGAGAAACCTCGCGCAGCCCGTTCGCAAGAGGAGCTTCGGCAGCGTGCTCTCACCTTGACAGGCCTTCCCAGCCTGACAGTGTGTCATGTGGTTGAGGACGTTCTTCATGGTCCGGCAGTGCGGGAGAGCACAGGCCCGCACCTCCCCGTTCGCTTGCTCGCGCCTCTGGCACTTGTGGGCGTGAAGCAGCAGCACCAGCTGCTGCTGGATCAGTTTGCGCTTCTCCGGGTCTGCTGTTGGTCCAGTTGCCATCGCCTGTGTCGGTACAATCCCCACTTGCTGTACTTGGGTTTGCATCTGGGACTGAGAGAACAGACAGGTTAGCATCTGTTTGCAAGTCTCGGCTCCGATATCCATCTTGTGTCATAATTTGAGTAGCACAAGACTCTTTGCCAAGCACTCTGCCATCACTGCCTACGAGCACTATCGTGCCACTCCAGTATTTGTATTCTGACCTTGGAACCTGGAGAGGTGCCTCTGGTAAGACATTTATGAACGGTAACTTCAGTAACAAGACACCCAAGCTCTCCTATTGGATCATAGTTCCAAAGGGAATGAGCTGGTACCACATGTGCAGGTGGATTTCCAGTCTGTTCAGTACTGTATTTTCATACTGTAGGTTTTATGCACTTCAATCTTTGTTTCTTTCATGTCCCCAACAGAATGGGAAGTCCAATGGGAGAAGAAGGTCAAAATTCTATGACTGTTTCCGTTACAGTAAGAGGTAGAACTGCTTTTCCAAAGTCTAAATTAACCTTTATTCTCACAGATGAGTGCTGACGTTCCCTTCTTACGAGAAAACTTCCAAGGTAAGATGCGTGGTTTTCTTTGAGAAAGGGCCACCTAAACCTGGACTGCATTCTGTCTACTGAACTGGAGTGAACACCACGGTGAGACTAGGTTGTATCGGCTTGTAAAAACCTGATGGTTTATTTCCAGCACTCACTCTTTACAGACACGCTTCAGTTCCAATGCCCGAGCCCTGCCTGACAGAAGCTGCATGACCACAGAGGTCTTTAGTCTAGGACACAGCTCGTAACAGTGCCCAAGAGATAAACAGCTTCCACAACACAGATTTAGAAACTTTTCAGTCATTTCCTTGGACCTTTGAAGGACAGCAAATGTAGAGACCTGATTTTGAAAACCAAACACATGCTCAGCCTGCAATGCCTCTGCCAGCAGGAGCAGGACTGGGACTGCAGAAGTGCAGCCTCAATTAATCCCACGGGCAAATACGAAACTGTCTCAAGAATCATGCTGACCGTGCACTGTAAACACAGGTTACCACAGCACAGCTCACCAACTTCCAAGCTACCCAAGGAAAATCAGCCAACTTAAAACACTTATAAATAGAATATAAGAAGAGCAGGATTATAATGGGGAGGCAGCAGAGCAAATAGCTCTGTGCCATCTACACAACTACTGACCAAAGCCTGCTTACTGCACTTCAGGAAAACCACCCTTAAGTGACAGACTTCATCATCTGCAGCCTGCTCTACTTTTAACTCCCCAGAAAATTCCAGCCTGCAAAACAGAGCACGTACCAGCACCATAACTCATTTTCTTAGGTTAACTAAAGGTTCTTTCCAGCAGCAAATGCTGTCCTCAGCTTTGCTATCTGCACATCAAGTTTTAAGGAGTTAGCTGTTCTTCTGCAGAGTGAAACACACAAGATCAAGCAGAAAACACAGCACTTGCTATTGGATGGACAAAGTGGGAACTCTGCCACTGATATGATTATAAAATCTTACAGAGGGATTGCTGCATCCATTTTTCTTGAGCTTGCAAGAAAAAGAGCAGTTAAAGGAAATGTGGTGAGGGAAACCCATTCCGCTAACTCCAGCTGCATGCACTGGAAACACATGTCCTCCATTTCTCCTGTGAGCAAACCCACAAGAGCAGTCAGGTTTTGCTGAGACAATTCTTGGGTCACAAATAGGAAACAATTAGTTCAGCCAATCTGCAGGAAAACACAGAGACTATGCCAAAGAAAATCTTGTTGGAAGCGATGTTTTTATCCCAATCAAAGAATTGTTTCCCAAGCCAAAGTTCTGCTTTTGTTACAACTCTACCAGTTAACAGACATGACTACAGCTGTGTCAGCACAAATGCCCTGACCCAAAGGGATTATGTGAACATCAAGTAACAGAAGAGCAGAATCATGGAGTAGCAGTAGCTAAAAGAACAACCAGCCTTGGTCTAGATGTGTCTGCATGTGGGCATAGAAAAAGAACTCAGCACACTGCCTAAGCTCTGTAGCGTTGTGTCGGTCACTATTTCAACCTTGTAAAGTCCTAAACCTGTACATATAGTGAACATCTCACTTTCTACCTCACTTTCAGGACTGCTGACTCTCTGAGGAAGTTGATCTCTTCCCTGTTTGTCTTTTAAAGCACGGTCTGCAGGACCAGCTCAAACTGGAGATAAGCCTGCACACTGCAGCCACCCCACCTCCATCAACCACAGAAACCATTCCACTTGAACGTGAGAGGCTTCACATTGCTTCACCTGAAAGACTCACAATTTTCTTGACAAAACAGGAAACTCAGACACTGCTCCCACCGTCAAAATAAATGCGTCAGTGGTCAGACACAGAGGGGAAAAGGTTTTGCTTATCTTGCTCTCTTGCTGAGCTCCACCATGAACAGCACAAATAGGTCAGGGGGTTGAAAGCCTGCTAAAGCCTCCATCAGAGAAGGCAGCCTCGTTAGCCAGTTTGCTACAAACACATAACACAACATTTTTATAAAGCAGCTATTAACACCGTGAGGTGTTAGGGAAACTACATATTCATCCAGGAAGACAGCTCTGCCTTGTCCTAGTCTGAAGAACAAAAACCTCCTGTGCTTCTGGGCAGCACAGATGAACAAGTATCTCATCTTCATGGACTTGGACTGACGCAAAACTGCCTGGGGCTTTCACTGCACCGAGATGACCAGTAATCCTCTATATTTTGATGTGTTTATATTCAAAGGCACTCAACACTGTCTGTTGTGACACTATTGATCAAACACTATATCTCTTTTCTTGAAAGAGTAGGCACCAATTTCAGCAGCACTGAATCCTTCAACAGGTAAGCAACTTGATACAGAACTCAGCACCAGCCTGGCTTCCCTACAGCATTATGTTTCTAAAATAACACTTCTTCCACAATTTAATCTACACGTCCTTCCCACTGACAGAAGAATAACTCTGCAGTCACTGTATTAGGACAAATCCTGCATTTAAGAAATACCCTTTAGTTCTTTAAGAGAGGTTTGTAACCAACAGCAGACCTTAGTGATTTAATTTAGAATCCACTGCCAACAAGCTGTACAATTTTCACAGAATTGTTTTCATACAATTGTTTTCTCTCACCCTCACCAGAAGGCAAGTACCACTTGATGCTTGGGGTCTCTCAGTCTGTTGACGTCTTGGACTAGAAAAGGGACGTTATTCACTAGTGACAAGAGACTTTAAACATGTTATCCACGTGTGCATTTACATTATGGGCACACTCAACCTATCAATTAACACTTTAAAAGAAACAACCCTTGCAGTATCTGCAGAGAGCAAGGTTGCACCTTCACTCATGCATGAGTACATACGGTGAAACGCATCCAAACCTCTTCAGTTCCTCCTTCAATCACAGGCTTGAAGTGTGATCTTGTGGGTCCCTTCCCGAGAAGGGACAGTGGGCATATACATGAGTTCTAAGTCTTGAAGAATGCTTACAATTAGCAACACTTCTATCTGAATTAACTACTCACTATCTGAGCAACCTCGATTGTGCATCTCACACACTTACGTTAGGACTGGAAGAAGTTCTTCTGCCAAATAGGAATTGCAGGAATGCTCTAGCAAGTGTTGATCCAGCTCTGGACAACCCAGGAAGCACTAATCTGTCACCAAACTGCACGGCAAACTCAAGCAGCAGCCATCTGACGGCATCAAGGAAGGAGGCATTCCCCACTTAATGAGCACTGGCTTTCTCCAGCTATTACCAGGCTTTCACTGTGGAAGGGACTCAGAACGAGTTTACACTTCTTGTAACTCACTGACATTCTCCACCTGGATGCTGGTTTCTCTGGTTCTGCCAGTTACTGGGAACAGGAATGGTTTGAGCAGCCTGGTCCTATCCAAACAGGAAGGACTCTCCTGACACCAGGAACCCAAAGGTCTGCTTTGGCTCTAGAGGTTGGAGGCTTCTGCACCCACAGAAGGGGCTGGCACAAGTGGAAGCACTGCAAGCACAGGCACTTGCCTTTGTACCCAATAACCCTGCAGGGATGAATCTTCTCATCCAAGGAAGAATCAGAACCTCAGTCTGTATGGTGGGCAGAAGATTTAAGTGGGGTGGTGGTGGAGAAAATGGCTTCCTGAACCAGACACAGCCTCTGAACGTGGTCATACTCTCGTAGCACGATTGACTTGAGTGGCAAGTTACCCTGTGACAAGCACCAACCAGTACACAGGGATGGTGCTACTCAGCTCCTGCATACAAAGCCAACACGATGCACTGTCTTAACATGAAGAATGTGTTCACAACCCACAACTCCTTTCAAAGCTTTGTCACTGTCATGGCTACATGACAGTAGTTTTCATGTCAAGAGGGAATAGGAATGTTTTCATCTTCCAGCTTCCACTTACTGCTATGGAATGTAACTTCCACCTCTGAAGCTGAACTAGAGTGAGCCTTGCAAGTCCATGACAACCACAGAGAGTGAGAAGGCTCCTAAGGTCATATCACAGAAGGAACTTGAGTAACTGGTCCTAGAGACAACTCTGAGTGCACCTGGCTTTTAATTGCTAAAGGAATTTTCTTTTAAAACCAGCAAAGGCCTCAATGGTACACAGCTGACTCTGCTGGGAACCAAGTCTGGATCAGTCTCTGTCTTAAGGATAAACTTCTGGAGTTTTATCTTGTATTTCTGTTCTGAAGGATGAGCAACTGCCCAGAAAGACACAGGGAAGAAGTGTTTCACAGTAAGAGACAGACAAAAGTTGATACAGCTATCTGTAGACAGAGTCCAGCTTTCACATACAGGAAATTACCTGCACACAATATTAAAGAGAGGGTTATACAGGGTTCACAGTAGGATAAGACAGACTGAGGACTGATCAACATGAAAAATCCCAAGCAGCACACCTGTGGGTAAGAGACAAATGAGAAGCCTGTAAGTGAAGGAAAGCCACACTGTCAGAGTGCTGGCTATGAGGTGCTTCCTCTCAAATGCTGGAAGAGACTAAGAAATGGCAAAGGACATTCTTCACCACATATATTTGCATGCAGAGGATCCTCTCTTTCAGCTTTTGCCAGCCTGGCACTGTATTTACTGATGATGCAAAACCTAAAATGTTTCAGAGTTCAAAGCTGTACACGTTCCCAGGATGAACTCCTACAGCATGACAGAACAGAGATGCCTGCTCTGCTCCCAACAAATTAACACAGTTTCTCTGCCACTGAACACCATCTGTTAGATTTGTTCCCAGGTTGCTAATACCGTCTCCTTTAGAAGACGATGGCTAAGCAACACGGACAAGAGCTTCTCACAGCTGTTTGAGAGGCTGCTGCTCACTGCAAACTAAGTGGGATCTTCTTGAGGCAGGGAGGGAGTGAGCATGGCTATGGAAGAGAAACTTTCCAGAGTGCAGGTCACGACAGGCACAGGGATGGTGAATACAGCAAACAGCAAGTCCACCAGAGACTGGGAGATTGCTGATGAGAGCAGCTGAGCAGACACACAGCAAGGCTCTGGGGTGACATCACAGACCTTTCCCACAGTGAAAGAGCACTGATGCTGTTGTAAGAGAGGAAAAAGAAATCACTGAAAGGTTAAGAAAGCACTCACTGTAAGGACACAATGGTTAAGAGAGCTTTCATAAAGCTTTTTACTTTTGGTCTCTAGAATAAAGTAAGAATCATCTATTTTAAGTAGCTACAGTTCCACTTGTTCTGATTAAACCTGGCCTCCCAGTTTAAAAGCTTTTTTCCTCTCTCCAGGAGGTGCACAGTGAGGCACACCTAACATACTGCCAACCCCCAGTCACTGTTCTCCTCTCTTCTGATCATAAAGAAACCCAAAGAACATACAAAGGAATTAAAGAAACAAGGAATATTGCAACAGAAAACTTCAGATGCAGTTTAGTAGGAGATTGGAGGGAAATACAACCCCCAAAACCACAAGAGAAGCTGTGCCACTCCAACTGTAAGTCAAGAGAACTAAGGGGAAATGATTCCCTTCGCTTCCAAAAAGTAACATCATAAACTCCATCTGCTGGTCATGTGGATAACTGTAAAACCAAACTGGTGTCTGGAAGCCAAACTTCATGCATTGTAGTCTTAAGCCAGGCAGAAATACTAGATTTACTGGTATGTCCACAAAGATACCATCCATCATCAGCCCTGGAACAGGCAGCACCACAGAGAGCACAAAGCTTCAGCAGCTTTCAGGGGAAAGTCCAAGACAGTTCCCCCCACTGACAGCACATCCTGGAGCCTGAGTGCTCTGAAAACAAGAGGCTGCTGGCTCCCACACAGGCTGCACACTGCACTGAGTGCCAAAGCGCAGGGCACGGCTCGCTTCCACAGTCCAGAGACTCTGTGATCTCCCCCCAGCACAGCGTTTCCCATCCTGCATCAAACCACTTCAGTGACACTGAATCTCAACAGCGTGTCACCAAAACTTCTGACAGTGGCTGAAGCAACGTCTTTCTTTTGGAAACAAGTCATTCACGCAAGATTTCCAGCTGCCCACTGTGTAAGGAGAACCGGCTGTATTCTGCAGCAGCCACACAAAGCAACAGCTAATAAGTTGTTTGGATCCAGTGAAGAAAACAAAACACGAAACCCACCCCACTCGGCTGGCACTGAACCTTAACGCCTTAACGCTGACCTTTTAATACCATAAGGTTTGTTGCTTCTTTCCTAATTAAAGAGATTAAAGCCAACGTGCTTCTCAGGGTCTAGTATAAGGTCATGCTTGGAACAAGAGCTGGAAGATGCTATGAACTAACACTTCCAAGAACTGCTTCGTGGGGGGTGTGTTGTTAGGAGCAGAAGCCTGAATCTGGAGCTTTACCCTGGCTGCCAGTGTAAGAGTTATGCCTGGCAGTGGGAAAGCTCCTGGTTAGTGTTTGGGCCTGGGCTGTCACTCATGATGAAACGTAGCCATCCTTTGCTTTACTTTTGCAGGTATGGAGAAAGGCAAAAGATTCGAAGGAGTATTTAAAAAAATGTCTTGCTTTTTGGGACCAAGAGGTCTTAAGACAACAGCTGCACCTTTCTGTTTCCTCTTCTCTTATCTAGATAGTGGCAAACAAAGTGTTTAATATCAGGCTGGAAGCTGTTTCATGTAACCAATGTTTTCATTCACATGGGTTTGTCTCTCACATGCAATAGTACTTCAGGGGCCCTTTAAGATCAGAACAGCACAAAGGTCTGTCTCAGCAAGACAGGTTCCAAACCTTTCACGAAAATCCCCATGGGTGTCTTTTTAAAATGCTGCAGTTGGTCTTTCCCTTGCTGGAGTAGGTGGAGTCTGAACTGACCCTCCACAGCTTCATTTTTGGTAGTAACAGAGCTACTCAGACCACGCACACGGCCAAGTACACTAAATGAAACTGCCATCTCTAGGGTCCCAAAGCATCACAGGACATAGCAAATGGTGAGGGGACTGCAGCAAGGAAGCGTGGCATGAGAGCTCAAACACTGCAACACTGCTCTGGGGAGCTGTCTCTGTCACGAGTAGCTTTTCACAAAGTGCCTCTTGGGTCATGTTTTAGTTGCCCAATGGACACCACTTCCATGAGTTATGGGAGCACACATCCAACCAATGTGAGTGTTCTGTTACCTGTAGATCACGTCTTAACATATGAAGTGAGGAAAGCTTCACCAAGCCTGACCCTACAAACCTCAAGGTCAGAGTCAGCAGACTGTTCCAGTCTTGCTCTCTTTGTGCCTCTCAGCCTCATGCTTAAAACTCAGGCAACGCATCTTTACCTCAGCAAGGCACTGTAAAAACTAACCAACCCCAGGTATGCACCCGCTCCAGGGACGGCTGCCACAGGAAAGATCACTTGGAAAAGAGTGGCTGAGCATAATGTATTACTACATACTGTCAACAAGGCCCACAGCTACACACTGAGCAGCAAAACCAGCACGAAACGTTGACTCTGTGCTCTTCCAGAGGGCACCGTTTATATCGCACGCTGCATAAAGCAACGGCCCTGTGGAAGGATCAGCATCTGGCCATGGATGTACCGCTACCAAACAATGACGCTGCCCTGCCACTGCTGCTAAGGAAAGGATAACATTTAACACATCTGGCAGTTCCTTTCAGAGTCTTGGCTTTGCAATATTAGAAACTTCAGGTTTTGAAGAGGAAAGTTCCCGTCCCATCAGAACCACAATCAGACTCTAACCAGCACCTTTGGTCTCAGCTGGAATGGCAATGACTCTCCATACTGGCTTGAGGGGGAAAAGGATATATGGAATTTATGAAGCTTTTGCCATCCGAGCAGCAGAAGATGCACAGTTCTGACTGTCCTCTCAAGACAGTTGGTATTTTGGACATTTTAAAGAAATTACGGTTCAGAGAACTGGGAAAATAAGCTTCCCTTACTTTCTCTTTCAGGAGGTGAAAGTTCTTTTCTTTACTTCCTCTCCCAGCACTAGACAAGCCTTGATGGCAAATGCCATTCTTATTCCACCTATCTGCCATTACATTATACTAGCAAGCAAGTACACTAAGACTGAGGCTTCCGAAAACAGGACGTTTAAATGAGCACAATACTGGGCTTCAGAATCATCCAGTCCTTGAGAGGAACACGCTCTGGCCACATCTGCAGGTTCTCTGCAGAACCAGGGAAAACAATTCATTTGCTTTACACCTGATTCAAACTTACTGCATTTTAAACACAAAATGAGCATCGTCATGCAGCAAATTGTCTTTAAAATCATTCTGCCTGAGTGTACGTGATATTCTGAACAGTCTTAATCCTTGTCACCAGCTCCTTTCCGTAACCACAAGCAGTAAATGGCAGATATTAAGCAAATATTTCACGGTGCAACTGAAGGGAAATTAGGAAGTGGTCCCCTAAGATTGGGGAAAAGGGGAAGTTCATTACACCCTGTTCCCCCTCACACCCCCGTACTGGCGATGGCAGGTAGCAAACTCACTGATGGAATCGTAAGCACTGCTTGTGCCAAAAAACAGGTCTCTTTTTTTTATAGTTAAATTAAAAAATAAGCAATTTGCATCTTATGGAAGGTTTTACAAGTTACTATAGAAACTGCCATCGTGTGTAAGAACATAAACCGCAACAAGCCGGCGTCGCCATGGAAACGACACAAGCGGTGGATTAATATGCAGAGATCCCGAGACCAATGGGAATGCTTAATCTCACTTCATAAAGAAAACTCCAGTGCACAGAACACCACAAACTTGAGCAAGGTATCGTAATAAGAACTATTACGATAAGCTAGCAAGCTGCAAGTCATGCACAACATAAGCTGAGAGGCACGTGGTGTGTTTACCATATTGGATTCAAAGGCTGTGAAAGGTACTGTTTAGCTTCGGGAAGCTGATGATGTGTCCAGCACGCTCCCATTGATTTAGGAATTTAAACCTGCACACAGCTCCTACACAGAAGACATGCTCATGTGGTTTGGAACTAAATGGACCAAGATAAAATGAAAGGGTGTAATACAACTGTTGTGACACTGTGACTGCTTAGGAAGTTCAGTTACTGCATAGAAACACAGACAAACCCTCCAGGCACACTGCACAGCGGGACAACTGACCGGCTGTGTGCTGAAGCCGCACCACACAAGTGTTTAGAATGCACTATCAAGACATATTCAGTGAATAAGGGAAACAGGCAGGTGTAACTCACCATATTTGGCACACTGGTGACGGGAGTACTCTTGATGTCGGCAGGAAAGGGAGACAAACTATTCGCCATGCCTGGCTTGTTTGGTAACTGAGGATTCACTCCTGTAGCTCCCATCTGCTGCCCTCCAGTTTGACTGAAAGGCTGCCCGAAGGGACTAGTGTTACCTGTCATTCCCATCTGGAAAAGAATGAATGGAATTTACTGTAATTTCCTTGATTCCCAAGACACATTAGAAAAAGAGAAAGCATATGTCAAATACCCATCTTTGCATTCACAGAGACCAAACCCCAGTCCAAGTCGCTCAAGATTAAATTACCAATTTAATCAAGTTTTAAAAGACGTTTTACGAACGCACACGGCTGTGTGTGTGCCTGAAGCCTGGCAATTCAACTTGCAAAAAAAGTCACTGGGCACGTGCAAAGGAGAAAACAAGATTATCCCTCCCAACCTGCACTGACAGAAAGTACCTTTCCCAACACTGCAGAAACTTTGGAAAGCCAAGTAAACCTCAAACCCTGTAACTCTGTGTGTCCCGTGCATGAGCACGACTTTGTACACAGAACAGATAGCAAGGCAGGAGAATAAGCATTTGCTAGATGTGTTTATATATCTATTTGATATCTAGTACCGAGGAGAAACGTCTGAACAAAAGCACATCTACCCAAGGCTGACATCCTTGACAAATTACACCCTCAAAACTCCTTAAGAATAGAAAGTGGAAATACAACCTCCCCGAAGGAGTTAAGAGAACACTGTCCACCCAAAGAGCCATTTTGCCTGAAGAGCAGCCTCCCAAGAGAAGTGGTGACATCTCAATTACTCTGGACAAAGGGTCCTGAAAAGACGTTTTAGCAGAAATTTACTTCTTTCAGAGAGGACTCCTGAGACTCAGACCCTCCTCACCTCCTCCAAATAGAGAGGAAATAGAAGCTGACGGATCATGTTTGTGCTCCACTCTGCCCCATGCTGGGAGGATTTCTAGATGACTTTATCACCTGTCAGAATGTCTTAAATATAAATCCAATCCCCGAGTGAGCCTTTATTTGAAATATTAGATCTTATTTTCCTCCTTCTTTTGACCTCTCCAGCCCTTCCTTGCACAACACGCTGCTTTTCCATGGTGCTGGTCTTTTCACTGTCCTTAGCAGCAGGGATTCAGGACGCCTATTCCTGTGTCTGGAAGAGAGACTGTGCTCATCAGCTCATCAGCATAACAGTCTCACAATAAGGAATTGCCCAGTGGTTGCTTTTCAGTACTAACAGGAATCAGACTGAATGACCACTTGATGAAGCACTAGTTAAGAGCAGCAGATTACGTCGGGGCAGAGTCCAACAAACACAATTTGACTGTGCCTTGCTTGTCCCCTCTGTCAGTGTACTTTGTACACTTGGGTTTCAGACAGCTGGCCCAGCTGTACTCGAAGTAGCTTTATGTTAGGAAGTACTCCCTTAACCCACATCCTGCAGAGTGCCTGTTGCCAGATTCAGGCGTTTTTCCACAGTACAAAACATTGCTTTCACGGAAGAATCTGACCCTCTATATACACATAAAAAGACCCCAAACTCTAAGCTGTTACTTGGCAATGTAAGGCTATCATGCATGTTCTGCATTGCAGATGAGTAGTTCAAATAACACATAAGACTGAATAACCCCAGTTGCTTCACAGCGGCAAAAGCTCAGTGATGAAGTCTGCTTTGAAAGAACAGGGGTATTGGCTACCATCACACTGCACAAATAGCAACAGCTTTATTTCCTGTGTTTCTCTGCTTGTTTTGTAGGGCTGTGTGTTCAAGGAAAGTAGGGGCTTTAACTCTTTATTTATTACAGCGTGGATTCTGGCAGCTTTTCCCCGAAGAATTAATAGCAAAGTATTTAATAAACTTACCCCCTCATCCTAATCCCCTATTTCAGACATGAGAAACAACCACCCGGTATCCACAGCTCCTCGTTAATACTGTGATGGCCTATCAGATTAGCAGTGAACAATGTTTCTGAAATGGAAAGTGGGATTCTGAGAGTAGAGTATGACCAACTAACGGAACCTTTCAGAGGCCAGCGACAGGAACAGGAGTTCCCTGCCTGTTACTCAGGATCTCCTTGTGTCTAAATCCCCAACCACAAACTTCCTCTGTCTGCAGAAGGACCTGACCTTTCTAGTCTTCTCTGAACTTGCTTCAGGTTTGGTGGAGTTTCTAAAATAGAACATATTGACTATTTTGGCAGCTATCACTACGCTACACCTTCCTATGCACCCCTGCTGTAAAAGCAGCGAAAGCCCAGTGGTGAGCCTGAACTGGTAGAGAGAAATGCTGCACGTGAACCTATTTCCACAGCTTCTGTGACCCTACTTGGGCCACCCACACACAGGAGTCAGTGCAAGCCAAGTCCTCCTCAGACCTGGCAGCTTACAGATGCCACCGGGGAGATCGGAGAGGCCTGGTGCATGCAAGGAACTTGCCTTCACATGGGTGTGCAGAGCTGAGCTCGCACAGCGGGATGTCACAGGCCTCTGGCAGACACTTAAGCACTCCTGAATTTTCAAAAAGCAGAAGATCAGTTTTTCCCTGGGTAGTGAAAATGCTAAGCAAGTTCTACACCACATTTGAGTGTGTGCTCCAAAAGAAGAGAGAAGTGACCTTCATCTCCTTTCGTTACCGGGAAAGAAAAACTATTTTCACTTAAAGGTAAAAAGTTTCAAAATACATTTTTAGGGAAAATATTTTAAATCTTTCAGTCTTAGATGATAAAGAACAGAAAAATTCTATTTTAAGACCATTAAAACTCTTAAACCACTACAGCATCCCCGGAGCACCGAGGGACTGCAATCCCACCGGGAGCCACACGCTCGGCTTTACCGTACTTTAGTACTTCCTTGTCAATACATTTTGTTATTAAACATCTCAGAACTCAGCACACCAACAAAGCAACCTTTCAAGTCCTGCAAACGGAGTGCTTAGTACGATGAGGGTATTTTTTCCGTTTCTAGATGGTCATTAAATAATGGACACTCGACTGAAATTTGACCAAGTGTCCTGCTGTTCTGTGGAATCAAGCTGCACGTAGAGTCACTTCGTTTGAAACCACTTCGGTTTCAAACCCGCTCTCTGTGACGTGGTGTTTCACTGTCTGAGGCTGTGCTTCAACCAGTGAAACGAAACTAAGGCTAAAGAACTCCACTAGTTCACAACTTAAAGAAAAACCCCAAAGGCAGACAACTTGACAACACTGAAAAGCCTTAGCCATGCCCTTTAACCTGCAGCTAGGTTAATTACTGCCACTAAAGCAAACTGCCAAAGACCCATGTTTTGTTTGGAGTCCATCTCCTAAAAACAAAAGTTAATGAAAAAAAACTGTGAAAAGGCAGAAGGATTTGTCCATCTTTTGTGCCAATCCCTGGAGTAAACACAAAGACAAAATCCAGGAGGGACCACACACAAGGTGAATTTACCAAAGCTCACAGATGTCCAGTTTCAGGGTTTTTTAAACTCAGTTTTGCCTCAGAAGAGTTAATTTTATTAACAAGACTGTGACTTCCAGAGAGCAGAAGTGCACAAACACAGTGCAAAAACTGCTCTTATGAACCATTTATAACAGTTTTCAACCAAGGCTGGGATCAATGAGGAGTTTCAGCGGCAGAACAACCTGCTGCCAAACAGCATTATGATCAACCGGTGTTTCAGAGCTGTCGCTGGGAACCCCAGGAACAGCTCAGCTTTTTATCATAGCAGCAACCACCTCCAGCACACACAGACAGGCAGGGTCTCCAGTAAAGCAAAAAGCACTGTCAGCTCCTCACCGGTGGGAAGGCAACAAAGAGGAGGAGGCAGAGGAAAAGCACAAATCAGGTAGATCCCCTGCATCTCAAACACTGAAACAGATGTGAGTGCACAAGGCCTGAACTGGCGTTTCCTGGTTATTTATCTGAACAGTGAGACCAGGTGACTTTCCATAAAACTTTATCTAAACCACTGCTAATTGAAATCTCAAAAAATAACTGGCAAATACGATCAGATGACTGAGCCTACAGGCAGTAAAGTTTTTACGCTGCTGATTCATTTTGCAAACTGAAACCAGTATCTTGGAAGCAAACAAACGAAAGGGCTGAAACGCTGTGGCTCCTGCCTCTGTCCCAGGGTGGTTTTTTTCCTGTGTGAAACGAGGGGGCAAATAGGGGAAAGCAGAGACTCAGAAGACCTGTGCTTTCGTATTTCTGAAACAGAAATATAATCTTGATGCCAAATTAGGTAGTTCAGGGGAAGATCAAAGGTAGTTGCAAGTCATCAAAGAAGATAAACCAGCAAGCGTATGGGAATTAGCAACCGAGTAAGAGTTGTGCTTCCCATGCAGGACTCTGAGCTTCCAGTTTGTTACTTTCCTGAAAGGAATGAAAGCAAAAAGTAATCCAGTGCCAGTTGTTTCTTTTTCCACCTGCAAGGAATGTGCATGGAAGTGAACCACAGGGCTTCTCAAGCTTCAACAGATCAGCGTGGCAGAGGGTGCGTTTCTGTTGCATCAGCAGCAGAAAGCTTCTCTCTGAAAACCTGGGTTATGTTGCAGTTCACCCCCATTTTGTTCTAAGCTGAAGAATGTTCCCTCCCCTCCTCTCTATCAGTTTACCTTCTTTCTCTGCTTGATGCAACCACCATTTTCTGCTGGCCATGTTCTCTGCACTCCATCCCAGGGTGACTCGTCTCATCCCACCTCATCCTCTGGAAACTCACATCTTACCCTCGTGTTTATGTCATGATTTTGTGCAACTCGTGAGTCTTGTCAGGTTCTTTGTGGTCACAACTGCAGTGACTTCTAATGGAAAAACAGACTTTGTTTTCCCAAGCAAGGTGGTTTTGACACAGCTCTTCACCAGTTGCAATGGGGGCAGATGCAGGGGTGTTCTAAACCAGCCCAGCACAGAACCACAAGTCAAGGCTGGAACTGCCTGAGAAGTAACATGATTAATGCAGGACACCACCTTAAACACATCATGTCTACTCTAAACCAGTTCTTCTCAGAAATATGATAATACCACTCTCTTTTAATGGAAAAAAATGTGTTTAATTTAATAGTCCTGCTATCCCAGAAAGACAAGCAGATTCTGTTCCCTTTTCATCACTATGGCAACTCTCTAAGATACTGGAATCTATTACTGAGCATGGATAGGCAAGAGGGTATTTCACTCTGCTCTCACCAGCCAAAAAATGTACAAACTTCCAAGCTGAAAAAAAGATAAAAGCTTTGTTTAGCTGATTTGGGCTACACGAGACATCTCACACTGCAATACTTGGAGCAGCAGGTGTGGGAGGTGCTTCTCCTGGTTTTACTTTTGAGTTATTTTCAGAGCAGAGGAGCAACTCAGTTTCCTCCAATTCCTCAAGGCTCCTAAATATTAGAGATCAAGTTTGACCTCGTCTGATGGTGCAACTCAGAGTTGATATGGAAGAAATACGAGGTTCACCAATCTAATGTAAAAGACACCTTTGGACCAGACTGGATACTCTGGCATTTCTTCTCTTTCTAAACCTTACCCTTTTCCTCCCTTCTCTATCACTGCTGACACACCACAGTACTACTTTCTCCAGCCCAGCATCGGGGCACTGCTCTTTGGATACGAAGTGTACAGGCCATAAATAAATCCTGTCTCTTCCTCCTACTACATGTTGATTAACTGTCTCTTCAACTCTACCACTACAGCCAGTGCTCTCATTCCAGCAGAGCTACTTCATTACCACAGAGTCCTCGGAGGCTCCCAAGACATACAACCAATACACCATGCTGCAAAAACCATTCACTGTTAGGAGCACATGATTTCCCGTTTGCAATCCCTTCCCTTCCAAAAGGGTGTCATAAAGCACAGACCTGTACGCAGTTCTGCTCCTTGCTACCCATTTCCCTTTGGGAAACTCTGCTCTCCTCTGTTGTTCCAACCTACCTCTCACTCCAATGGTTTCTAAGCTTAGGAAAAGGGCTGGCAGGACAGACTGAGCTCACTATCAGTTTTCCTGCAAGAGAAGAAGTCCTCTCAGTTGCAGGCACACGCCAAGGAGCAGCATCTACCTCTGACAGCACTCCTGGTTTTTGTCTTGCGCCACTACCACCTACATAAAGGTAAAGCTAAGAATATCTTTGTATATTAGTTGGCCCAGACACATTAGTCCAGGAAAAAAACCAACTTAATGAAAATCAACTTTTAACAAAGAGTTAAGTTCCAAAGCACCGATTCTTCTGTACAAAAATGGATGTAGGTGACACTGGCCAAGTATTCAACAAACCAACCACAACAGTACCACCAGATGTGGACTGCCCTGACAGAAGGAAACACACTGAGAGGTTGATACAGGAATCAAAAGAACTCAAGCAGCAATAAGCCTGGATGAAGTAATCTGATTATGATCCAATCCTATAAACTAAAAATAGCTATCATTAATATTCTATTCAGTGACTACTAGATTTTTAACTAGAAAAGAGCCACAGAAGGATAGGAAGCGAGCTAGACAAGCTCGGCTGCACTCTGCAAGCTGTGAATCCACAAACCCCTCCAACGACCAACCTCAGCTCTCCACATGACAGCAAGGGGCAGGAAAAAGAAGACTGGTAAGTGTAAAATGACATTTGATGCGTTTGCCTTGGACGCTGTTGTAACGACAATGATCATGCTGTAGTAGTTCATGAACGGGATGTAAAAGCCACAGGGTTCAGAGAGGCCTCAGAGTGCTGCAAAAGACTAAAAGGCGCAGCTACGACAGACAGCCTAATTGTAATCTAATACCCTCATTTATTTAGCTTACTATTTAAGCTTATTAATTTGCTTATCTTATTAAGACAAGGACTAAAGTGATCCTAAAGCACCAGTTTTAGGAGCAGAAAGGTGGTCATATAGTTATTTTCTATTTAACAAAGATTTATCAAGAGGTGAGAGCTGAAGCTCTACAGCTTCAATGTAAAAATGGGGAAAAAACTGTAATTGGCCAAACACCAACGAAATACTCACGACCATAATAGTCTTTTATCTAAATACTGTGTGCTTCTGCTCATCAGCAGGAATTAATTCACAAAAGCCACAAGGCCTATCATCAGAGGTATCATGTCTGACTGCATTACACTCATTTTTATACGCTCGGTTCTGTATAAAACGGAGCCTAATAATAGAAAGGGAATTGGAAGTTCCCTTCTGCTCGTCTAGAGATGACACAGAAAGGTGGGAAGAAAAAGCTATCTCAGGAAACAAAAATGATCGAAGACCTCCACCAGCCTGCCAAGTTCATTAACCAAAGCCAGAGGCAATTACCAAAGTCCAGGTTAAGCAGACGGGCAGAACAGAGCCAGAAACTGGATCAAGCTATCGCGTCCCTCCTCTGCCTCACAGAGCTGAGCATGGCTAAGTGAAACTTCTTCTAACGACAGCACTGCAAGACAAATCGTATCAATTCACTCAGTCCAGCAGCAATTAAGTTCCCTCTTCAGAGCAACACTGACTGCAGGCTCACAAAGCTGGTGATGCTGCCAGCCAGGTATCCCAAGGAACCCAGGCTGAAGGGACAGTGTCTGACAATCAGTGTCTCATCTCCTCCCCCTTCTTCAAATCAATTTTTCTCTAATCACTTGGGAAATCACTGGTCAATTTGACACATTCTTTTGTTGAAGGTCTCACAGATAATTAAGTCCCTAAGACTGCTGACTAGAGAGATGGACAGGCAGATTATGACGTTCAGATTAACATCTCCACGAAGACAAGGCACAAAGACCTCTGCAGTTACCCACTGTGTTCAGTAGCTGCCAGTGTATGCAGGGCTCTGAATCAGCCACCATTATTGCCAGTTGTGTCCTGTCAGCACCTCAGAAAGATTATCTGAGGACATGGGAGGGAGCTGAAAGCACAATAGGAAATGGTTTAGAAGACCCTTGGGGAGGGGGGTTCTGTGAAGACCTACAGCTTCTATAGCAGCAGCAGGAGGACACACAGCCACATATTGTTCTGGCAATAGAAAAGTAGGAAGGTCGGTGCCTTTTTCCTGTACTGAATCGTTCCTGTACCTCTGACTCTGACAAAATAATCACAGGAGCAAGACACGACGACAGTCTTTTAGTAAGCCCTACTATCCTTCCATCATTCGGGACTTAGTCTATGCTACAACAGCTAAAATAAACTTAACTGTGAGCCCCAGATGAAAAAACTATTTCAGAGCCCTTGACATGCATGTCGTAGGGGAAGGAGAGAGCGAGCAGAGGCATTTCAGGTGTCATCTGTTCTCATAAAAAGGCTGGATCTTCACAAACCAACAGTAGTGTTGGAGAGCTGCATATGTGAGGGCTGTCGTGTTCAACAGCATGAACTGCTCAGTAAGACACCTTTGTCACTCACTACTGCTTTCCTCTAAATCCCCTGTATTTGCAAGGACGGACGTTCTCCCTGCTTCCTCCAGTTGTATCACTGAAACAGGCCAGTGTGAAATAACGTGCTATGTGCTCAAAACACAGCAACTCCTTCCACCTTTCAAAAGCTACCTATAAACTATGATTCACTTTCCTGAATGCCCGAGTTGTAACTTCAGGGTTATACCATAACCAACACTCTTAGCTTGACAACTGTGCTTAAATAATCCAACCCTTCTAGAGCAGTTGTTCCCCAGCATCCCACATGCTTCGTCCAAAATCCCCTTTTACATCACTGATGTGTTCAGAACAAATGCAAACTCTGCACCATCCAGTATGACCCACAGATCGTGAGGGATCCTTTGGGTTCAGCAGGAACAGAATGATTTGGTAGACAGCAACAGTACACTATTGTACATCACTACAGCAGAGGGACGATTCAAAACTTCTGTACAACCTCATGCACTCTTGACTTTCCTCTTGTGGGCCTCACCAAACCCAGTCACTTACTACACCCTTATTTGGCTAAACCTTCAAACCTCTGGTCAGCAAATTACTACACTTACTTCAAATCTGGGCTTCTGATTTGCAGCTTGGTTAAAAAGCTTAGCACTTTGTCCACCCTTTTGCTTCCCATCCATTGAAACGCTTTTGCTACCAAGAGGTGTGTCACCTTGCTTCCCTAAAAAACAAACCCACCTAAATTCACTTTCTGCCTTTTGATCTTTCTTATCTTTCTCTCCAGACAAGGCAATCAGGCTGTCAGGTATCTCAGATGGTCAGCAGTATAAAGTACTGTGAATGCAAGGGTAGGTCTGCTGTGAGTAATGGAGGAACATCAGAAATTCAGATCAACAGAGAATCCAGCTGCTTTTAACATCATAGAAAAATAGAATCACAGAATGGTAGGGGTTGGAAGGGACCTTCAGAGATCATCTAGTCCAGCCCCCTTGCCAAAGCTACTCCACCTAGATCAGCTCACACAGTAAGTCAGTAAGATGAGGTCACACAGGAACATGTCCAGGTGGGTTGGGAAGACCTCTCAAGAAGGAGCCTCTCAAGAAGGAGCCTCCACATCCTCCCTGGGCAGCTTGGGCCAGGGCTCCCTCACCTCAACAGTGAAATAGTTTTTCCTTATGTTTAAATGGAATCTTTTGTGTTCCAGCTTATTCCCATTACGACTACCCATTTTGTTAATAAGCAATGGTGAAAGAGGATGGAACGGCTTTCAAAAGGCTTATTTCTGCTTTCCAGAGTGACAACTCAGTGTGATGCTTCACCATCCACACTGCTTCACCACGAGATCCCAGATGAGTTTCACATACCCAGCTCCCAGAGGAACCACGACCTGGCATCAACCACCTGGTGTGACTCTCTCCTCAGCCCTGGGCTCCCCTCAGCTGCTTCACTCGCACACTCACTTGTGGAAGAACAACTCCCCACACGGGCACTTGGACTTTGCACTTGGGACTCTTATCTCCCTGAGGTACGAATCACAGATCTCTAACATGAAACAAGGTCCACCTAACTGATTAAGGCTCTCAGAGAAGCGTAACAGTTAAGTCCATTCGGAGGGCACGTTCACTTGTGAGGTGAGAAAGACAGGCTGCCTTTACTACGCTGGCATCATCTTGTATCTGTTTACTGACACAAAAAAAGTCAGTCTCTACTAATTACTGTGTCATCCTATAGTAACGTGTTCCAAAAGAAAGTCACCATGGTGCTTGGAATGTATATGCCAGAGGGACAGATGGAGAAGCGAGGAAAAGATTAATCATTTTATGGCAGAAAGCCAGCGGTGTTACCAAAAAAAACCCATTTTCAGTGCAAAACCAGCGGCAAGCTGATTACCTCGGCTGAGATGAGAGCTCCTCACCTAAACTTACCTGCGGATTTGGCAGCTTGACAAAGCCACTGATTTCAAAATACTCCCTTTTAAAGGCAGTGAGTAACAAGAATGCCTTAAAAAAGGTCACACTTCCAGAATTAGTGTTGAGAATTAAAGCACAATCTGGCTATCAGCGTTCAGAGGAGGCCCATCTTGTGCTGAAAGTCTCCACTCTCCCACCTCTTTAAGCTAACCACTGTAACAAAAGCCTACAGCAACAGATTTCTGAAGCGTTTAGTGTTGTCTTGCCGTTCAGTAACCTGACTCAAAGAACAATAATCAAATGCCCCAGAACAACTGCAATTTATTTCACCCTTTATTACAAGATGAAAGATTTGGGACAGGTAGAAATAAAACTTTCTAAGAGGAAACCAGGTGCTTTACTACGGCTTGTAATAAGATTGTGAAATGCTTGGGAGAGAATTTCAAGAGGTCAAAAGACAAATGTAAGTATTCTAAGGCAGCAAAACCACTTTAAAAACGTGCAAATGCTTCCACATAATTACCTAAACACAGAAGATGGATTTCATGGGAAAACACGCTGTACAAATGACTGGTTATCTGGGAGACAAACTCTACCAATACATTTAACTAGAAATTACCATTTTCCAGGAAGAAAAACAGAATCACATGGCTGCACTGTATATATGCCTAAAGAAAGAAAATGTCTCCACACCTCTGCACAAGCCTGAGCGCTAAAACAACAAAACACACTGCAGAAAGAATCAAAGGGATTTCCACACTGAGCACTGCTGTTGTACTTACAAATCAGAACTAAAGCTCAGAAGGCTTTACTTTACAACGAGCGTCACCTCACCAAATGAATGCTTCAAAAGTCTAATGGATAATTAGCCACAATTGATCAATGTACTCCAATGGCTTCAAGAGCTTTAATGAGTGCCAAGCAGAAAATGTGGCTTTCTTCAGATAAACAAGACTCATTTTTACCACACGAGAAGAGAAAGTTAACCAGAACCACACAATTAACTAAAGACATTTCAAAGGTTTGTTTCATCAAGAAAATGGAGTTTGGACACAAAGAGTAATTCAGCAACACTTCAGAAGAGGATTCTGGAGAACTGACACTCAGTTAAGATACACCTCTACTGATATCCGATGGCACAGTGAGAGGCCAAAATGTTTAGGACTCGCTTCCAGAAGCAGCAACAGCGTGTCCTAAAACACATTTATAGACACATCGAACCAGACTCTTATAACACAGGACACAACTCAAACACCCCCACCCTCTCCCAAGTCCTATACTTCATCGTCATTAAGCTACACGCACACAGCTAAACAAACAGCAAATCTCAACACAAAGTCCATGCTTCTTCCTCTTTTTTTCTGTATCTTGGCCATTAACCTTTCGAAATGCACCCAACAGGCCACAAAAGAATTTACAGATGTGTGTGCTGGCACCTCAGCAGTTCTGAAGTTCCTATATTTGGCTGGAGACAGCCAAGTAAAAGGAAAGCACGTCATGCTTCAAAAATTCAGTGTTAAAAAAAATAAACTGCTCTAGAAGGAAAAACAGTAGCACTATTTAAGAGATTCTTTCCCATTTATCTCCCAGAAGGTGGCCAAACATACACCGTCAGGCAGTCTGTGAGACACGACATTCTACAGAGCTGAGATAAAATGCAACAGCAGCTCTACAGAGCAACAGCAACAGGAAAGGTACCTCAAAAACACAATGAAAAGAGACGGTGTTCTTTTCTTTACGGTACTGTCCTTGACAGCTACGATTCCTAAAGGAAAAATGGACAGGCGAAGGGAGAGATGTGCTTCTGAAAGAAGGAACTGTTGTACTTCAATCCAGAACTCTGTGTGTAGGAATGAAACCAGCAAGAGAGACATTTATACTACAGGCTGCATTAAAAGGAAAACACAGCTTACTCAAAACAACCGCTCAGCACAAATATTGCAGCCTGACATTAACTAAGGAGAAACAGAAGCATAAATAATTCACACTGTTGAAACAATTTGTAAATAACTTTAAGAGACAAACACATTTATCTTGAAACATCTCACTGACTTCAAGAGCTACCCATCTCCCATCTCCCTGTGGAAACACACTCTCCTTGAGGATTTAACAGATCACGTGAAGCTATCAAGGGGCCTCTCAATGGGTCCTAAACAAGGTGATGATCTGATGGCCACACTTAAACACATTTAAACGCATGCTTAAAACTGAACGGTGTGACCAAACTAGGCCACGCATCTCCCACTGAAAGCAGCCTGCAAACAGCAGTGTCCAGAAACAGCTTTGAACCCAAGATGCCCAGTATCAGACGAAGGAAGCAAACACAGCTCGTTCCAAGAGTGAAATCCCATCTTTGACTTGCAGCCTCCCAACACTTTCCCATTTCCAGCATACAAAGATCCTGTCACTGCAAAGGCAGCTCTTTAATTTAGCCAAGTTGCCAAGAGTTTCAAAAGGTATTTGTTTTTTGCTTGGTAGGCTTTTAAAACCCCTTAAAAAAACCAAACCCACTGTACAGTTGGTGCAGATTGTGCCCCAGTCACCCTGAAAACATAAAACCTGTCCGCTCCACAACAGCAGCATCTCCCAGACACTGCTAAATGACCTATTTATTCACTGCTCTCTCACAGACAGGTCCTTTTGGCAAGGATGTTGCTATATTTAATGTGCTGTGTTTTCATTATGATTCATTCTAAACCAAAGGCACCACTGAATCCCTTTTATGGCACAGTATGCCTCTTCTCTGCCAAAGCTAAAGCAGATTCACACATACCAAGGAATACGACTGTCACTTTGGTGCTCGAGCATCTTCAGAAAACGTAAGCACTCACATTTCCAGATACAAACAAGAAGCTTAGTATGCCACTTCTTACCTCAGAAATGGCTGTGACTGAGAGCAGTCTTTACTGGAACGGCAAGGAGGAGGAATGTGAGGAAGAGGCAGCACGTGCCATCCCAAGCCAGCAGACAAGGCTGCGGCAGTTAAAACTCCAGGCCACACACAAATGAACTTAGGCCTCCCAATAAAACCCCACTGGGCCTTCCTCCGAACGTTCACAAGAACAGATAATGCTGTTCTACTCAGCCATGCCTTACACTCAGCCCTGCAAAGTTAACTAGCAAGTCTAGTTGAAACGTTAATCTTTAAATAAAAGTGGAAAACAGGCTGCCTGCTGTAAAGTAGGCTCGGGCATGCCCTGTGGAGCCTCTTGCATTGATGTTTCAAGCCTCCAGCTAAGTGAGGGGATTCTGGGGTCCCACAGTGCAACTGTGAAACAGAAAAGGTCTTTGTCTGGCCATAGAAGGTCACATTTGTTCTTAGACACAGTGTTTTCCACTTGCGGAAGCCCCAGGACAGTCGACTGCTCTTGCAGCTTCTTCACTGCCAGGTAGGGTGACACAGTATATCACACCACCTGTAAAGATCCCTGCATTGCCTTTTCTCTAATGAAACAGACCATTTTCAGACCCTGATACTGGCTACTTCCACCCGTTTCTGTACCAACTTCCAGTTGCAGTATTCCCAACGCAATCACAGCTCATTCTCACATACAAATATTAAGCAAACTCTTCAGTAAGGAGAAGTCCTGAGACCTGCTAAAAGGTCTTTTCCTCAGGACACAGGTACACATGATTGAGTCTACTAAGAAAGTTACTACGACAAAGACGTTTCCTTCCCACCACAGTAACCAGGCACTTCCTAACTTCTGCACAGCCACATTCAAGAGGGCAGGTTTTCCTCTCTCTCAGCAGTTTCTTACCTGTGTATTTTAAATAACCCTACAATCAGCAGCAGGTATATATGGGGGGGAAAGTCTTAACATTAGAGAGATATCATTTCAGTCCCATCTATAAGCAACTGGAAGCACTTGAACAAGGTCTGTGTTGTGCCATCACATTGGAAGATCCTGGCACAATTCCACTCCAAAAAGATCCCGTGAGTGTTCAATTTTGTCCCCTGGATGATAAGCCACTGCAAGTGAACAGAACCAGGCCTTTTAACCACCCGACTCGGGAGCGCAGCGAGGGGAAGCCACTTTGTGGTCTGACCCCACAAAGGCTGGCTGTTCAGTTTTTTGCAGCACGCAGACAGCTGTGCTCGGGCATATGCAGAACACAGGAGCCAAACGACTACTGCTTCAGGTATCTTCAACCACACTGCACAGCTGCAAACGAAATTTAACTCATGTACTAGGAAAGGGAAAGAACTCATCCTCAGGAGCCAGGAGTCACAGCTGCGGTGAGCTTTTAAAGCCACCAAATCTCTTTGATATACCAGAGCAAACTCATCTGTGGAGTACCAGTGTGCATCGTCACATTTCAAACCACAACTGTGAGACAGACATTTCCATTTTTACTCTGAGTTAAGTGCTTCTGTATATTTATATACTACTTCTGTTCGTACTGTTACAAAAGCCCATGTGCCTGTTTGACAGAGAGAACCAAGTAACCAACCAACAGAGAACCAAGCAACCACGGTCAGGTCTGTAACGTTATTAAGAGTACCCTGAAACTTGGAATACAACTTGGAGTTGCTACTTCTGTCTGCCAGAGGCCTGGTCTGCTAGGAGACAGCTTGGCAGCCTGGGATGGACAACTTCGGGGATGAGAACCAAACTAACTGCAGGTCATGTTAGAACAATTCAGGCAGATTCAGACAGACTGAGAGTCATCAGAGACACAAACAGCACCAGCAGTTTGCTAAAACACAAGAACTACAAAGGAAGGAGAACACCTTCAGTCGACTTAATTCACAGTCAGCAATTGCATCTGAATCTGGGACTCAGCAATACCACCTGGGTCATCTGTTTCAAATAAACAGTTCGCTTCATTTTTTTCTCATCACAAGTTTTCCTTACTACAGACTCCTCAAAACACAGAGTCGAGTAACGTAACTCCCCACACAACTCAAACCTGTATCAGAAGCCTTGGTCTTTAACGTGGTTCATCATCTTATTAAATTTACTTTAAGGTTAATATCCAACACCAAAACACCACTCACCAAGCAACAACAGGGCACAGAACTGTGAATGTGCTTGTCAAAGGCACATGTATCACACATACAACCAGCCTAGAAACAACAGATTCTATTGCTTTTATAACTCAACATTAAAAGAAAAAGAAGAAAAAAAGACGACTGGTTATTCTCCTGATCAACATCAAAAATGGTTTTACAGTTCTCTGAAGTTCACTTAAGATCTTCACTTAAGATCTTTCTCCTCTTCAATCTGAAACTTCCACTGCAGTATGCACTGCCCTGTGGCTATTTTAACTGCAACACAGCTGAAAACTTGCACTATTCAAATAAATTAGCCTGATACAGTTAAGAAGAAAAAAAACTGTGCTGAACCCCAACAAAACCCCAGCATGAACTAATCTGGTTTTGCAGTGTTAGTGATTATTTTGAACTGCCAGGATTTTTAGGTCAATCCTACTACTGGTACCAACTTCCACAGAGGCTTAAATACATACACACCCAGGTAAAGCAAACTCACCAGTTGCTGACAGCACTTTAAGTCTGGATCTAAACTCATTACTGCCAGATCACCTCCTGAAATACTACATGGGAAGGAAGTCCTGCCAGACAGACCAGTTTTTCCTATCAGTTTCTCCCTGCCAGGCAGGTGCTGGTTTACATCAATACAAACATTTTCCTGTGGAATGAGGTTACTTAAAACCTACAGTTTTGAAAAGGCATTTTATAAAAACCCAACAATGTTGTAATCTTCATAAACTAGGCATGAATTTTTAGCATTTTCTCCTGATCTCTTCATAGATTCAGACTAAGATCTGATGAAACACTCACATCCTTTTCTGGGGCTCAGAGAGATGAGTAACACGTTTAACCAAACTGCACCTTTCAGAAAGAAAACTAACCTTGAGGTAGGGTTTACAATTTCTGTGGAGAAAAACGCTTTGAAAGGAACCCGAGCAGGCTGTAGTTTGACTGCAGCTTAGAAGCCATGGCTTCTCATCAGCCACACACAACTCCGAGGCTTTTTGCAAAGTTTCTGCTAGGTACCAGCACATTCTTCTGGGTGTGCTATGGCTCTGAAGGTCCCAAGGAAAGGTGACTTCTTCTACAGAATGGCATAAAGAGCATTACAGCATGGAAACGGGTGAAAAAGGAGACCAGAGTCCTACTCATCTCAGTGGGGCTTCTTAAGGGAAAGTCCCTGTTAGGTGAGTCACTGTCCGAAACTCTTAGAGCAAAAAGGAAGTCTGAAAAGCATACAAAACCCATGGAACTTCCCAACGTTTTCTTCTGATTTTCCACAGGCTTTGCTAGCAGTTTTGGGACAAGGGAGATGCATCTCAGCAAGAGGCTGTAACACATCTACTTAAACACAACCTCAAGCTCTTGCCAGCCACAAAGAAGAATCTGAAGGCTTCAGCTCCCTCATTTGAAACAGATGATTTCTCACAGCAACAGGAGAGTGCCAGGCACAGAGCACGCTTGCAGCAAAGCGCTCACTTCCACGGAAGCACCAGGCCACCTGCTTAGCTTTGCTACCCCCTCATGTGTTCAACAACCAACAAAAACAACTCTAATTGTAAAAGTTTTTCTAGAAAGTTTGAGCACATTTTCTGGACTTAATGGACTTCACAAAAAAACCCACAGTACAACACAAAAGAACAACCCTGCTACAACTGGAAGTTGCTGTGACAAGATGATCTGTTCCTCCACCCTCGCCAATGGATCATTGTTCAAACAGTTCTTCTGCTCTTTTGAGCAGGTTTCTTAAAGAACATCAGCCCAGTCAAAGAAAACCCATCCTCGTAGTGTTGTCCATGAACACAGGGCCACAATGCCAGTTTCAAGCAAAACGGTTACAGGAGAGGAGCCTGGTAGTGAACACAGAGATATACACAACAGCATAGAAGAGAGGCTTCTGGATCATCCCCAACAAGTCAAAAATCACAATGTAGACACTCAAAATAAACCTGAAAGTGCAAACTGCACGGTCAGGGCCTACGAAGAATTCAAATCCTTGCTATAGTAAGTTGCTGCATCTTTAATTCACAAATTCTTCTCAGGAACTACTCTTCTTTCCCAAAGATGTTCTAGGCTTGTCAATAAAACAGGCCTATGACTGGGAGAGCTATTGCCTAACTTGCACTGACAGCTTGCTTCTTCCGGAGGTTCACGTCAAACCTGTGACATCCTTTGTTCCTGTCTCCACAGGCAGAAGCCTTTTGCTTTAATCTCTTCCCACCAATGGAAAAATATGTCAGCATCTTATGGCGTTTTGACAGGGACAATTAGTTCTTCTTTCCCTTTTAAATTGGTTAGGACTACGGTCTGTGCACTACCTTCGGCTTACAGCAGCACCTGCACCACCAGCCTGAGTTACCATGCTTGGTTCTGGCATGCTCTTCGTTCTTTCAAGAGCTGCCTTCAAATGTTAAGTCCAACTCAAAATTAACAATACTGGCTTAAGATGCTCCAGACAAAATGAATTCCAGTTATTTCTGAGAGCGGCTGAAAGGATCCAGGTGGAGCTGCAGGGGGCTCGGACTAGATGATCTCTAAAGGTCCCTTCGAACCCTGCCATTCTGTGATTCTCATACTAGAAAGAACACTTTTAAAAATACACCACAGGAGAGAAAAAAGAAAGAGCAATGCATTTTCCTTGATAAGAATAAACCATCAAGGAAGCAAGGTCTTGCTCAACAAAACTGATCTCAAACCATAAATGGTCACAAGTGCTACATCAACAAAATGTATTGAGAAAAGTTGGCTTCTGAGCCACCCCTGAACGAGACAAATCAGTGATGCAGATCACTTATTTTAAACATAATGAGAACAATCTTGGTTTAAAAAGTTCTTCCCGATGTCTTTCTGCATTTGTACTTCTTTCTTTTCCTTAGGCTTTATTGCTACAGTCACCACCTGGAGCACTTCCTTTCAGCCTTTAATACAGTTCTTCAAGCACAAGGGCAGCTACGTTTCAAGCCCTTTGGCCAAGTCAGGCACATTCACTATGAGGCAGATCAGCTCCCTCAGCACTTTTATTGCTGCTGTTTGAATCGTTTAAGCCAGATACACAATGTGTTAAACATCAGGGAGCAGCAGGTAAGAAACACAAACCAACCCACCTTCTCCTTGAGCAGAAATTTCAGTTTCAGGAGGACAGACAAACTCACTGAAGCGCTTCTTTTCTTACAAGCTTTCATCACAACTGAAGCACCAGTAAAAAACAAAACCAAACTCAAAGAGCTAACACGGTGTCACAGCTGATAATCCTACCAGGACAATAAACTGGGGGCTGGGAAGAAACTGGTGAGGGTGCCGGTCCTCAGATGACCACTAAGGGAAATGGCAAGACTGGAGAATGCTTCTGCTTCTCAGAAGAAAATTCAAGGATCAAATCATTTGTGCCAAGATGGAGACACCAAATCTTTGTGTGAAACACTGTGTTCACTTGCTCTCCTACTAAGGGAAAATTAAGATGCGTGCACAGTAAAACTCTTAAAAACTCCACAACGCTCTTGCAGCTCCATCGTTTCCAGCAAGAGGCAGAGCCCTGCAAAACACTGGTTTATTTCTTATTTTATAAGTTGTCCCAAGTTTTAAGATCTATTTTCTGGTAAGTGCTAGCACCTCACGGAAGCACCATTTCACCACTTCTGCTGTCATTAAGCGATCCTATTTCTCCAAACAACTCTGGCTGTAAGGACTTCTGAAAGCACTAATTTTGCTCTAATAGTCTGTAAGTGCAAGTAGCTTGTGCATTGAGCACAGCACTGCATGAGGACAAACTAATGATTTATGTAACTGGGATGCTTCTGCCATTCTTTTCCAATGCCTTACTTCTTCAAATTATCTTTCACTCACTTCTTGAACACAGCCTAACTGAGAAAGTCCAGGTCAACTTCCTGAGCTGGTGAATCCCGTTTACAGCTCACATCAGGCTCAGATTGAATTCCTTGAAAAGGGAATTTGTCTGAGTGCTGGCCTGCTCCTTACAAGGAGTGGATTTGTTCAAAATAAACCAAACCAGCAGTGAACCTCGCCCACCACGTTCATGTCTGAGGTCTTCATCCGATGGAGCATGCAAGGCCATTGGCCTCGGTGTAATTCTACTGGAGTTAGTCCACACAGAAAATCAGCAGTTTCACCACATCGCTGCGTGGTGGCTACGAAAGATCTGCTCCTAAGAACTTAGACATCCATCATTTCATAGAAGTAAACAAAGTAATTAGAATTCGTCACTCATTATTAATCTTAAAGAAAAACAAATGATAAATTGTCTTTCTGTGCAGATCAGTCTGCTCCACACAACAAACCGAGCCGACTCAGAGGCTGCAGACAGCTCTATCTGCTGTCACGTTGTCTATCAGCTGCGTGTCACTTCCACGTGCCATGACCTTCACTCAGATCACAAGCACCTCTTCCTTAAGCACAGGGACCCCTTTCACTGCAGAGGAAACGCTTTTTACGCTTTAGGTTTATTTTTAACTTAAAAACTCTAAATTTAACTACAATGACGTCAGCATTTCTTCAGAGAACACGACACACACTTTTATCTCAGGCAACGCAATTCTCCGCAATTGCTAACAAATCAGTGC
Source organism: Urocolius indicus (assembly GCA_013401255.1). Taxonomy (NCBI): domain Eukaryota; kingdom Metazoa; phylum Chordata; class Aves; order Coliiformes; family Coliidae; genus Urocolius; species Urocolius indicus. Next base: position 81,887 of record WBNH01010605.1, read on the forward strand.
ATTAACATTTAAGTCTTCTACTACAACAACAACTAGTGATTTAGGAATAGATAAAACGCCAAAGATAAAAAAATCATTCTTCTACATAATCAGAACATGCTGGGTTTGCCATCAGAGTTCCAGGAAGGAACTGCAACAAAGCAACTCTGACAAGAGGATCAGACACACTGCTATCCAACTGAAAGACAGGAGGAGCAGCAATCAAAACACTTCTCTAAGCTCACATCTGGAATATGAAGAACTAAAAAGCCATTATGCTGTCAATAAGGGTCAGGAGCAGTGCCCTGAGACAGAGGCAGGTGCTTCCAGGTGTGTATGTTCCCTGCCCAGATCTGCAATGGCCACCAAATCAGACTTCTTGCCCATCCACTGCCCTTCCCCTTCAGAGAGTTTGCATTAGCTTGGCAAGCTGTGTGAAATTAGAGGTTTTCAGACCAGTTCCTCTCTAAATGTGAAAAATGTTCATTGCACAGCTGTCATCAGTGGTCCTTGATAAGAAGACCAATTGCTACAACTCTCTCTTCAACCTACAAGTATTTTTCTAACAGTTTCCACACTGCTTTATAGAGAAGATACTGTTGTCTGGCAGCTAAACTGAGATACTCCACAGAAGTAATCACCTGCTTCCTTTTTGCAGGATTCTGTTACTCTTGTCTAATTCAACCTACTAAGCCACTACCCAGCTTGTAACTTCAAGGAGGTGTTTCCAACAAGTGCTTTCGTTTGGGTTACATGAGAAACGCTGCTTTGGTTATCTTGCTTTCACAATGTCACTGGTAAATGAAACAGGTAACTACAGACTCAAGGAAGTGCACTATTTAGCTCTGATCCAGAAAAGAATCCACCACATTTTCTAAACACCTGTATGGAGAAAAAGCAAGCACAAGGAACAGAATACATTAAATGATAGGTACATACTTTAGTCATTGCTCCTGTCTGTGCTGTGTTCAGTCCGGTGTGCCCAGCCATCTGTGGAGATACTTGGGTTAAAGTCTCCGCCAGCACACTGCCTGCATTCCCCTGCATGGCAGGGGCAGAATATTGCATTCCTGCTCCCCTTCCTCTTCCAGCTGCCCCAAGAGATCCATTCATTACCTGCCCTTGTCCTTGCTGAGGCTGATTCATTAAACTGTGACCAGAATTACTGTTGAGGAGGCTCTGGTGTGTCTGACTGAAACTAGTATTCATACATATCCCAGGTCCAGTCTGTGATGTTGCAGGGCTGCTCGTCACCATCCCCACTTGTTTTTGTGCTTGAGAGTTCAGAGTTTGTGATGCAGGTGTGGTAGGTCCAGAGGTGCTGGCTGCTTGCTTTGCCAGGCCTGAAGCAGAAGAGTCTCCCTGGTTTAAAGGGCTCTTACCCATAGCACCCAGATTACCAATATTAGCACTGTTCGGCTGCCCTTGAACTTGACTACCAACTCCCTGCTGGACAGGGCTGTTTGAGTTCACATTTCCAATTCCTGGGTTTAAGGAGGAGCCGCTGCCTCCCCTCAGAAGTTCGGAGAGCTGTTTGTGTTTGGAAGCCGCATCCGGAACAAGGTTCCCACTGCTGTTTAAGAGGCCCAACTCGCCATTGGGGATCAGCTCATCGGGAAGATCATTTTCCAAGTCAAACAAAGATCCAAAATCTGCAGGTTAAAACAGAAGCACAGGTGAGAAAAATATGACCGACAACTAACAAAAATATTCAACTACGTTACTTTTTCCTAGTCTGAAACGATAGCACACATTAAGGTAAATATTAAACGTATTTTAATTCTATATCAAATGGACAATATGTCTAAAATATTCACAGTAAGGCCCAATACAGCCAGCAAGACACGAAGCCGGGAGCCCTTCGGAAAGCACGGCTGCTGGCCCATCCTGGGCACGTACCGCCACGCAGGGTCGTTTTTGCACAAGACTTTCAACAAAATGTCAGTCCACCCTTAAGGAACTAAGCTGACACGACTACAATGATCTAACCTAACTCCTGGACATCTCTTGGTTTGGTTAAAGGAAAGCTGAAGATTTAGGGTTTTCTCCTATTTCCTCTCCCCAAAGAGTGATTCCATCACCTTCCCTGACCTCCTACGCAAGCCCAAGCCGCTGTATTTGACTCAACAATCCTGCCTCAGCCTTGTAACTTATGGTTGCTCATGGCCAAATAACATCGTCCAGACAGGCTTCGAAGCTTGATCAGACAACAACTGCTTCTGCAGTAGTCTGATCCCAGTCATCCCACATTTAATCACGTTTAATATCAGTCTCTAGTCCTTGATTTGTATCATGACCCACTACCTCAGCAGGTCCCAAGAGGCAGTCGGCGTGTTCTCCTCATAACGCCCCTTGAATCAAGCCCCTTCTTGATCCTGGAACATCTCAAAGAATTCAAACTGCTGTCTAAGTGCCCAGCCCTCATTCATCACGCCCGATATTGACACAGGTAATCCACACACTCTCCAGATGAGCAAAAGAAATCAATCAAATCTTCATTAAGCCACTTGAAGGAACTGCTCTGCCTGGCTGGAACATCCAAACCGATCAAAAGTGGCAGGGATCGTTTTGTGGGGTTTTGTTTGTTTTCTCTTTAAAAATGAGTCACTCAGGTTCTCTAAAATGTTTTACTGCACACCCCAAGCAGCATCCATATAGCATTATTTTCATATGCAATTAAAACCAGAAAGTCACTTGATGGTTTGTAGGTATTTCCCAGCGAAAATAGAAGTTACATGTTTGTAAGACATAAAGAAAAGGGCATACAGCAGTATTAATAAACGTGTGAGCAGACTAACCTCAATTCATCAGACGACCTGTTCAAACATGCAGCACGTCAGAAAAGTTTAACCAGTCCAAAGATGTGACGTAAACCAACCAACTTCTACTGTAACATCACAGAAACACGTGAAAACTTCCTTCTGCCCCTCTAAAGCCAGAGCCGAAAACCCCTACTAAACCATGGTAAGCAACAGACAAACCAATGTTTTTCCAGCTTAGAGGAAGCACAAGTCATTTTCTAAAGCAGAGCAGCCCAAAAGCATTGTTCAAAAGTTTCATTCACTCTTCCACCACAAAAGGCTGGTGCAAGAATCAAGGTTACGAAGGCGACAGCAGATGGTCCAGCCACGGACAGCCTGGACCACGTTACCTGAGTTGAAAAGAAACGAGTATCCCTCAAACATCGCAAGACCTGTATCACAAAGCCAGGACGTGTCATCAGCACATCTCGGCACACTAAAACATCCCAACTCCACCTCACTGAAGAAAAAGGGATAAAAGATTTGCAGATGTGTTGCAACGTGAATTGCAGAAACAGACCCAGTAAACACACACAAGCGACACTCTGCCTGCTGTGAGGCAGCGAGTCCTTCAGGGGCCCACCTCGTGCCACCATTCTCTGCTGAAGTCCATCAGCTCTGATGAATCCTTCCAGGCTCCTGCGACAGCGGCTGTGACAAAACACCGCACAACTCTCATCCTCTTTCAAAGCAGGCAAGTAACACACTAACATTTTCATTAGCTGGATTCATCAGAGTATTCTTCCTTCTCTTACTTGCTGCCTTTCCCTTCAGTTGTTTAGCTCAGCTCTTCAGCTCGCCCTCTTACAGCAATTCCTGGTGTGCCTTCAGTGACATTCCTGTCAACGACCGCTTCATCACACGACAATGTGACACTCGCTGAGCTGCAATTTACATCTCTTTCCGTATATTTTGGTTCTAACTTTCCTCCCCCAAGACTGCGTTATTTCCTTGCATCTGTGTCCAGCCTCCGCCGCTCGTTTCCAGCGCCAAGCCGTGTCTGGCCAGCAGCGAGTCCCCGGGCACTGCTCCTGCGCCGGCGGCCTCTGCCACAGACGGTGACGGCGGCGGCTGCAGCCTGGAGCACAACCAAAGCCATCTGCCTGCCCATCACACAGGGTGGTGACGCAGGGGCCGCCGCTGAAGCTTTGCCTTTGCTAAACCGCTCTCGTCACCCCAAGCTCGCTGCGAAGTTCAAGGCTTACAGCGCTTGTTCAGGTAACTCTCGTGAATCCCACGACAGTGTTTTTCCAAGCTTCTGCACCAAAATTGTTACTGTTCCATGGCCAAAAACGCCGTGTGTGCGCGCAAGGCCGGGGCAGAGCACAAGTGACAAAACGCAGAGGGGGAAGACGTTGCTGTGGCTTAAAAAAAGAAGCAGCAGCAGTTCTTCCCAGTTGTATTTCAAAGTCAGATGCTGGAGCATAAGTGCCCATTTTTTTGTTGTTTGGCTGGCTGGACTCTTTAACAGCCTTCCCACAGCCAAGGGCTGGAAATGGTGTTGCAGTTTACAGAAAGAGGGAAGACAGCGTTTGGGGTTTCAGAGGCAGTATTCCCAGAGTAACCCACCACTCCTAAGCTCCTCTAAGAAAGCCATACAGCAAGGTTAGGCACGGAAAGTTTACAGCTTTGCAGCAAGAAAATAAAGAGCAAGTAAACAGCTCAGCACAGCGGCCTTGTAAAGATTCACTCGGGATTCAAATGTTCAGGCAATGATTAATCTTCCTGCTTTCATATTTTAATCAGCCGTGTACGTTAAAAACACCAACACAAGGCACATTTTACAACAGCCATAAAATATAACAGAAAACAAAAGCCTACTTGAGGACGTCTGCAACAAATCCATAAAGATAAGAGATTGCCTTGGCAGTTATAAAAATAATAAATACATTTATACCTATATAAAAGTCTGCTGTAAGAATGCAGCCCACTTCTACTGGGAGCAAAATGAAAAGTAACTTCAGCCTCTCCATCCTCACAAGAAGAACATAATTGATCCCATCCTCAACGCTTCAACTACTTCTCAAAGTCAATGGCAGCTACCAGGAGTCTAAATTAAACTGAGAAGCTGAGATGCCTTTGCCTTTACTTGCAGTTACGTGAAGCAATGCTCAAGCAACACCTACACTGAGGAGTCCAACGTCAACTACTGAGCTTTGCTTCTGCTCTGTCTCTTACATCTGCCACACACCACCACCAAAGGTGGCCTTTACTCTAGAGAAGGATGGAGCTGCTCCATTCCTATGGCACCTGCACATAATTTCAGTGCTCAAGAAGCCAGAGAGCTGACTAGGCCTGCAGAGACCCACCTTGTAGTGCCTCATCTCTAACGCAGCACTTCTGATGCTAAGCCTCACACCTTTCCTCTGCTACAGAAAACCAAACATCCTCTTAACAGGAGAGCACCAAAGCCCAGAGATAACACGCCTTCTGAAAGGGATGTAGAAGCACCAGGCAACAACAACACCCCCACTCTTCCCAAAGGGCTCCTTTTCCAGTCTGAGAATTCCGCATCCTTTGAGCAGCTATTTTCACACGCAGAAGATGATCGCACTTGAGACACTTTCTCTCTATTTCAGTTTTATAAGCTTCCATGTCACAGTTTTTCTGCCTTCCTGGACAACACTTTCAGTAACCAGAATAAAATAAAGGATGTTCTCTTTCCTTCCAAGCTTTCTCAGAAGGAAAAAAACCCATGTGCTGTGTTCTCAAGGCAGAACGTTTTCATCTGTGTGACTCCTGGCAACTGCCATCAGGAGACTTTCTTAAAATACATATTCCATCTTGTTTCAATGGCAACATTTCCCCTCCCTTAATTCAGCCTTGAGAGATAACAAACAGCCTAAGATATTTCTCTACGTGATTTACTGTCTCAATTACATCACACAGGAAGCAGGAAGAGAACCAGCAAATTCAGTTTCATTTTTGTGCAGCGTGATCTCCACTTGAAACGCAACGGGGAGTGTTCCCGTCACAAACACAAGCTGCCCGTCCACGAGGCAGATGCTGAGGTCACACTGCAGCCTGCAGCCCTCCCAGCACACCAGCAGTGTTCGCACCGTGCCTTTCTCTCACGCCAACATGGCTGTTACATTTCAGTGAGCCCAATTTTGTTTTGTAAGGCTTCTTTCAATCATGCCAGACCCCAGCAGACAAAGCCTCAACAGTTCAGAGCTTCAGCCAGTCCCTAAAACTCGATGTCAGGTAACTCAACTCAATAGCCACACTGTCTGGTGCACCACGCAATTACCACACCCATTCCAACCTCCTTTCGGGTCTGAAGATTCTATAATTTATTGTTTCAGAACAGACAATTGGTGCATTTAATGGTTTAGAGCAACTAAACAATGCATTCCTAGAAAAAAAAATAACATTTCCAGTGAGGAAACTTCACATCAGCACCTTACCCCGACGAGTCATGCATCTGACCTTGACTTTCAGAAGAGCAGCCACCACTTTTTCAGAAGGTGACAGTTAACAACCAGGTCGAGAAAGACGGTGATATGGGACCTGGCTGGGCCCAGGAGACCCTAACAGCTGGGTGGAGGGAGGTGAGGGGGAAATGAGAGATCTGCTAGCAGGAATCTGGATGAGTCCTAACAAGTTACGTCTCACACAGCAAGAGATTTGGATAGTTAAGTAAACTTCTTTCTGTCTGATCTTTTGAACTACTTGCATTTGGGATCAGAAAGAAACAGAGTCTAGTTTGCACATTCCTAAGTCAGCAGACTGGTCAAAACTCAAATAAATGGCTACTCGGCAGTGAGTGTCACCTTCAGGCATTCCTGGTACTTGCCTCTAGGAAACTCCTTGGAATAATTATCACAACGCTCTCTTGCTCACAGACCCGCAGACTGCAGGTTAGAAGAGACATCAGGAAGTCTGTAGGCCAGCTCCCCAGCCTCTTCTCATAAGAAAAGTACTCCAGCTGCACCCCCAGCACCTCAGTAGCCCTTCACTAAGTTCACTCAAGCTCCTCCAGGATCTTCCCGGTGATGGAAGGGAGACTGACCTGTCTATAGTTTCTTGTATCATCCTTTTAGCTCATCTTGAAAATGTGTGTTAACACTTGCCTCTCTTGCTTTCCTCTGGCTGGGAGTTTAGGGAGGAGGGTCTGAGGAGACACTTCCTTTGCCACTCCTCTCCTGGCAAAGCCTGATTGTCCATGAGATGAATACCACTGGGGGTACAGTCATGCAACTAAGGAGTGACACAGCTCCTAAAGTCAATTACATCAGGTCCATTTTTGTGCATCCTAATAACCAAAAGAAACCCTTATCAGCTTAGAATTCTTAAGCTGACGTAGCTACAAGCTCTTAAAACCCCTCCCAATTCACTCTTGTAAGACTTCAGTAACTAAGTGACTTTTCAAAACCAAAGCTCATTACACAAGAGAAACAAACCAAGACACTCATGAAAAGAATCAGCTCTCTCCCAACGTCTGCTGCAGTACTCCCTGTATTCTCCATTCAGTTTCAAAAATGCTCCTGACACCAGCCCAAACACCAGACGTACCAGTCAGGATGGGGAAGTATCCCCTGCACCACCACTGGCGTGTGTGATGACTGCCCAATACAGGAAAGACCAACTGCTCTGCCCCCAGCTCCTTGAAAAGAGGACGTGTAAACCGAGATTCTTCCTTTATTACACCACATGTAGTTTCTAGTCTTTCTCTCCACTTGCATCTTGTGTATCACTGTGTCTGAACGTCAAGTTTCTCTCCACTGTACATATCCAAACTGCCCCCACCACGTCCTTTGCTGTGCTCAAAATCTGTGTTGAAGGTCCTTAAAAACTTCAGATCCTTTCAGCAATAATCCCCCTTTTCAAGATCCACTTCTATTACACTTCCATCAAAATAATTAAATCAGATTACTGGAACAGTCCACTACAAAAACATAAAGGCACGTGAAATCCCTTGGATATCGAAGTCAATACACAGAAACAAATACAAACCCCACATTTAGGAAAGAAGCTCATCTCTTATCTCTTCCCAGGTGCCACAGGGAGACAAAACCAAAACATCCCCCAAACGTGTGGCAGAAGCAGCCCAACAAGAGCACTCCCAAGAACAGACCAGAGCCAGCACTGGCTGGCACATGAGGGACTGTGTTGGTTTTCCTCTGCTCCCACAGAGACTCTCCGTAACTGTTCTTCCTTGTCATTGTTTCCCAGGGTGTCTTTGCTATTTTGACACTACTGCTGTGTCTGCTCTTGTGAGCAACTTTAAATCCTACCCAGCAGCACCAACAATATGGTCATGACCCATTGTCACACTGCACTTACTGACCAAAACACTTCACTAATGTTCTGTGTTGCAAGAGCAGAAACCTGGACAGGAGGAGGAGGTGGTAAGAAATCTGCCTACAGAGCAGTAACTCCAGCTTCTCATTCATGAGAAATCCTGACAATTACATCTTCCAGGGTTCCTGAAGCACACCAACCGAACCTCCTTCTCATCCTATCTGTTGCCCTGTCTTAACAGCTGACAAAAAACATTTAAGTTCAGGATGATCCTTCAAAGAGGAATCATCTGAGAACCCGCTGATTAACAGTGGGCACACAAGGAATAAAATGCACAGTCTGTACCAAAACAGGGTGTTTGTGTGCAAATGCCTTCAGTTAGTGCACACAGCTGACAGGTCGGCTGCTTCACATTAGGGCTGCAGTGCCACCCTCACAGCACAGCCGGGGAGAAACAAAATCAGCAGATAATGTACAAAGACATGAATTATCTTGACAGGCAAGCTTCAGCCGTGACGTTCTCTGGCCATAGACTTCTAACTACACACACAAGGTGTTTCAGACTTTCAGTTGTTCAATCCTCCATCCTCCCCACAACAACTGACAGTGTCGGTGGTGAGAACTCCTCACTCGCTGTCACTTTCTAGCCCAGGCTGATTCCAACACTCCCTCAGCTACCCAAATCCTTCTCTCAACGTTCCCACCTTCTGTAGCAGCAGCACAGGACAGGCCTATTTCTGTGGAGACGGAAACACCAATGATTAATAGGGACCTGAAGTAACATTGTGAAACAAACAAACAAAAGTATTGTGCAAGATTACCAGGAAACAGGCAAATCTGGTGTCTGTTTTATGATGTATAACAGCTGCAAAAAATGTATTCCTGTTCTCTTTCATGCCCCTTTCCCCTCCCTGTTTCTGACACCGAATTGCGAGCGACGGGTGGTTTGCACGGCCGCTCAAATTCAGCTGGGCAACGGACCTACGACACAGAACACACCAAACGTGTGTCAGGAAGCAACAGCAAACACAGGCTTGAAGCTCCTGGTTTTTATACACGTCTCATTCTAAAAAACATTCCAACCGTAACCGACTGCATACAAAAAAACCTCATTCCCTAACAAATCTATTTCACTTTAAAGCATTAATTTCAGCGAGACGAGCCTGTTCTGAATCACTCTCATTAATGCTTTCCTTAGAGGAGTTTATGAACCTTGGGAAAATTCTTCACAGCTACTACGAAATGGATTTACATACGGTACTTACTGAATTCGAGTCTCTTGGCAATTTCCACGTTTCTTTGCTCCATTAGATCAAACTACACAGGAGATGACACAGAAGCTCTGTCATCATCAGTAAACCAGCCACCAAAGCAGCGGCAGCGGTGAAGCTGTGCAGAGCCAGAGAACAGCTCACGCTCCTCAGGTGTGACACACACGGTCTGGGGTTGGAACCCAACGTTCCATTCTGCTTTGCACTGCACAACAGAAAGTTGCTCCGATGTCTGCCTCCGCAGCAACGAAACCGTGTGTGCCTGGGAGACCGAGAGCACGTCACCTAGAAAGGGCAACTCGTCTTGGGAAGCTCCCGCAGCATTAAAGACGACCCTCAGAGACACGGGAGATGATTGTACAGATGAGATGATTGTATGTATAAACAAAAGTGTATACACACATCCAAGGCAACTGCAAATCAAAGATACTGTATTGACGCAGTGTTGCAAAGAACATCATTTCTCAGTGGTGGTGAACAAGACCAGAGGAAAGGCAAGACGACCAAGTGAAGCTTCTGAAGGGCGCACGTCAAGCGATTTAAGTTCTGAGTTGCCACCGCCAATTATCAGCGGCAACAGAAGTTTCAGCTTCCTTTTGAATCACGCCTAGGGTCCTGCACAATGCTTGGTGGTATTTGTTGAGGCATCTCTATCAAAGACAGTTTTCCAAATAAAAGATTTAGGTTCTCTCTGTATCTTAAGGCATCTGAGAAGACAGATGGAAAACATAACATATGTTAAAAGGGAGATTTACAAAGCAGAATTCTTGAAAGTGTAAACCAAATTGGGGTGGAAGTGTCAGATTTCTAAGCTATCCCACATGCTTTTTCATTGTGTAAGAACAAACCCCAGAATCTTTCAATCCTGGTTTTCAACTTCCCCCCTTCACCTCGATTTCACACCAACCTGCAGTACTTTGCTAACAGAGCGAGGTTTTTGTTCATGTTCTTCTCTATTAGCAGGTGACAACAGAGAGGATGTTCTCTAATAAAAATAAACACCAAGAATAGGTTGGACTCTTTCAGTGTGATGTTGCAGATGTAGCAGCAAAACACAGCATGCCGCTGTAGAAATAATTAATGGTGTTGGACTCTGACTCCGACGAACATTCAGCCAGAATAGAAAGTGAATAATCTGCAACACAAAACTGGGAATCATTTCATAAGCTATCAAGAGATCTCGAGGGTACAACAAAGACTGACCCCCCTGCTCCAGCACAGCCTTTCTTTCTGCCTGCTGTTGGCAGAGCTTCTACAGCAGCTCTGTGCCTCGGCACAAGACAGCATTTACTGAGTTCATTTTAAGTCATAGGAGGGAAGGAATCAATTTGATAAACTCCCCAGTACACACAATTATCACTCAAAGTATGGATTTCAAAAAAGGAACGGGCACGTCTGCAGGGCTGTGGACCAGGCTGGCAGATCATCTGCTCCGCTTTTCATCTCACACACAGATGTTAGCATCGAACTCCTTGGAAAAATCTATAAAAAACCCAAACTATACAATAACCTGACTTTCAATAAATGAGCCAACTTCTAATCTTACGACTCTCCTGTCCCAGATCACAGCTGCAGGCATAAAGTTATGCAGGTCAGCCCCTCACGATGCAACATGACAAAGAAAGAGCTTATAGCAAACTTACCTCAAAGTAAACACTTCTGCTTGTCATCATCATCTCCCACCCACCACCCCCATCATTACACATCTACAGAAAGTCTTAAGAAACCATATAGCCATGAAACATCACACAGCATTCTTCCTCATGCCAGACAGTTATGCTGCCAGCACCACAAAAGGACATTCCTGTGAAATAATAACTACGCACACTCCTTTACCTGCATCTTTCCAGAAGCAGCATTTCTTCCCTCGATCTTTGGCTTACAAACTCAAGTCTGTTCGCTTACAGAATTGCCCTTTCTCTTGTTTCAGGGGGAGATGGAGAGAGCACGTGTATGAAAGCAGTTCTGACTGCCACAGCGCAGGAACGACACTGAAGTTTTGTGCACGTCACAGAAAACGAGAGCAGACAGAATAAAACAGGCTGCCATGAAACTTTTTGACTGTGCAGGAATGAAGCCACCTAAAATAATACACACAGACACCTTCACGAGCACAAACCTGGCTTGAGAGATGTCAGTCCATTTGAAGCCTCAGCTCAGCACAGGAAGATGTGCTCAGAAAGCCTCCCTGTCCTTCCTTAAGCTACTTTGCCCACCTCTTTAAAAACTAAATCCACTGGAACACACCTATCTTGGTTTTGGCAGGAGAGTAAGATCAAATCGGGCTGTGTATCGACACAAACTCCCTTCTGCGAAGTTCTGCGGTTCGCTGGGAGGCAGCCAGAGATCTACTTATCTCGGCACGTGCAAAGGAACGTGCGACAAGGCCAGGTCGTCCGTGATTTTAACACACAGGCGCTGTGATGCCAGCACACTGGGCTGAAAGAGAACGTGAGTTACCGGGGATCTCAGCCCGCAGCTTCTGCAGAGGCCGTAACGCTTCATCTGTTTAATGATCTGAACTTGTGGAGGAAAACAAAACAAAAACAACACACACGAGAAAGCCCGAGGTGCCAACGCAGCTCCAATGGACTTCTGAAGCCGCTCATCTCACTTTCTTTCCAACTTCACGTACTTCAGGAATTCATTAACTCATAACTCAGTTAAGGACACCTTCTGCTCTGGCCCAAAACTAGGACTTGTTGTTTCTGGCAACAGCACAGCTCCACAACAGCAGGTGACAGGGAGCGTAACCCATGGAACCAGAGGCAACCCACCACCGAGGGCCCTGCAGCTCCAGGGTGCAGTGGCACCCGAGAGCACTGGCCTCGCTGCTGCTCCCTTCCAGCTCGGTCTTCACGGTCTGCGTGCAGCGTTCAGACCGAGACCAGCCCTAGAATGCTGTCAGTTCACTGCATATTCTGCTGAAGGATGCATGCCAGCAACACACAAAGTACTCGCGATGCTCGCCGTTAAAATAACACGCTGCCGTAACCAAAGTTGCTGTCACTCTACTTTCCGTACGAGTCCCTTGTTTATTCTGCAGCCCGGCAGACAAAAATGCCTCCTAACAGCTGCGGAGGAGACAAATGGCTGGGGATGAAAAACACCGTGGATCTAAGAGAGGTAATTAGACAAAGGCACTACTCCTACCTGGCTAGACGGCAGAAAAACCTTTCCCACAGACGTTTCACCAAAGGAGGCAGCTTGTTCAATACTGCACAGCAACGGCAAGCCAACGGCCAGGAGTCCTGGTCCTCCTCACTGACACCGAGAGCAACAGGGCAACTAGAAAACAGGACTGTCCCGGAACTTAACGATGGTCACAGCACACATTTCTGTTATCCTTTCCTCCCTTCTCCCTCCTCCGAGACCAGGCGTTTGCGTTGGCTGTTGAAGCTCAGCAGGAAAGGCAGCATTTTCAGACTGATTTAAACTGCACAAAATTTGCTCTGGTAAGCCAAGGAGCTATTTTTATCAGAAATGATTAAAGGCACCTAAAACTTACCCTGACGAAAGGAGCTGCTTAACATCACCGCATCAAAGCGCAGAGCGAGATACAAACACGGGCGAGTGGCGGCTCCCTGCAGAAGGGAGGTTCAGGCCTGCCGTCAGCCCCCTCGCACCGCTGCGCTCGGTCACTGGCGTCGGCAGGCTCCCGGCCTCACTGCTCAGCCAGGCCCAACGCTGCGCCTCTGAGGCACGGCCCAACCACGCAAGCCGCAGCACCCAACAGAGCGGGTTTATGACTCCGATCACACTTCAGCCAATACACAACTTCTTGCTCGCTCAGGGTGCAAGCCTCAAACCCGTGTCCCCCAGCACCACCACTCACAAAGGTGCCTTTCCAGGCTGCAACAGAACTTTCTCATTTCAGCCTGGTTTAGGTTCGGGAGCAGGTATTCAAGAGCAACTGCTACTGTAAGCATTTGTGTTGCCTGCTGCCACGCACAGAAACACTCAGCGATCCTTCAACAAGCTGCGTGAGCCGCTGGCAACAAACCTAGAAAGCTTCTTTTTCTTGAGAAAAAGGCATTTCTGATGCACAAGCAGCAAGTGCACCCTCGAGCAGGGAGGTATTTCTGCCTGAAGAACAGCGGGGGGATGACAGAACGCTACGGACACACTCCTGCTCCTTCAAAACACAACCTGGGGTTTGTCATCCCCGGCGACCAAAGGCCTCCTCAGCCATGCAAAACTTCATGCAGATGCTGGAGCTGACATATCCAGCGCTGCGCAGAGCTCCTCGAGACGCACGAGAACTGGCTGAACAGGCTGTAATTATGACTGAAACATTCCAGAACACACCAAGCGAACTTCAAGAAAGAAAGAAAGCGAAAAAGAAAGGAAAAAGAAAGGCCCCGCGCTTCAAGCATCTTCCCCTGGCTACCAGGAGAGCCCAATTAAAGCAAGCCGTGCCTTCCCCGAGTTTCTGTGGTGCAGTTCACAGCAACTTACGTTACCAGCCCTCCCTATGATGTTCCCAGGCTTCCACAAAAACAGATGAACACAGTTCCGTCGCCAGACCTCACCTAGGCAACACCCTCTGTCAATTCTTACTCCCCATACTGTTTGTTTTTCGTATGTTTCATTTGTTTGTGGGCTGCAAAGAAAAAGATTCCACGGGAAAAACCCCCAGCAGGACTGAAGCACCTACAAGCTACCGCCAAACGCAGGCTAAGCAAACCAAAAACCCCACAGAATTTATCAGCTCGACCATAGGGATAATTTTTTCAGCCTGTTAGAACACAGCAGGCGGAGCAGGATTAACTTATCGCTGCCCCTTCAACGAGACCCATTAACGCCTGAAGTCAGAAACGCCAGTCCAACACAGCCGGCGCTCCTGAAACAGCTGGAAGCGGCGGCTGAACCGGTGGGAGCGCTGGGAGATGTCAGTACACGAACACACGCTCCTGAGCACACTCGTGCGTGTTTACAACGGGCACGCGCCTCACGGAAACGAGGAATTTCGGTGCCTTCCATCCTCGACAAACCCACTGCGACGGGGAAACAAAACCAAGCGCACCACAGACACAGTGCGCGACAGCACGGAGAGCAGCGGCGGCAGCGCCTGCCCTGGCGCACTCAACCCCACAACTTCAATCACTGCCTGCAAATCACTTGTTTTCTTCAGAGAAACAGCTGGAACGGTTCGAGCCAAGCGCCTGGAACCTGGAACCTGGGCCACGGGTGGGGAGCCAGAAGCGGGTGCAATCTGGGCAGGCTGTCGGGGAGTTCTGGTTCCGTAGCGTGTCGCAGGAAAGGGCCCGGTGTAAGAGGTGCCACAGATGGGTTTTAGGGAGTGCAGACAGAAAACCCGACCGCCTCGTGCAGCAGCAGCGCGCCGGCTCTCTGCGAAGGCCGGGACACCTCCTGCCCTGCGCACGCCCGGCTCACCTGGGCAGCCCCAGCATCCCGGCCGAGGCGGAGCCCTCCATCCCTTCCCCGTCACAACGAGACGGCGCTGGAAGACGGACGGAAGGGGAAATTCAACTCGGGAGGCCTCAACGCGTCCCTCTCAGCCGCTATTTATAGCCGGGACGGTACTTGGCGTACGGGTCCCGCCCGGTAACTTCGCCTAGAGGAGGGAAGGATCGTTCCCCTCTCTCCCGGCACCTCGCCAGGGCCGAGGCGGGCGGGTCCGGTCCGTCCCCCCCCCCACCTCCTGCGGGCGGTCGGGCCCGTGGCCGCCGGGGTTGGGGGGGGGAGGGGGGGCACGGCCGCCGAGGCCCGGCCGCCCCCGCAGCGCACGGCCCCGCAGGCCTTACCTGTGCTGTCGCTGGCGGAGAAGCCCGGCGAGTTGAGCTTGGCTCGCTTCGGGTTGGGCGGCCCGTCGAGTAAGTTCTCCGCCATGGTAGCCGGCTGGGCCGCTGGAGGGGAGGCCGCCCGAGCCGGTGGTCGTTAAACAGCGGGTAGCCCGAGGGGCGCGTGTGGGGGGGGGAGGGCTCGCTGTCTGCCCCTTTCCTCCGGAGGGGAACCCGCCGCCGAGCAACAGCGCCGCTCAGCGCCCGGCCGGCGGCGGCCCCCGCTCCCCCATGGCCGGGCCGGGCCGCCGCAGCAGGCCGCAGGGAGGAGGGTTCGGGGCGGGGTGGGGAAGAGCCCAGCGCCCCCTCCCTGCCGGCCTCGCTCCTCCCGGCCTGTTCGCGGCCGCCGCCGCCGCGGAGGTGCCCGGATGGCGGCTCAGGCGGTCACTCGGGGAGCATAGCGCCCCCCCCTCCCCTCCTCCGCACGCGCTCCCCGGCACCTCGCCCCGTCCCCTCCGCTCCGCTCCGCTCCGCGCCGCGGGGTTCGGCC